>CM056740.1:76385166-76827389 GCA_029844215.1 Przewalskia tangutica | reverse complement strand
AGCATCAAGATCTAAACTTGACGCAACACACTAGATCGCACATAGGGTCGCAGGACCTATAACATAATCACAAACGATCTCGCCGGACCGATTAAACATCATATCAACTTCAAAATAAGGAATATGCTCAGTAATATAGCCTTAAGGCCATTACAACTTCATGTTAGCTCGTACAAGAATGCACGGGTATATCTTAAAGCGGTATGGGTTAAATTATCTGACTGTGTTTTTCAGGCGACTATTTATGTCTCGATCAAGCCGTTAGACCGCTTTTAACTTTAAGAACTTATTCATATTCAATTACTTTAATACGATGAGCACAAACGATTAGCGTAGCATTTACAATGACTATATACTAGATAGCTACTTAATAACACAACTCACGATCCTATAAATCTAAACAACAACCGCTTCGTCGACATACAACAACGCCAGATTAACCTAAGCGCATCAACGATCACAACATGATATGAACATCAATTAATATTAACTAAATAGCTTCAAACCGCATAAATGAACTTCAAGTCATTCACCGATGACTAATTAAGCAAGATAAACAGATTCGACAAAATATATATAATCGCCACACATGTAGTAATTTGACAGAGATTTAATTTACCATTCGCAAGAACCGAGACAGATCAAGTCGCCGATTCACTCTGGATCAAGCATGCGATTAAGGTTCGCTGGTCCCGATTGCTTTGATGCTAAAGGATATTTAGATCGATTTTCGACGCCACCGATCACGTCCCTAGTCGCTAAAATTTCCCGATTTGTTTCTTCGCTGTTAATTTTTCGATTTCGGCGGGTTCCTCTGCGTAAAATGTTACACCCCAAATCCTGATACGTATATAAGAACATACGTAAGAAAACAGACTTTAAAATTTGAGACTCAGAGAATTTACCAAATTATGGAAATGCTCGAAACTAAATATTACGATTTAACGAGGCGACACGGTCACCCCCACACTGGGCTTCGACGAAAATGGACAAGAAATGGGTCAAGTCCTCAAAGCCAAGGCTTGACATTGTCGACCAAGCCAACGAGCCCACTTGGCTAGATATTTAAATGAATTCATCCAAGCCACACAAATGTTTTAATCTAGACCCTGTCGCGCCCTTTTTCGACCGCGACATTTTCTAAACTCCTGCTTAAAAAAAAGGTTAGAAAAAAATAAAAATAAAGGGAATCATATTAAAAGGGTGCTAAAATATAAAAGGGTGCTAAAATGCTAAGGTTCATGAGTCGCCACCCAATTAATCGGTGAATTAGACACCTAAATGTCAACTAGGTTAAAGTCAACACTAACTCCATTTTTACGGTCCTAAACTCACGGGATTCTGTAAGAGTTCTTATTATCCTAAAGAAGGGGTCGACACCCTAAAGCGATCCGCTTAACTCGCGCTGTCCGCTCAAACCTGTGGTTAATTATCATTGCTAAGAACGCATGTTTTGAAAGTATGCGAGCAAAAGATATTTGTAAGTAGATGTATTTTTGACTAACATAAAATATAAGAAATATATAAAGTTAGTTCTAGTTGAAAACATGCATTTATGAAGTAAAAAAACAAAACGCATTTAAATTTATCTTATAAAGTATAATATGGAGGTACTAATGCAAAATCACATGACAAAATATATGCTTATAGATATGACAACGTGTATTATGCGAAGGCTTAACGATCTTCAGAAATAATTTTTTCTACGAGTGCTACTAGAGTTTATAAAAATGATTTTCATGTTAGATTTAGTAACTAATAACGCTGACTACCTAAATAATTATGCGAGCGAGGCTTACTAAATAGTTTGATTATAACTCAAGCAGCTAAAATAATTAACTTAAAAGTGGGAGGCAAATTTCTAATGTCAAGCTACTTTATAGTCTATTGGTTCAAGGTTTAACTATTGTGAATATCCTACTAATTAATGTAGCGTTAGACATATAATTTACAACAAATAAACGAATAGGGGCTGGTAAAATAATAAGACGACTCGAGGCACGGCGGTCATTTCATCCGCTTAGAATTCTGACGCGAGGATAAATGCACGAGACGCTGGTCTTCGCTTTGTCACAACGAGTCCCGCCATGAGACTCTTTGTTACTCCTGGGCATTTCATGTAAAAAAAGAAAGATATGAGTTAGTATAAAGCAAAAGAAAGATGGAGAATTTTAGATTTAAAGGAAGAAACAAATCAAAGATACATTCGCATACGTATGAGGGTCGATATGCATGGATACTCAAATATACACGATATATATATTCAGAGGTATATAAAGACATCACGTAGTACGCCACCGCATGTAAGGTCATTAGGCACTCCAATCAATGAATGGTGATTTTTTCAGATTTTCTAAAGAAAGACTCAATAATGGGCCGCCACATACAAAGCAATGCATTCAAATACTTAAGTGGATCACACCACGACATAAAAGCCCAAATAGCTTACTAAATCTTAATCCTTTTGGGGAATGGTAACAAGAAGATCCGGGACACCCGATATACCTAAACTTATCGTAAAGGTACCATGTCCGAAGACGATACCACTTGTATAAAGAAGCAGATATAAGGAATGATGCCTGTGATCATCTTCAACAAGAGAATGAGCTATGATATCAATCATGCAAAGAAACAACACATAATCTCAAGCTTCCTCTCAAATTAACATATTTAAGTTTTAATTCACAACAATGCATATAAGGTGCCATTTAATTTAGTTCTCTGATGATCCATATATTATTCGAGTTTTTAAGAAAACATACGCTTCTAAATGCCGACCTATTCAATCCATTTTTTCAATCGAGACTAGTGTTAGATGCCAAAGAAAATAGTGCACCATTTTAAAACTAACAAAACACGCTACCTATGTCCGACTACTTCCGAATCCATCATACTGCACTTAAAAATAATCGAATTACCTGCAGAAAATCCATAGTCAATTTTAACACTCTAAATGCACTCCACGAGTAGCTTAAACCACCCTCGACTTCCCAAATTTATACATGTTTTACTACCCAACACGACGAGTCCTTAATATACACATCGACTTCTATAATACTCACAATGATGACAATATTTAAACACATCAAGAATCACAATCGCGAATGTTAATATGAATCAACTATCTAAACCGATTCCGCAATCGCTTAACAAGCACCTAATATCTATTAATATCGACATAATACGCATTTAATCACCATGCGAGAAACATATCAGACCTACTAATGTCCGAGGCTAACTTCTAAACCGAACTAGAATTTAAACTAAATGACGCTTGTCACGCACTGATTCGTAAGAAACACACAACCAAATTAGCAGTAAAACCGAAAGGAAACGGGTTTACCTTCTCCTGACAAATGATCCGGCAGCGATCAAGTCGCCGACTCGCCGGTTTTTGGTTTCGATACGAACAAAGGCAACGCTTGTTTGCTAATTTCGACCGAATTGGAGAAAAGGTTAAAAATTCTTGTTTCGCCTCGATCGCCATTGTCGCTCGTGTCGCTTTTTTTGTAACTCTCGATTTTTCCGAACGCCTTCTACGTAAATTGCTATCTATATATAGTCACCATTTAGGTTCTTAATTTGGTGCGATTTTTTTCCGAATCGGGTCGATTTGCCATTGCGCGGTATGATTTTGACCGATTTTATACGAGATTCGCGCTGATTTGAAGCGGATTTGGTTATTTACGGTAAGAAATCGCCGGTCGCGCTGCACGGGTAAGGAAAGTAAGTGATTTTGTTAAGGAATGCGAGATCTGCGCTGCATGGGCGGCGGAGGCGCGGACGAGCATTAGGTTTGTGGTTCGCGTTCGCTTTTTAAGCACACGGGCAGCGGTCACTGGCGGATTAAGAAAGGGCTTCGCGTCTGGGTCATGCGAAGCCGAGTGGCTGACTGCTCAGCGTGTAATTGTTTTAATTGTGGCAGCTGCGAGCCATTACCGGGTAGTTAAAGTAGTATTAGGTTAGTTTTAATTAGGCTTTAATTAGTGAGTTATTAGTATTAAATTAGTGATAGATTAATTAGTTTTAGGCTTAGTTAATTAGTGATAACCCAATAAACTAATGTGATTAAATTATTTAGGTATTTTATTAGCCTAAGTTATTGTTATAAACTAATATTTTAAAATGCTACTATTATTTAAAACCTTATTTATCAGGCATTATTATTAAGTTAAATAAAATCAATCGAGTTTAGATTAAATTATTTAAATGCCAAATGAGTATGATATTTAAGAATTGTTTAAGGCCTTTTATAAACGCGCGCTATTAAACGACATGTATTAGATTAAAATTGATTTTAAATTACGAATGATTATGAAATTCTTCCGCGTATTAATAAATGCGTTATGCTACTTGCCACGACGCCATTGCTAAATTATTTATTTTATGTATTTATTAATTATTTAAGAATTACGGCAGAGCTTGAAATTAATTAACGCGCGAGACTCTAAATGCTTAATACTCTACGAGAAAAATGCGGTTATTATTAAATTGTTTATTTATGCATGTATTTATGTTTTATCGCTGCATTTTATTATAAGAATCATAAAAAAAAAATATTTTACAAAATTAGTGTAATTTTATAGTTAATGACTGGGCGGGAGGGTCAAAATTGGGTGTCAACAGACCCTCCATTGTTTTATATTGTCATCCTAGTAGCAAGACAAGTCTCCACACTTAGAAAAATTTCAAGTCTTGTTCTTGCCATTTGAAGAGCTCAGATCGAGCCTTTTCCTACACAAAAATTTTCATTTCAGGTTCAATAATCCCAATACTTTAAACCAAGGTTCCTAGAGGTATTGTAAGGTTATCTCAATAGAAAGATCCCGGAAAACCCACGTTTTTACATTAGTCGCAAGATGAAAACCTAAGTTATTTTCATAGGTTTTGTTTGGAAATTAAAGGGAAGTTGTTTATGAACATCTAAGAGCTTCAAATAGCTGATCGAGCGTGAAGGAAATGAGCTAAAGTCATAAGGATCGACTTTAGATTTTGGATTATATTCGCTTAACAAGGTAATAATCTTCATCATACTTACGTAATTAAAGATTACATGTTTTAGTAGTTGATATTTGATCACGCGAATGATATGACGAAGATTGATAATCATATGGAATATTCGAAGCCTAAATCCGAATGTGCTTATTAGCTATTCAAATTGTAATTCAATTTAGTTATTAGTTTTAGTCGCCGATGTTATATAAAGAAGTGATTATAGTTGTTAAAGTTGTTTACGATCATTTAACATGTTAGACTTAACAAATCGATTGAAAATGAATCGGAAAGGATTATATGTCATTGCACCTATTAGCCATGAATGACATCGTTTATCAACTACTTGGTATTAATCATGGAAGAATTTTACACGCCCTATAAGCGGTAATCCCCTTTGATCGTTGATGGTCGAGCCTTAAACGTGGCATATTGGTTATTGAATTCGCCTTGAAAAGGTGGAAAAGACGAGAAACAAATGAAGTTGATGTCCAATTTTCCGTAATAAGTGACTTTACACTTAGAATATTCTACGCTCGTTTGTAGTTAATATACGATATGGTCATTATAGGTTGACATGCCACGACGCATATCGACTTAGCAAGTGGATCGAACCAAGAGGATGTAGAACTTTTCTTATCTCTCGAGTACGAGTAGTTATAAATGTATAGTACGGCAGACGCATTTAGATTTAAATGAATTTAGTTTCATTTTGATATCCTCGACTTGTTTTAAGAATGTTCAAGCTGGTCGAGTTAGAGAATTAAATCACTTGTTTTAAAGGTTAAAGATGTCTTAGTTTCTAAAGCATAAAGTTAGTATAATCGCTTTATGGGAAGTCAGTTATAATAACTTTACGGAAGTTAAAAGAATGGTTTATTCTAGTAAGGTAAACAAAGATAAAGGACTTGAAATAAAGGATGACAATTTGATTTAAAGGTATCAATCGCTTAAAGTTTTAAAGTAAGGGTCACTTGGTTTAAGCCTAAAAATGTATTTCTAAAGGTGTAGTGACTTGCTTTGAAACGTAGATGCTTGATACTACGTGTGTGTATCTGGGGTTTTATACAGAAAGAGTCATTTTTTGATAGATAAAGGTACGTAGTACCTGTTAAATTTCCAATTTTTCATGATACGTTAGTGCCTTAAGTTAAATAAACCGAGAGTAAATGATAAGTAAGTCTAATAAGAAGTTAAGGGATTTCTTAACTTGTTTATGTTACGATGATAGCCGGCTAGTGTTATGTTATTCATGGTAAACCGTCGTTACTACTTATTCCACGGATTTGCTACCCATGACGCGAAAGCGCGTTTGTACTCATCATGTCCACCGGTCCTATGCGCGGGTGAAATAGTCCCGCGCGGTGAAATATTTCCACGCGAGCAAATTGCTCCATCAATGGTCCACAGATCTACGCGTGAAATAGTCCTGAGTAGGATCGCTTAACGATACTACGGGCGCCGCCCTAATTTGATCATAAGCCTCCTATTTGTACGCATTAAAGTGTACTTTGCTTGCTCCCATTATTAGTAAGACACAGCATCGTTATTTCGAATATCATACATGCTCCAACTTTATTTTAGACTATATGATTTCATTTCAAGATTTCGCTTTACATACTTGGTACATCTGTCAGACTTCTTCCTGGCCGCTCATGCCGCAGGCAGGTAAGGTGTTGTGGATCCTCACTTTTAGATCACCGATCACTTGTCGGGCTCCATTTCTCCTGACGTCTTTTGGTACGGCCTGACGTTGTAGATTTATGTACATTCTGTGGTACGGCGGCTCATTCCCACAGCTTGTTATGTAAAAATTCTGTGAGGCCTGTAGTCATATCACGTGGATCGTTGTAAAAAAAGGATGGATCGCTAAGTTATGTATATACTTTGGAAGGTGACCTTATCGGCCACCGCTGATATTTCATGACTTGTACTTTTGAGTCAGATGATGTTCGCTACTATTCTTTGACGATACCGTAAGTGTGCTCAGTAGGCACTACCACGCGCCCGAGTCGTCACGACATAAATTCCGCTCGCGTGTATATTGATTGGTTTATATAGCCTAATTTGATTCCAAACTAGTAAACCCTTTAATGCGACCGTACGATTCTTTACGATTTGGAGCGTAAGATTTGTTCGTAAGTTTCTATTTCGTGCTAGTTTAAAGTTGATTTTGTACTGATTCGACGCGCTTTGGTGTAATATTGTTATACGATGTAATCGTAAGTATGTAATGTGATTCAAGTAGATTTTTGGTGTAAAACTATTGTGTTTGCTATGGTAAGTTAATATTTCGATTTGATTTCCATTCGTGTTTATTCGGGCTTAAAAGAGAGTGTCTACCGCTAGGATTTTTATTCTTTGTTTAGGTTTTAGGTTTACTTCGTATCGCAGGATGAAATGATAAAGGGTCATTGGCTTCGTAAATCTCATGGGTCGATTTAAAATGTCAGGCTAAATTTTAAGGTTAGTTTTACGAAAGTTAGTTTTAAGTGTTAGTTTTAGGTATTGCTTAATTAATGGGAAATAAGTGATTTAAATTATTATTAAATTATTTTAATATAACCTTAGATGCTTTATTAGTTTTAGCTTGATTTTTATTATTACAATAATAAATGCGACGCATATTTAATTAGTGTTTAATATTTTAAAATGTGATACCATTATGAAAACCTTATTTATTATGCATATTTTATGATGTTAAATTTAAATCAAATTAGGGTTTCATTTGCTTATGAAATTGGTTTGCATATTAATAAATGTGGATATAGTTTTAAGGAATGTTTGATGACGCTTACTTATTTTGTGTACGTGTTATCATTTAAAATTATTAAGAATTGTTTGAGTTTTAATTAATGAACAATATTGACGAGATTGCTTGATTAAACTAACGAACGCGACGTGACACTTAAATGGTACTTAATACTCTACGTGAAATGCAAAGGTCACTTATTTACGCATGTATTAATGTTTTATTGTTGCATTTTATTATTATAAAATTGTTAAAATTATTTTTGAAAAATTAGTGTAATTTTATAGTTAATGACTCGACGAGGGTCAAAATCGAGTGTCAACAACTTGTAGATTACGATATCATTTTAGTCAAGAAAGGGGAAAATGGCGATGGAAACGAGCAAAGGTGCCGTATTATGGACTATTTTGGGCTAAGATTAAGGTAAGATTTCTTCCTTCTTATTGTATAAATGGAGTCGCATGATGTTGTAATTAAGGAATGAACTTGTCTTAGGAGAAATTGGAAATAAGAGATACGCATGGACTATTTTTGACGTCAGAATTGGGGCCTGCTTAAGAACATCGTCTGTTCTCGTTGTTGTTATGGTTATTATCGATACTAATCGCATGTTAAAAATAGAGGAATCTTGATACTTTAAAGTTGTAATTAGTTATATGGAAGTATTCAAACATGAATCAGATTCTATGGTTAAGAAAAGAGTCGTCATGGATGTCGTCACGAGACTCAGATTTTAATTCGAGACATGTTGTGTTGTATTTTTAAGGGCTGTTTGCATGCTGTTTCGTTAAGATTGTAATGCTGAAAATTAAGTTATGAACATGTATATATACATTGTGGTAATTACTAATACATGTCTTAAAGAAATTAAAGTGTATAAGACGTTACTTTGCATTCTCGTTATCATTGTAGTTGTTATATTTCATTAATGAAAAGATAAGAATGTATAATGGTAGCATATATGAGATATTTGGTATTGTTGGCTTGATTGGTAAATTGTGGATGTGCACAGGAATAGAGGAAGTGCTGCCCGAATTTTTATAGAAAACAGAGCCGTCTTTCGATATAAAGTACGCTAGTAATCATGTAATCGATTTGAGGTATTACCATTGTTATAGTCAAGTACTAGACGAGACGTATTCCAATATCGAGTCAGTTAGTTCGACTAAAAGGTATGTGAAACTCTTCCTTCTTTCTTTTGGCATGATTTATATGAAATGAACGCATCGCTGACGATACGATTTCTATACGCCTGCTCCTAATAATATGAGTTATGAAAAGTGCCTTTAATTTTCTAGTAAAGTTCGTTTTACTGATTTTATTGAGAGTCAAAGTGATTATTTAAATTGTATAGTTACTCATGATACTCTATTCGTGCTGGATATGATTATATGAATTCATCGAGTCCCTCACTAGAGGGCCGGGACACGTTATATGTGCATATATGATGATGATGAGCCCACCGAGTTCCGTATCAGTCGACACGTTATATCGATTTATTCCATCGAGTCCTCACTGTAGGTCGAGATAAGTTATAAGAGATACGTTATATGTATACATATATGATGATTCCACCGAGTCCCTCACTAAAGGGCCGACAATGTATATAGATATGATGGTTCCACCGAGTTCCTCACTAAATGGCCGGCAATGTATACAGATATGATTATTCCACCGAGTCCCTCACTAAAGGACCGACAATGTATATAGATATGATGGTTCCACTGAGTCCCTCACTAGAGGGCCGACAATGTATATAGATATGATGATTCTATGGACAGGCATCCACGATTTTGATATGACTCTCATTTTTATAAGGTACATTTGACTCTCATTTGTATATGACACAGTTGAAATGTCAATTTGATTATTATACGTGTCTCATGTTATCTTTGGCCAGTTATGATCTTCCTTACAGTACTTCATGTTTTACATAATCAGTATATTATTTCGCATCGACCCTTTCTGGGTCGCGCTCATGCCCGCAGTACATGCTCGCCAGCGATCATCCAGCCCAGATTCTTGCTCATTGTTCGAGAGCTCCATCGATTCGTAGCTTTGTCATTTTGAAAATGTAACCTTATTTTTACTTATGTATATTTAGCGGCACGACGGCTCATTCCGCCATATTTCATTATCCTTCTCATGTATGTCCGTAGACAAATATGGTCAGACGATGTGGATTTGTAAACCTGCTTTGTCACCGTGGTTGTACTGCTTTCGGATGTTCCAGATATAGTGATATCGTGATAATGAGGCCTCGCTTGCCTCCCTTATTATATTTGATTAGACGTGACTCTGAGACAGTGTTTATTTGGAATATATATATACATATATATATATATATATATGTATATATATATGACGCCACGCGCCAGCCTATTTCACGGATTTATGTATTGTTTTCAAAGGCCACTGATAATACGTGACAGTCGCAGTGGTGTCCAATTAGAGCACCGGTCGCGTCTCTGATCGGGTCGTGATACGATCGACGATTTACGGAGGTATTTTTAGGCTACCGATATCATAAATGAATATTCTTTAATCAGATTCATCACTGTATGGCTCTCAGGCCTCAATAACTACATACACATGAATTTTAGTTCCACCCTTGTATATAAAGTACATACATATGTAGTCGTGTTTTTTTCTTCTATTTCATGCACATAATTTCTATTTGTGAATTAATGCAATATGTTGTTAAATAGAAAAAATATTTTCTCTTTTTATATTATTATTATTATTATTCTTGTAAGATACTTTCAGATAGTCAGTTCTTGACTTCTTTCTAGTATGCACTTTAAATGCCATTTTATCATCATTAATCTATATTATAAAGAATACAATCTAAAAAGGATTAATTATAGAATTTACACATGAAATTAGAAATTTCGAGTTCTACTTGGTGCGGTGAGTATCTTTGTTGAGTCTTTTGACTATGTGAGAATGAAATAGTAAATTAGAATTATTGAGATCAAATTTTAATCCGCAAAAGTCTTTCCACCTAACCAAATATTTAGTTTGATTCTAGTTATTTTATTTTTAATTTTAAATCTGACTTTATTCTTAAGAATAATTATCATTGAACAAATATTTGATTTTTAATTCGATTAGTCTCTTTATTTCGTTAAATACTTGTAGTTTAAAAAGTAATTGACATATACAATTACATATAAAATTTAGTAATAAGATTATATGCATCTTTCCCGTAAAAATTGTACAACAACAACCCAAAGGTAATCTCACACAATGGATCTAAAAATAAAGCGATGCAGATCATACTTTTACATTGGAAGATAGAGAGGTTGTTCCGATAAAATTCCCATAAAAATTGTAGTATCACATAATTAGCTCATTTATCTAAAAAGGTAAAAAAGACTTAAAAAATACAAAAAGAAGAGGTCACAAGAAAAAGGAGAAAATGGAAGATGTAAAATGACTAAAATCTACTAAAAGCAAGAACAGAAAAAGTAAATTAGTTGGTGACAATTGTATCCACAATTTATCAGTAGCTGTCACTCTTAGTAAGGGGAAGTTGGCGGGACAAAACAGGAAGTAAAAGAAATGTAAAGCAAATAGTACAACATTGTTAAGCATCAGGAAATGCTTAAATCCACCCGCAACTGAGAATAAGTCACAGAAGAAGAGAAATGAGACCGCAAGGCCACGAGTTCGATCCTCGCATAAACCTTCTTGGCTGAGTCACACACGACTTGCCAAGCGTTAAGACCTACGACATGGTTTGCGCTTATCATACAATGGGTTTACCCTGTGCGCATTCAAAAATAATGCACATGCGTTCCTTCGTCAAAAACAAAAGGAAATGCTTAAATCCATTTTGGCACTTGTTCGTCCATGACAACTGTCATTTTTTTTTATATCGAGCTTCCTGGCTTACGCCAGACTATTCCTGGAGATAGTAGTACCGATTCCTCAACATTACTATCACTAAATTGCGAAATATGCCTGAATGATCAGAATTTGAGAACAAAGCACTTGATATCACGTACAAGATACTATCCATAAGAGAACAAAGTGTTTTCACCATATGATCCTAGATAAAGGTGCCCGTGCACACCATGGGCCTATGCCTCTTCTTGGTGTTTGTATTATTCGACAGCTATAGAATTATCACAAACTTGTTTCAACATGTAGCATGATCACTAAAAAATGAGGTGATATTAATATTATCAAGATAATCAATATTCGAAACAAATTTCTTCATACTATATACATCTAGTGGGGAGCACACTTGTATTAGATATCCAAGAGTATATGTACAATAATGTAGTGTAATATTGCAAATTCTTGAGCTTGCTTCCTTAGTACATTCATCAACTTGGACAAAAGTACAAGTTCGCTGTTATAACCCTTCTCTTGCAAGTAGGCATTCGACAAAAATACATATAGCATTCAGCAAAAATATTAGAACCTGCAATTATAGAACTTAAGAATTCGCTGTTATACAATTTAAGGAACAATGAAAAAGCAAATGCATAATGCTTCCAATAGACAAATCATCAAGTACCAGCTTAGTACTAATTCAACTTTTTATCAAATTTAGAATTTCCAAAAGTAACATAATTGCACAGCATGCAGCTACATAACTCACAAGGAAGGGGAGGGTAGAAGAACATGAAATCACCGGTTCATAGCAAATTGAACGATAAAAAACAATACTAAACTCCAACTACCTGTTATCACATTTTTCACTTCAAATCACTCAGAAATATTCAACATTTTACCAAGTTGTATTCATGCCCGAACACAACTAACTTCCAAATACGCATTTCACAATGGCAGAAATAAGTTACAGAATCAATAAATCAAAAAAAGAGAATGTGGATGGCAAAGCATTTCATCAGTTCTTATAATATTTAGATTGAACTGTGTTTCCCATCTAAGGTATGCATATAAGCAATGACCATGTGTAAGCACCACATAGAAAGAAGGTTCTCTATGATGATTGCTTCACCACCTTATTTTTATGGAAATATTTCTCAATTTACCTGAAGAAACGAAACATCTTCTGATCATGGTCCTGCAAGACAATGAGTTCAATGAGAACTTGATCATGACATCACTTTAATCAAGCAATCAAATAATAGGTATTATACTGTGCAAACCATTGAATGAGATATATCATAAGGTATGCAGTGTCGGATCATGAACTTATAAATTCTTGAGTTCAGCAGCTTTGCTTCCAATTCAATGTTACCATCAAGAGCAGGGGTGCAATTTTCGTCCGATCGAATCGACCGACCGAACCTTTGATCGACCAACCGACCGAGATTATCGGTCCGGCCTTCGGTCCTGAAAATTCTTTTTCGGTTTTCGGTCCGTCCGTCCGTCCGACCGATTTTTAATTTTATTTTATAATATATTATATATATATATCAGATGTTCAGATATGTAATATGTATACACTGATACACCTAACCTGCACTTCTCGCCTCCGCCTCCCCCTACGAATACATTTATACATTTATACTAATACTTATAAATTATAAATTTATAATAATTAACCCCCTCCCCGACTTCTCGCCTTCCCAGCCTTCCTTCCCAATCCCACCCTCTCTCCCTAATTCTAAATCCCTAATTCAAACTCCCTAAATCCCTAAATCCCTAAATCCCATTCCAAATTCCAATCCCAATCGCACTCACGAGTAGCACAAGAGCACTCCACTTACTCGACAATGACTCAGCTACTCAAAGACTCACCCGCTGCCGCCTCCAGAGTCCGGCCGTCCGTCAACGCCGGTTACGCCGCCGACGCTGCCGCCGCCTCAATCTCAATCCCGCCTTCAACTGCTTACCGCCGCTTCACTTCTCGCCTTCAAGTTCCGCACTCACCACTAAGACTGAGACTGCACTCGGGCCGCTCTCAAGTCTCACTCTCTCGAGCCGCCTCGCCGCCTCAAGACTTCTCACGCCTCGGGCCGCCAATCTATCGGCGATTCGACAAGGTATAGTTCATTAGTTTGTCATTTGAAGTTGTGTAACCAAAGTTTGTATTCATTTGTATTTTTAAATGATATTAAATGTTTGTATTCACATGTAGATGATTTCTAGTACCTCTGAATCTCATATCCAATCCAAAAGGAAAAGAGACGATGAAATGACTCGTCCGTCGACTAGCGCGATTGTACCAGAATTTGAAACAGGGGCTGTCCCTGACCCTGAGTTTGTATTTCCTTCTCAAACACCAACAAATACACTCCACACAAAGACAAGTCAGACAACTCAGACAAGTATTATGCCAACGGAGGAACGACAGTATATTACTTGCAACAAACAAAGGGCTGAATATTGGAAGGAATACAAGCTTTATTTGACTAATGGCGAGGGCAAGCGTCGAAATAATGTAAGTATTGCCATAAAACTTTGCGTGCGACTCGCTTATTAATGGTAACAAAATGTGAAAAATCATGCAACTCAACGCCTACTAAACCCGAGAACGTGATTAAACAAAATCAAAGTAAATTGACTTCGAGGTCAGCGGATAAAAAGGAGAAGGAAAGTTGAGAAATCGGGTTTTAAATGTAAATGTAAACGGTTAAAGCGTGCTATATGGTGATAGTTGACTAACTTCCTTTTCGCTGTGTTGCAAAACCCGCTTTAAGCATTTCATATCCGCTGCCCTCGAGTTTATAGTACCCTCCCGTATGATCGTGGCGTGATTGCTTTCAACTTTATTCAAGGAAAAGAAAAGTTGAAAGAATTTTTCAAATTGTCATGCCAACGAAGTCTCAGGTGACAACCGATTCACGGACATCTAATCAAAGAATCAACTATACGTGCCTTACCGCCATTTTATAGACAATGATTGAATTTGCAAAAACGAATTCTAAACTTTTGTCCAATTATAAGTCATAAGGGCGAGTCAATTGCAAAGCTATAGAATCTTGTTTGTAGAGTCGATTTACATATGAAACTTTTTACCGTGATCGCTGATAATGCCTCTTCAAACGATGTCATTAGTCACTTGATGAGAATAGTTCAAAGCAATGATAGTGCAATAAGTAATGGAAAGTATTTGCATATGAGATGTGTCGCTCATATTGTTAATCTTATTGTTTGGGACGGTTTGAAAATAAAATATTCTCTTAAAGCAATTGAAAGAATTCGAGCTGCTATGAAATTTGTGAGGAATTCTCCTGCTAGGCTTCATAAATTTAAAGAAATTGCAACAGTCTTGAAAATAGAGAGCAAAACTTTGTTGTCACTTGATGTGCCCACTCGTTGGAACTCGACTTATACTATGTTGATGACAACTATAAAATTTGAGCGAGTTTTTAATATGTTTGAACTTCATAAAGAAAACGATCTTAAAGAGCCTAACGATGTAGGCCTCCTAACGAATGATCGTCATTGCCAAGAGACTTGTTATCTTTCTATAAAAGTTTTATATTTTAACTACTAATGTTTCTGCTTCTTGGAGTGTCACGTGCAATAGTGCATTGTTTGATATCGTACAACTCTTGGAACATTAAAAGATCTGAAAGTACTTGTGATGTAGAATCGTGTGCAACGGCCGTAAGATGAAAGAAAAGTTTGATAAGTATCAGTAGTTTAGAAAGGTTTAACATGTTGATTTATGTGGCTGCCATTCTCGATCCTACGATGAAAAAGGCTGGTTTACAATTGACTCTACATGAGACGATGGGAAGTGAAGGGTGATAGTTTGCTTGAGAATGTTCAACAAGTCCTAAATGATTTGTTCACGAATATAAAGTTACGATTTCATCGTTGCTTTGAGTGGGAGTGATGATCTAAATCAAGTGACATGGGATTAGATCTCAAGACTAAAGTTAGGAAGCTCAAATCATCGTTAGAAGCAAAGGGTAAATATAGTACGGTTTGAGCTTGATCGATATTTGAACGAAGAGGCGGATGAAGAAGATATTGAAATCTTAACTCAGAAGCTCAATTCACTAAGATTTCGCTGTTTCACGCACGGCTCGTGATATATTAGCTATTCCAAAGATTCACGCTGCTTCCGAGGTCGATTTAGTACCGAGGACTAACACTCGATCGGGTCAGAGTTCTTTCGACACCTAAGGTAATACATTTTCTTTTGTATTTTTGTAAACCAAATTTAATTTTTATTATATTAATTGGTAACTTCGCTTTCTTAACTTTTATTTTATGTTAAAGATGGTGCAAGGACTCATTTGTGGTCAAGATTGGCTTCGCTCAACTTTGACGAAGAAATCCAAACTAATTAATGTGGAAGAATCATTGTAAGATTTGCAAGATTTCGAGAATGGTATGATATATTGATATGAATACGATGATATCTCATTGCAAGCATAAGAAGAGTTACAATTCTTATTACTAACTTTATTATTTTCTTCATACGCATTTTCAAAAGTGTGGAATTGATGAATCTACCATCTATGTTTCATGGTTCGAGTGTTTGTATATGTATAACGATGTCATTCTCTTCCTATCGACTCATCGTTGTTTACTTGTTTTTAGTTTTCGCATGTTTGTCATTGTCTGATTTGTCTCTCGAAAGTGGAATAAGAGGCATTAGGATTAGAAATTTTCAAGAATAAATCATGGACTACGCCTAATCGCTTATTGCCTAATGCGACATCGGATCGACATCGTGACAGGCAATGAGGAGTAGAAAATGAAGGAATCGCAAGCCGCAGCAAGCGATTCAAGAAGTAAGGCAAGAAAGAATAAAGAAGCAAAGAACAAGAAGACGCAGAAAGAAGAAGAAGAAGCAAAGAGTAATGAGGCAAATTGCAGCAGCCAAGCACCAGTTGGTTTTTTAGTTATTAATTAAAGCTTACTTTGTGTAATAATAATAAATCATGTAAAAAATTATTGCAATTTGATTTGGGGTGTAAAGGAGCGTGATGTGGACAGACACTGGATGGAGTATCGAGGAAATCTGGAATTGATTTATTGCAAATTTGCAATTTGGAATTTGAATTTCAGATTATTGATATTCGTCCATTCGTCTAAATGACGGACCGACCGGATCGAACTCGACGACCAAAAATTCGTCCGGCCAATTTTATCGTTTCGGCCGGTCCGGTCCGATTCGGTCCGGTCCGGTCCGATTTTGACCTTTTGTGCACCCCTAATCAAGAGGCAAGGAAACCGGCTCTCTGTTGCTACGATTCTGTCCTGCTGAAGAATTAGAGCAACTATTTTGATTACAAACTTTGACCATAAAGTTCAGAAGCTTTCTCCTGCCAAGCGATAGTCTATTCAATGATATACATAATTAAAACACAAAGTTAAATCTCACAAAAGGTAAATCATTTGACCCAACACTAGGCTGGGCTATTAAAAACCGACATTTGATACATTTCTAAAATGATTTGGGCCAACAAACAACAATACTTTTTCTTGATAGGTAGGTACTCAAGATTTTATTTCTTTTTCTTTTAATTTATTAATTAATTTGCTGGAAGAGTGTTTTGTTGACTATCGACACTGTAGAAAATGGAAAGTTTGTCATCCCTATAGAATTTCAACTCAATAACTTTGGATTCTTTGGCTGTAGACTCTTCAATTTTCTATTTTTACTCGACAACAATGATGGAGCCATGGTCCATCTACCATTATTCCACTATTCTCATGTTTGGGAATCTAGGTTACCTCAATTTTGAAACTAAAAATTGCAATTGAGTTTCTTTTGCAATTTTACTCAACATCACTTAGGTACATGGTTCAAATCTCATAAAAGGTCTTATTCTTTTTATCTTTTTTTTTTAATAATTATGATATCCAGATCAACTTACACGCACCTTAATCAATTTCATGAGGCACTTGCTATTTCCCACATGCATAGATAACAAGCAACTCTATCCATAAGGATCCACTTCTCCCCGATTTTTTACCCTTAAAATAAATAAGAAAAAGACGGAATCTTGGATATTAATTAGGCATAACACTAATATTTGAAAGTTTACACATATGCCAGACCTGACATTGACTCAAAGGAAAAAAAAGATAGTTCGGTGCATTATGCCCTCGCATGCGGATCCGAGAAGAGTCGACCGTATGATCTATTATACGCAACCTTACCCTGAATTTTTGCAAGAGGTTGTTTTCACTACTTAAATCATGACCTCCTGGAAATAATTTTATCGCCATCTAAGATTTTCGGTTATTGGTGGTTGATACTTGTGACTTTGCATCAAGGGGGGGATCACAACTTAAGGATATGTATGATGGAGCAAAGAACAGGGTACAGACAGTAGGAGTGGACTCTGAGCATTTTCCAGTGATGTCGTTGCACCAATGTCCAGCTCTTAGTCAATTTTTATTTGCGTTGGTGATTGATGGACTGACGCGACAAATCCAAGGGAAGGTGTCATGACGTATGTTATTCGCGGACTATATAATCCTGATTGATAAGAGTCGCAGAGGGGTGAACGCGAAGTTAGAGGTCTGGAGACAGACTCTAGAGTCTAAGGGGTTTAGGCTGAGTAGGACCAAGACAAAATACTTTGAGTTCAAGTTTAGTAACGAGAATGACTTGGAGACAGGAGTGGAGGCGGGACTTGGTACCCAGGTTATTTCGAAGAAATAAGATTCAAGTCCCTGCCCATTATCCAAGGAACAGAAGATTGACGACGATGTCACACATCGACGGGTCAGCGATCGAATGGAGGCTTGCATTTAAAGTCTTGTGCGATAAAAAGCTTTCACCAAAACTTAAAGGCAAGTTCTATAAAGTGGTGGTTAGACCGATGATGTTGTATGGGACAGAGTGTTGGTCGGTCAAGACTTCGCACATCCAAAGGATAAACGCGCGAGATTAAGACGCCATGCTGGATGCGTGGGCATACGCGAGGGACATGATTAGAAATGATGATATTCGGGGCAAAGTAGGAGTGACCTCGTTGGAGGACTAGATGCGGGAAGCGATATTGAGATGGTTCGGGCATGTACAGAGGAGAGACACAAAAGTCCCATGTGCAGAGGTGTGAGAGGTTGGTTATGGACGAGTTTAGAAGAGGTAGAGGTAGGCCGAATAAGCATTGGAGAGAGGTGATTAGAAGGGATATGACGAAGATGCAACTTAATGAGGACATGGCCTTAGATAAGGAGTTGTGGAAGACACGAATTAGGGTAGAAGGGTGTTACACCCCGGAAAATTCCAGGATAGGTTTATAAGAACGTACGTAAGAACTCAAATGTTAAGATTCGAGACGAGTAAGAATTTAGCGGAATTTTGGAAATTGTCGGAAACGAAATGTTGCGATTTAACTTAGGCGACACGCGCCACCCCCTTTAATGGTCTTGGACGAAAATGGCATGGTTAGAATGGTCATTTGACCATAATTCAAATATCCAAGTCTTGCTAAAGCTGTAGTCGACATCGCTGACTAAAGTCCGCGGCCACTGGGCAAGATCCATGTGAAATGTATCCAAGCCATCCATTTGTTTTAATCGACTTCCTCGTGTTATTTAAGTATACTAGTAGCAAGACTTTGTCATTCCACACTTAGAGAAAAAATTGAAAATTTGTTCTCGCTCTTACGAGCTCACAGATCGCATGGTTTCAAAGGGAATTTTTTTGTTTGTTGTCCAATAATCTCCCACTTTAAACCAAGGTACCTAAGGGTATCAGAAGCATATCTCAATAGAAAAATCTCGAAAAGATAGTTTTGTTAGTCGCAAGGCGAAAACCTATGAGTTATCCAACTTTGAAGTGGGAACTTCAAGATGAGTTATTCATGAGCTTCTAAGGGTTTCTTGGAGCGATTGGAACGCCAAAGGAGGAGCTAAAGTTGCTAAGGATGAGCGACTTGTGATCTTGGATCATATTTGGGCTAATTGAGGTATAACCTTCATTTTACTTTGTAATCAAGATTTATGTTATTATAAGTTATTAGTGATCACGTGATACGTGTTGAAGTTTATAAGTATTATGGATCGCTTGTAGCCTTAGAATCCAAATGTAATGTAAGCCACGTGAGTCGATTACAAATCGTCGTTATTGTAATCGCCGACGTTAATTACTCGAGATTATAGTAGTTATAATCGATCGCGACTTGATATCATGTTAGGCTAATAACTTGGATCGAAATGGAAATTCGATAAGAATTGATGTCAGAGTACTTCGCGTTTGCCGAATTGCCCTAGTAAGTTGTATTAATTTGATATCGCATGGGCGGAATTTACACGCCTAGTAGCGTGTAATCCCCTATTGTTGATCGCATTGTTTGGGCCTTAAACGTGGCGTGTTTGGTTATTGTATTCGCCTTGAAAAAGGTGGCAAAGTGAGTAGAAACAAAGGAAGTTGTCATTCGATTTTCCGTAGAATTTAGTGAATTTGCACTTGGAATATTCTACGATTGAAACTAGAATTTAATAGACGCATTTATGGTCATTATAGGTTGACATACTACGACGCGAATCGACTTAGCAAGTGGATTAAACCAAGAGGTATGTGGAACTTTCTTATCTCTCGAGCATGAATAGGTTGTAAATGTATAGTACTAGACGCACAAGATTTTGACAATCTAGTCCATTTGATATCCTTCGCTTATTTTAAGAATGTCCAAGTTGGTCGAAAGCAGTGAGTTAACTCACTTGTTTAAATATTAAGGATACCTTGGTTTGCAAAAGTTAAGAGACTTTAAGTATGTTGAAAGTATTTTTGATACTTGTTTTGTTGGAAAGTTTAAGTCTCTCGTTATAAAGAAGATGTAAGTTGTTAATGTATAAAGCTAGTATAACGCTTTACGGGAAGTTGGTTATAATAGCTTTATGGAAAGTTAAAAGAGTGGTTTACTCTAAGTAATTTAAGTATGATAAATGACTTGATTTAATGAAAGACACATTGATTTTAAGGCATCAATTGCCTAAGATTTTAATAAGAAAAGAGTCACTTGATTTAGAAACCTAACTTTATTTCTAAAGGTATTGTGACTTGTCTTGAAAAGAAATTTTGACCCGATACTACGGTTTATAGTATCTTGAAGTTTTATATGAAAATGAGTCATTTTCAAAAGGTTAGAAGACGTAGTACTTTGGGTTAAACTCTGATTTATAATAACATATTAGTGCCTCGAGTTAACTAAAATGAGAGCGTGGATTAATAAGACTAATAAAGGTTGTGGATTTCTAACTTGCTTATTTATTGTACGATCACGGCTTGAGATAGGTAAGAGTATAAGTGGCGGCGCACCTTCAAGACGCTTATACCACCTTCTCCGTGATAAGAGTATGTGAGGGTAAGCCCCAAGACATTATACCACCGCTTTATTACCTTCTTCGTGGTAAGAGTATAAACGGCGGGAAAACCCCAAGACGTTATACCACCCGCCTGTGGTAAGAGTATAAACGAGGTAGAAACCCCCAAGACGTTATACCACCGCTTTGTGGTTCGCTACCCATGATACGATCGTGAGTCTCCTATCGCGATGCCAGACGATTCTCTCGATTTACTCTCATCATAGTAAGGCACCGCAGTAATCGTAATTTTGTTATCATACCGCTCCGCTTTATTTTAGACTTATGATTTCATTACGCATTTCTGGCCACATATTTGGTACACGTCAGATCGACTTTCTGGGCCGCGTCACGCCGCAGTAGTATACGCCACGATCCTCGCCTTAGATCATTGTTCACCGCCGGTAGCTCCTTTATTCCGAGGCTTATCCTCGGTATTGCTTGGCTGTTGTACATTCGTGGTACGGCGGCCCCGTCCCGCCAGTTGTCATATTCTGTAGGTCCAGAGTCACATCGTGGATCGGGTTGTAAAGAAAAAAAATGTATCGCTCTATTACGATATTTTACTGGCGTGGCCTTATTTCCACTCGTGGTTATTTTTATGTTTAAGCATTTTATCCGCACAGTATGCTCACCGCTATTCTCTCGACGTTATCAAAGGGCGCCTTGTGTAGGCACTACCATGCCCGGCCGGTCGTGACAGCGGTAGCCAGAGTCGAGTGTAGTTCTATTTTCGCATAAACCGTAATGAGGCGATTATCATGATCCGCTTAGCCTACCATACTAGTAGTGCATTATCACAGATAAGAAGCGCGATTTCTCGCCGGTGTTCTTTTCGCATCGTGGTTTAGCTTATGTATCTTCGTTAGTTTCTTTCCTTTTCAAAAATGCGCTGGCATGACCCATTCGCTTTTGATACTACCATTTTCTGCATTTTCATACTGCCTTAAATTTTATGCATGGGTCTGACCGTTTTTCTTGTTCTACCTGTACTTATGTTTTATCTTAATCCGAAGATCTCTCGAAAACAATCGTTCTACCCCTCAAAATAAATATAAAATTTGCTTACACTTTATAAATTATTTCCATATATTGAGGGAAGTGATACATTTTAATTACATGTCATTGAAAAAAACTTTACCCCAAACTAAAGAAAAAGGCAAAAAGAAGAATGACTGTTATAAGTAATGATTGCCTATAATCATACATATGAGTCATGTTGCATCAGTGGTCCTGCCTTGAATCTTATACACTACATGAATAATCCCAAAAAAAAAAACATCAACGAGAAAGTTGAACTTCCAGTAAAACTACTTTAATTAATATCCACAACTATCTTTCTACTACATAATACACACAAAAATTACAATAAAAATTCAAAATTTTCCCATTATAGCTCTAAATGAATTGGTAAAACTACATTACTTGATCCCCTTCCATGTCCAAATGAAAAAATGATCTTTTACTCTGCTACTGCTGCTTTCTGAGGAACTAACATCAGTAACTTGTTTCTGCTGCTGTAAAATAATCTCTTGAACTGCCACGTAAAGTTGCCGATTCGTCGCTGAATCCATTGAAAATGATCTTCTTATTGGCTGAATTGCAAATTCATCATCTTTTTCCTCATGTTAATGCACTCATCTCCCATACTTGTAACAAACTTTTACCTTTTCTTGTTGACACTTTTGTTTTCTTGGTGATGGACTAATCGAAAATGTCCTGTAATTTCCCTGAATTTAACCTTTCTTGAGTACTTCTAGTTCTAACTGATGATGGTGTATGTGTAGGAATTGGATTAGTGTTTGATATTTCTATCACAACATAATCTTCAACTCTAAAAGTTTCAAGATTTGGATCTTGATGAGGTGTTGAACTTGGAACAATGATTGGATCCAAAGGGAACAACTTATTTGTGTTAGTTGTTGTGGATGATGAAATACTATTCCTACAAAGTGGGCAATTTGCATTATTTTGAAGCCAAACATCAATACAATCAATGTGGAAAATATGTGCACAATTTGGTATAACTCTTAGCTTCTCATTTTCTTGAAACTCATTCAAACAAACAGCACATTCACAAGAAAATGTTGCATTTCCACCTAATGCACCATCTTTTTCTTCCCTTTTCTTGTACTTAAAAACGGGGATTGAACGAATCACAGATTCGTCTAATCCCCTATTTTCAACTGCTGGTGAGTAAAGCATTAAAGGGTCTTCAACACGATGATTTCTAGAGAACGAAAATCGCCTCAGAAGATCAATCCTATGCCAATTCAAGCAACATTTGATGACAAAAATGTAGTAGCTAACTAGTAATATCCCAGTTGCCAAGATTCCAATAATGGCAACTGCGATAATAGGAAAGCCAGCATGATGAGAAGAAGAAGAAGAATGAAGAGGTGAACCAAAAATTGAAACAGAAGTTGGAGGACTAATTGGATGATTTTTCATGTGTGAAAAAGATCCAAAGTACTTTAGTCTCACCAGATCCATGAGATAGTACTTTATTTTTATGTAACAAAGACAAAAGAGGGACAAATGGTTATGTTTGGATCTTGAATGCACATAACATGTTATGGAACAAAATGTCAAAAAAGATTGAACATAAGTTGGAAGTACAATGAGAAAAGGGAAAAATTATGAAGAATTTTTGGCTAGGGGTTTAATGAGACTATGAGAGGAAGTGTAGTTAGTATCAAAGGAGACATCAAATGGAAGAGTGAACATATTTATAAGAGGTAAGCGTTTATTATAAGGTTTAAAATATAATGTATGTATATATATAAAATAAAATAAAAAAGAGCAGAAGAAAGTCTGACTTTTGAGGTACGTAGTTGGTGAATGTTGTCTCTCTGCCTTTGATGATAAGAAAACTATAGTTGGTAAGAAAATATTTTAAGTCTTTTATTCTTACTTGATTATAAGAATTTTTTATCGGTTACAAATTGTGATGTAGTTTTTACAGTGTGGAATTGATTAGTTTTTTTTTTTTTAGGTGTGGAGGTCTCATATAAGGAGAGTGACAGAATCATAATTTTATTTATAACAAAATTTATATTAACTTATTTACACGATAAATTTTTCGATAAATATATGTGTATCAAACTCTTTTAGAAATAGGATAGTTTCGCATGGACGTAATTTCTCATTGATTCCAATGTGATAGATTCCAATTGATTAGATTCGCATTCGATACCGCATGTGGGAGTTTCATTCCTTCATGAGAACGACTCATGCAAGACTGCACACTCTGTCCCACCCAAATTACCGAGCTACTACGATTTACCTCTTTCATCAATTTTGTTTACGAGGTAGAGGGCGAGGAATTTCGCCTTATTGATCCCAAGAAAAAGGATAGTTTCGCCCCAACTGGTAAGCTGGCAATAATCCACCGTCCAAGACTCTTATGACTGGTGATATGATTTTTATATTGGTTTACACATGATCTTGTGGTCCATCTTAATTCAGTTGTTGCATACCTACACTTCTGCAAACTATGATTAATTGACAAGTATTTTATTTGTCAAAGGCTTTAAATTATGTATATTACATATGTAAAGATTTTACACTATCAATGTAATTTAACTTATAATAGAAAGTTCATTACCATTTTTAACTAAGTTACTAATTTATTTATGTTTATCATAAAATTTAACATTATGTGCATTGAACTTAAAACTAGATCTTTTTTAAAAAACATAGAGAAGGAAGGTAGATTTACAGAGTAAATATTATGTTAATGTCAGGGGATAGTGTCCAATAGTCAACAAAAATCTTTGATATGTCCTTTAAGAAAGAAGTGTTAAAACTTTGAACCAGCTAAATGGCTTACATTTTTTTTACTATTAGTTTTAATAGTTGATGTTGACATCAAACAGTACTATATATAATTCTTGAATTCCAATACTAGGTTATTATTGATTGAACAATGAAATAGGTAATAGGTTTGTAGCCTTTTTTTTCCGCCCGGTGTTCGGAATTTGTATTGAAGTTCGATAATATTTGAATTCGCGACGCATAGGTCCATTCGGGGGAAGTGCTTCTTATTAAAGACATTTCATACTAAAAACTCGAATCGCACTACGATTGGCGGAAGTTCGATCCATACACTGTGACACATGCTTTGGTGGTGTAGCCTTTAAGAATAGAAACTTTACTTTTGTATATCTATACATGATGATGGTGATTTCTCCAGGTTCAATTATTGATCAAAATGTGTGTGTTGGTGATTGAGTTCTCTTTAATTTGCTTATAATCTACAGATAGATTTAATGTGTCAAAATTGTTTGGTAAACCTAAAAGAATTTGATTTTTTACAAGTTATAATCAAAACAACTCATTAGATTCTCAACAAACACTTTGATCATATTCTATGATGACAAACCAATTAGGTAGAGAATGTTTTACAAATCAACTAAAAGATGAAATGGCAATTAGATGCAACTTCCCTTTGAAGAGGAATCTTCACTTACACACAAAGTGTTTATAATGTAAGAAAAAAATTACTGATTGCAGGTTGGAAATTACTACTACTATGTACCTATCTTGAAAAAAAAAATCTCATTTATTTACAATATAATTACTATAGTACAAGTCTACAAGATTATTTTACTCTCATTCTTTTTGAGTTTAACTTCTATGCATGTTATATATTATCGGATCACTTAACATTACAAGTGAACCATACACAAAAATTGAGACTATAACCTAGAAAATATAGTTTATTTGCAACAATATGTGAAAATACATAGTTAACAGATCTTTTTTTTATGATCGGAAAATTCGTGTGAAATCAATAGTAATCTTTAAAATCCGGGAATAATTGGCCCACTCTTCTCCCTTTTTTCATTTAAATATCAAAGTTAGTTAGTTTGACGCAATGCTTAAATCGGTGACCCAAGACACAAGTTTCTTAACCTTTGTCAATTGAACTAACTCGATAAGAGAAAAATAATAGTAGTATACATTCTCGGTTAATTCATTTTCTTTTTCGTCCAATTATACCCATAATAATTTGGATAGGACTATGCAATAGTAGGATTTAGGATATTCTTGAAAAGTGATTACTCTCAAAAGGTTAAAACTTTTTGATTAGCTAATCCAATCTTAATCATGAAGGATATCAAAAATACTTTTCCATTGCACATTCAACTCACACACTTAGAAAAAATAACTAGCTAGTCATCACTGTAAACCACCCAAACGTGGGGTTAGGGGGTATCTCCTATGCTTCTATTCACATCAAAATAATGGCATTCTGGCCCCTACTCCTAAAATCCAAATTTGAAATCTTGAAAGAAACTTTAGTCAAGAAAGTTATGCATACATATTTAGGAAAACGAATTAATTAAATTTGGGACCCAATCCAACAACCCCAGAAAGAAAATTGTCAAGCAAAAAGGTAGACATCACACACAAAAGGTCAAAACTGTAATAGCAAACAAAAAGGAGGGAGTGGCTGAGAAAAGGAGAATCCTAGAAAGTGTAAGGATCTAATCTAATAGAAGGAAAGAAAACTATTTAGTCACAGACTCATAGTGTTTATATTAAATCACATAACTTACCATAATTAAGTAATAAATTGAAGTAAAAACTATATTTTTTGGCCATGATTAAAAGATAGAAGTGTATATAAAGATTATTTATCATGTTTGTCATTAGTTTTCTGTAAACACCAAATATAAGTAAAGTTTTTTAAAACAAGAACACCCTTTTTCAAAATCTAAATTTAATTGCTCGAGTGCTGAGTGGTTTAGAAAGACAAGCCACTTAGGTAAGAAGAATTAAGATTTCCTTATTGATGACTTGATTATCACCCCTTTTAGAGTGTGGTGAGACCAGATATGGAGATGATATTTTCATTTTTAATAAGAGGTTTCGCCTCTGCGTATTGAGAATGAAAAATATTGTGCTAAGTAGTACTTTCCTATTTAATAAATTTTATGATGTGAATTCGAATTATCAAGATCTTAAAATAAGTATCATACAAGTGAACATTGAGTTCTAGTGTTCTACTAAGGCCTCATTTTTTTTTTTTTTTTGTACTTAATGAAGGTCTGATCTGAATGATTTAGACCTTAACTCATCACTACATTTATTTGCATTAAGATATAAGTACTTATTTGATCTAAATAGATCTTTATTATTTCTTGAACCGAGTCTTAATATTTTTAAGAAGTACTTTTAAATAAATTATTTTTTAATACTACTTTGTCCACAACCACAACTCCACCTCCGACCCCACCCTACCCTCTCCAACCCCACCCCACCACCACCACCCACATATCATCTACCCACCTCCTACCCACTCTCCACCCCCACCCCCACCACCACTAACCACCTCTATCATCACAACCATCAGCACCGCCCTCACCTTCTCAACCCCTACCCCACCCCTCCAACCCACCACCCACCACCCACCACCCACCACCCTACCACCACCTACCTCCAATTCTATTATCACTAACTACCTCTATCGTCACAACCACCAACACCCTTCCAACCCCACCCCTCAACCCACCACTCACCCGACCTACTCTCCGTTAACCACCCCACCACCACCCACCTCCTACTCCACAAGCTCTGCCATCACAATGATTTCCGCCCACCACCCCACCTCACCCACCACCACCCACTCCCTCATTACTAACTACATCTACCATCACAATCACCATCAACACTACTATCAACCATCAACCACCACCACCGTCGTCAACCATCAACCACCACCACCAACCACCTCTGTCATTCCAACCATCACCACCAACCACCTCTGTCATTCCAACCATCACCACTGACAACCACTATTGTTAGTCGCAATCACACATATTATCTCCATCATTATAATTATATCTGTCACGATCCGATCCGACGGGCCGCGACCCGGTGCCCTACCTGGACATCCTTAATTAGACTCATACTGAGGGAAATATGAATTTCGACAGCATAACACCGCAATGATAACACATGTCAGAATAGGCAAGCTGACAAGACTGCCTTTACACACGAATGTAGTTGCCTCCTGGGAGTCACAATGTCACGACTCGACCCGACGGGCCGCGACTAAACGCCCTAATGACATCATTATACTAACATATCACACATAATCCAACTAACACTAAGGACAATATGAATTTCGGCAACATAACGATGCATCAATAACATACGTCAGAATAGGCGAGCCGACAAGGCTTCCTTTACACAAGAATGTACCTGCCTCCTGAGGAGTTAAAATTAGCCAACATAATATAATAGGCAAGCCGACAAGGCTGCCACCAAATAGTACCACGTATACACGGAGACATCCCAAAACAGAGTACAACAACACAACTGACCAAAACAGATTCACAACTCTACATACGTACAACCCACAACTGTCTACAGACCTATATGAGAAGGATAGCGACATATAACGGGACTGGGCTCCGTCGTGCCCCTGAATATACATAAGTTGGAATAAAGTTTTGTACCAAAATGACAAAGCTCTGAATCAAGGGATCTTTCCAAACCACGAGCGAACTCAGACCGAGGATCACCAAATCGAGCACTTCAGAATCGCGGCATTTAACGCAACCGAGGAAAGGGGTCGAGACGAAAGAATGTACCGAGTATATGAAACATAAAGTACAAAATAGATAATCATAACTGGTCAAAATGTACAAGAGATATGTAAGATTATCAAATGTCAATCTAAATATGCCATAGAAAATAGAGAATCAATTGTGCCTTATAAAAATGAGAGTCAAGTCAAAAACCATGAATGTCTGCCATATGATCATCATATACATATAACGTAATCTGACCCTCTAGTGCGGGACACGATGAAATCATATCATAATTCGGCCCATACTGGGACTCGGTGATGTCATCATCTCATCTATGCATGCATCCTACGTAAGTCGGCCCTCTAGTGAGGGACTCAGTGAACAATGCAGGGTTGTACACGAACATAAGCCGGCCCGGGACTCGGAGAAGTGGAATAATAATACTTAGCACGAGTAGATATCATGAGCAACCATATGCAATTAGAAATCATCATTTGACTCTTAATAAAATCATTAAAATGAATTCTTTTATGAAAATCTAAGGCACTTCTCATAACTCATATTACTGGAAATTAGACTATATAGAAATCATGTACGTCCGTCGTACGTTTACCTAATAAAAATCATGCCAAAAAAAAGAAGGAAGAGTTTCACATACCTCTTAGTCGAACTAATCAACTCAATATTAAGATACGTCTCGTCTAGTACGTCAACCTATATTAATGGTAATACGCTCGTCAATTCTATGATCACTTAGCATACTTTATATCGAATGACGACTTCCTATTCTATAAAAAATCGGGCAGCACTTCCCCTGTTTATAGGTACATCCACAATTTACAATAAATGTCAACCAAACCAGTAACCAAGCACAATTCCAAAATATAACCAAATTAGTTCCATGTATTTCATATATGCTACCATAATACATTCTTTCTCTTTTACATTTATGCAATACGACAACTACAATGACCAAGGTGATTACTCCACCTATTTCTCATGTTAATTCAGTCCTTAATCCATATTAGAACAATCTTAAAACAATCCATCAATTCTAGCGACAACAACAATAACCAAGTAGTGCATGTCCTACAATCTTCAACCTAATACCCCTTTTTACTCTTTAATTCTTTAAGACATGTATTAGTAATTGCCCCAACATATATATACATGTTTATAATCAAATTTCCAACATTTAAACTTTACAAAATCAGCCCCTAACTCGACGCGACAATATTCAACAATTTCAAGCAAGTCTTCGGTCAACATTCACAAAACCAATTCTTTTCTTAATTCCCTAGAGTCCAATTCTTGTTCCAATAATTCCTTATGAACAACTATAACTTAAATGTCAATATTTTCTTCCAATTTCAATATGCAAAGCAGCGACGAACTTCACAACACAATAATCGAATACGACAATTCCAAGATTAGTAAAATTAGTCCTAATATCGGCTACAACATTCAAAATACTCACATGTAATGTCTAAATTCCAATTTTTCCTCAACACAAATTCATTTACTTAATTCTAACAACACGCACTCCAATTATATCATAGAAAGAGGAATTTTATACCTCAAATCGTCCAAAACAGTCCCGATTTTCCCAGCCCTCACTGCCCTCGATTTTTGCTTCAATTTCACACTTCTTTAACTCCAAATTGACATGCATATATCCCACAATGTTAACCCATCATTTATACATGTTTTTCTTCTCAAAACTTGTCCCAAAAATCCGAAATTTCTTTGGTCAAAGTCGGTCAGCAGTCCCGATTTTTCTGCCACAGTTTTCTCCATTTTTTGGCTTCTAATTTTTAAAAATGAACAATGTAATATAAGAAGAGAAAATAAACTCCAATTTTGGGAGGGGGGGGGGGGGGTGTTCTCACGTTAGGGAGAAAAGAGGAGATGGAGAACTCGGTTTAAATTAGAATGATAGCGATGAAGTGTAGGTCTAATAAAATCTGAATTTTTATTATTATACATTGGTCCCCAAGTCCTTCAATTAATAAATCTTAACCCACTTCTTTTAAATTTTAACTCCCGCTTTCTTTAATTCTCGAGAATTTCATAAAGCCTCGTATCCTTAATGTCATAATTTTATAATACAATACTATTTCATAATTCCATTGGAACAAATTCAACTACTAGGATTAATTTTCGTCGTCACATGTATAGTATTTAAAAAAAACTATTCCGGGATAACATCCGTTTATACACTAATTTCCCGTATTAACATATGTAAGTATTCTTTATATTAAATATCTTAATCTTACTTCCTTAACGACGTTCTTAATTGTTGACACCCAATTTTAACCCTCCCGCCCAGTCATTAACTATAAAATTACATCAATTTTCAAATATAATTTTTAATAATTTTTAAATAATAAAATGCAACAATAAAACATTAATACATGCATAAATAAACAATTTAATAATGGCATCACGTTTCACGTAGATTATTAGGCACACCTTGAGTATCACGTCCGCACTCGGCATTTTTAATAACAAACAATTTTATTAAAACTCAAACAAGTCTTAATAATTTTTTAAATAATAATACATGCATGATGAATAACGACGTCATGTCAAAAAGCATAGCCGCATTTATTAAATACGCAAAAATAATTGCATAATTATTGTAATAATTTAAACCCAGCCAAAATTAATAAAGCACCTAAAGTCATATTAAGATAGTTTAATCTTAGCTTAAATAATAATAAAATGCACATAATAAATAAGTTTTAATAACAGCATCGCATTATAAAAATTAAGCACTAATTAAATAGCACGACCGTCTTTATTTTTTAATCTCAAACTTAGACTAACAAAACACCTAAAATAATTTAATCACAATTTATTAATTTAATTTAACACTAATTAATAATACACCTAAACTAATACACTTAAACTCTACCCCTAATTAAATAAAACCAGCCCACTCGCCCAGCCCGCGGCCCAGCACCCCTCTACCCTTTATCAGCCCATTTCCTCGTCGCCCAGCCCATAACCCCTATACCTTCTTGTCATCCTCTCCCTCACCCTAAAAAAAAGAAAACCTAACGAAATTGTAAACCTTTCAGTCGATGCCCCCGCACCTCGCCCCCATCGCCCAGCCGGGATTCTCGCCTGAGAATCCGGTGACTTTCCTTACCCATGCACACGCAACCAGCTCGCCCTTACCATAACAAGAACAATACGAAAATCAACCCAAAATAGCCCACAAAATCTTAACCAAATCATTACCAAATATCGTCCAAAATCAGCCTTAAAAACTTACCCTAAAATGGAACCCAATTTGAGGCTATAAATCGAGCGTTTTTACACATGCAAGCAGAACGGGGATGGGAACAGATATCTGTTAAAAACGCAAAGGGGAGACAGGAGAAAAGATCACGACCATAAGAAGGAACCCGTCGAAACCAACAAATGAAAATGGCATCCATTCTCGCAGAATAAAACTCGACTAAAGGCATCCGAAAATAATGAGAAATTAGCCGGCAAGGAGCAATAGGAATCCTAAAATCGTTAGGGAAGCAGCAAGAATATAAATTAAAACGAAAAGCATTATTTTTCGCAATATCAGTCAAGAACCAGGTAAAAGTTTCATTCCTCTTTTAATCGTAGAATTATTGATACGGGCCTTTTCCACAGAAAAGGATCCTTATAATTCTATTGATCAAACTGTCGCACTCGAGGGCAGAAGGTCCGGGTCCGGAGAAAGATTTGTCTTACTTCAATTTGTTGCTACGCAGTTCTAATTAAAGAACTAGACGAAGCGTAGCAGTTCTAATTAAAGAACTATTAGAAGTGTAGCTGTTCTAAGACTTTTTTCTACGCAACGATTTCTTCTTCTCTTAATCAATTTCGAGGGTATTATTGAACCAGACAAAACAACAAGCAATGAAACCAAAGACGGCTAAAGCCCTAAACTATATGATAAGTAAGCCTCTCCAGACCATACAAGTCTAATTCAAAGTAAAGGCTGAACCCGGGCCAATGGCAGTTCAAAAGGTAGGATTTCCGCTTCCAAGTTGAAGTACTCTAATTCGACCCGTGACCAGCAGATATTAGCCAGAAAGGGCTCCTTCCCCTTGGATCAGAAATGTGGTCAATATCACGAAGAATAAAGAGGTCTTCAAAGGATCTCTCAAGAGTGAAAATATCTCTCGCATCACAGCTGTCCAAGACTAATTATTTTATATGTCTCTTCACAATAATTGTGATGGAGAAAATACCAATTCAAATTGAATGGATTTAAAACAATGTTACGACATGGATCGGGATTAAAAAAAATTCCATTTTCATCCATTAAATAATATTTTAATTTAATCACTTGAAAGGCTGGAGTTGGAGGAGGCTGAATAGAAACGCATAGCAACCAGATCTCCGAGTGAACCGACGACTTGATATGCTGCCTCGGTTCGCTGCCCGGAGAAGGTAAACTCCAACCCCTCTGAATTCTGTTGTATTTGTTCAGACCTATGTGTTTGTGTGTTTTTGTGCTAGTATAATGTTAGTCTGTTTATTTTGTTTAGTTCTGCTTGGATTAGATAAATGTAAGGTTATTTCGACAAATAGTGAAGTTCTGATTTAGTGATAAATATTTGTTTGTTTGGTTGTGTGAATGTTGACAGATATTTATTATTGGAAATGCTCTGTGATGGATATTGTTCTAATGTTCAGTTAATTAATTGCTATTATGAATAGGCTATTCTGATGTAATATGAATAACATGAGGCTAAAATGTCTGTATTAAGTTTCAATCCTGTCATGCCCTGCCTGCTGAAGTTGTTTTCTCTTCCAAAAAATGATATTTGCAGTAGTGTTTTTGCATCTATGGAGTTAGCATATCCCTGTTAAATTGTGGCCTAGTTGATTATTGTACTTGTCTTTGGATTTATTCTATAATGTGTGCACACTTGCAGAATTCCTTGTTAGGGTGAATACTTGTTTAATTATACCGTCTATTCTGCACTGTTTTGATTGCCTCATCTCAAGCCTAAAGTATGTTAGCAGGTCTTCTTTCTTTTCCAAGACAACTGAGTATAGTATGAATGATTGAACATAGTAAATTTGTAGCTGAGTATATATGAGGATGTGTGTCAAAGGTGATATTAGAAGCCGATCGGTATTGTCCGATTTGTCTGTATACTTGTCCCGTCTCGCCTAAATATAGAAGAACTCAATTTTCTTTGCCCAAGTCTTATGTGCTAACTCAGTAGTTGTTGATAAAATGAAACCAAATTTAGTAGGTTATATGAAGCTAATGCAATTAGACTGCTGCATACTTTGAAATAAAAATGCTTGTCTGTCTGCATTTCAATCCTATGTGTGTGCATGAATATGTGTAATGGTCGAAAATTTGGTGTATTTGCTCACATATCTGCATTTCTGGATGCATATCTGAATAACGTCACTGTATTTAAACTGTGACAATTGCATTTATTGGCCTTCCAGTTCTATGAACAAAATGGACTGACTTGTGTATGATATTAGAAGTCGACTTCAGGCCGCTGCATACCGCCTATCCTCGCTTTTTTACCACCACGTGCCTATTCCCATCGTATATTGTCATCTGCTGGCCTTTACATGCATGCTTGCTCAAATACAAACTATGTGTCAAGTGCTTATTCGTTAATTAATTATTTGGGCTCATTCTAATCCTTATCTTTCATTATTTTTACATGAAATGCATCGGAGCAAAATGAAGAGTCTCACGGCGAGACTCATCACGAGCTACTTCAAATGACAACCCGCGTCTATGTACATCCGCATTCGCATTCCCGCTTAAGAAATTCCTAAACAAAAATAGGACAAGATGACGTTGTCATCCGTCTCAACTCCTCTTACTCTTTAAATCTAATTGCCTCATTTTATACCTTTATTTGTTTATTGCAATTTTATTATTTAACTTTGTAATTAATAGGAGAGCTAGTTCAATTAGTCTTTGAACATAAAGGTGGGAAGGTGATTTAGAATTAAATGCACTTCTAATCATTTATCTTAGGCTTGTCATTTCATATCTAATCTTTTGCCTAATCATTAAAATTGCATATCTAAAACTAACGCACCACTTCTTTGATTTCGCAGATAAGTGCATATCTATAGTCCATAAATTAACTTTGCACCGCTTACATCATAAATAATATAAACGCACACTTTAAAACTTTATATATATTTTTTATAGCATTAGTCTTACAAACTTTATTCAACATGCCTCCTTTTATAAAATATTTTGAAGCATCTTTTATATTTTCAAAACACGTATTTTTAACATAATAATTACCCTAGGTTTGGCAGGACAACTGTAAGTTAGCGGATCTTAGAGGGTGTCTAATTTCTTCCCTCTAGATTAATAAAGAGCCCTTACTCAGAATCTCATTAAGTTTAGCAGACCATTAAAATGGAGTTAATGTTTACTTTAAACTAGTTAACATTTAGGTGTCCTAATTCACCCAAAATAATTAGGTGGCGACTCCGCGAACCCTTTAGCATTTCTAGCCCATTTTAGCACCATTTTAACACTTTTAATATTCTAGCACCCTTTTAAGCACCTCTTCAACATTTTAGCATCCTTTTTAAACACTTTAGCACTTCTATTTATTTTCTAACCTTTTATTTAAGCAGGAGTTTTTAAATAAATGTCGCGGTCGAAAAGGGGCGTGACATTAATTATAGCCTTAAACTTACGAGGTGTAACACACAACTAGCCAACATAATATAATAGGCAAGCCGACATAGGGATAACAAAACACGTCACATCCGTACAACCGGCTAAAACACATATACAAAGCACATCTACCACCCACAACTGTCTACAGACCTCTAAGAATACGGTAATTAAATATGATGGGACAAGACCCCGTCATACCCCTAAATATGCATAAGTCTATAATAGCAAATCTGTGCCAAAATGACTAACTCCAGAATAATGGAGCTCCCAAGAAAACAACTGAGCAGGAATCCTAAGCCGAAGGATCGCCGAACTGAATATTTGTACATGTGAGCATGAACGCAACCCCCCGAGGAAAGGGGGGGTCAGTACGATATAATGTACTGAGTATGTAAAACATGAAGTTCTGTAAGAAAGATCATAACTGGCCAAAACATATCATGAGACAAGTATTATAATCAAATTACCATTTCAACTGTGTCATATACGAATGACAGTCAACTGTGCCTTATAAAGTGAGAGTCATATATGTCCATAAAAATCATCACATATACATAAACTGCCCGGCCCTCTGGTGAGGGACGCGGTGAAATGTACTATCCTGGGTATCTGTACCCGCATCATATGTATATAAAATGCCCGGCCTTCCAGGGAAGGACGCGGTGAACATATAAGGTATACTGTCTGACCCATTCTGGGACGCGGTAAAGTCATATAAGGTATCTGCGCAGCCCATTCTGGAACGCGATAAAGTCATATAAGGTATCTGCGGGCGTATCTGCCTGGCCCGGGACGCGGTGAAATGATATAATCACATTAGCACGAATAGAATATCGTGAGTAGCTTTATACATATCAAATCATGTATCATTTTAAAACATCATTTGGAAACTCAATAAAATTATTAAATGAACTTTTTACTAGAAAGTCAAAAGAACTTCTCATGACACATATCTTTAAGAATTAAACTGTGTAGAAATCATGTACATCCGCCGTACGTTCATTAAATCATGCCAAAAAGAAAGAAGGAAGGGTGTCACATACCTTATCGTCCATACCAAGTCGATGAATATGATTCGTCTCAACTAGTACGTCAACCTATTAGAAAGGGTAATACGCCCGTCAATTCTATTATAGCGTAAGTTATATCGAAAGACGACTCTCTTTTTTATAGAAATTCGGGCAGCACTTCCCCTATTTATGTGCATATCCACAACTTATGGATCAAGCCAGCAATACTAAATAACAATCACAACGTAAAGATATAACCAAAACAATCCCAGATATTCCATTTACGCCATCAATACATATTCCTTCTCTTTTACATCTATGCAATACAAGTACCAAGGTGATTTCTACACCTATTTCTCATGTTAATCCACATTAGAACAACCTTAAAACAGTCCATCAACTCTAGCGACAACAACAAGAGTTCGAGTCCTATAATTTGTAACATAACACCCATTTTACACTTTAATTCTTTTGGGACATACATTAGCAATTACCACATAGTGTATACATGTTCATAACGTATATTTTAAGCATTAAAACTCCACAAAACAGCCCCTAACTCGACACGACAATATCCAACAACTTCAAGCAAGTTTTCGGCCAACATCTACATTATCCAACCTCTTTCCTAACTCCTTAACATCCAATTCATGTTCCAATAATTCCTTATGAACAACTACAACTTAAATATCACGATTTCCTCCATTTTTAACATACATTTAGTGTCAAAAAGATATCAACAACAACGAATCCAATGTATATAAAATCAGCACCGAAAATCGGTAATAACAACATCACAACAATCACATGCAATCTCATTTTCATTTTCTCTTTATCAAGAGTTTATTCCTCAATCGCAACATCAATTAATCTTCCAAATATTCTATAAAACGAAGAGTTTTTACCTTAAATTCGAGCCAAAACAAACTTGTCCAAAAACTGAGATTTTCTGCCCTAAATTTCGGCCACCAGTGACACATTTTCCCCACTGTTTTTGTGAAATTTTGGCTACTAATTTAGATGAAAAACTAACATAGGAAGGAAGAATAAAAATCTACAATTGTTGCTAGGTAATGAAGGGTGGTTCTCGGTTGGGGGAGGGAGAAGAGAGGGGAGGAGAGGAGTAACTTTTGGTTGAAAAATAGAGTGAAAGAGATGAAAGATATAGGTTATATAAATCTGAATTTTTTTATTACACTTTGGTCCAATTTCTTAATTGTCTATTTAAATTGATCCCTCTACTAAAATGAATCCCACATAACCCATCATATTCTCAATGCCAAGATTTTATAATACAATATTATTCCATAACTTCATTGGAACAAATTCAACTACTAGTATTAATTCCCGTCGTCACATTTGTAGTATTAAAAAAAATTATACCGGGATCTCCTCCGTTTGTATACTAATTTCCATATTAACATATGTAAGTATACTTTATATCTAATATCTGAATCTTACTTTCTTAATGACGTTCTTAATTATCGTCTTAAACTTACAAGGTGTAACAATATCAACAACTACCATCGTCGTCGCTGCCACCATATGACCAATCCTTACTACTAACTACTTCTACCATTATAATAAACATCGCCGTCATTATTAGCCACTAGAACCAACCATAACCACCACCACACTACAAAGCATCTTGTTAAGTGTATTTTGTAAACACTCTTGAGTTCTTTTTAGTTAGTATTTCACTATTTTATTTTGTATTTAGTATAGTGTTAGGTGTGTTTTTCTTTCATTTTTGTGTCTCAGTGGTCATAAAGGATAAAATACTATTTTTGAGGATGAAATGAGCTTAATTGAGGTGAAATCTGCACAAGCACAGCCCAAGGAATGAAGCCTAAGAAGTTCCAAAAAGAACCGAAGAAATCTGACACAATCCGGACAGAAATCAGAGAGGCACCGCGGTACCATGGAACCGCGGTCAGGAAAATTAGCACCGAGGCGTAAAAATTACCGAAAGTCCGAAACTGAAACACCGTCGAAGGAACCGCAGTGTCATATTCCCAGGAAGCTATAGTGATTTCAGCTGAATAAGCACCGCGGTGTCGGACAGCGGAACCGCGGTGCCTACGCGTATTTTCAAGAAGTCCTGGGCCAAATTGGAGAGGGTTTTTATGGTCCGAAAAACAATTTTTCTCAAGTATAAAATCCCTAAACCCTGCTCATATTCTATACCTTATCCCATATCACAATTCATATTTTTGGGGAGGCAAGAAGGAGGATACAATTGGAGACTCTTGTTCAAGTTCTTTTTCTTTCCTTTACTTTATTTCAGTTTATGTTGGATTTTGTATTAGTTATTGACATGACAATGTTTAGGAGCTAATCACTTTAGTAGGTTTCCATCGAATCTTCTTGAAGCTCTTTCATAAAGTTAATGCATTAGTTATTGATTTATTTTTTCAGCGTATTAAGATCTATTCAATATTATTATGATTGCTTGATAATTAACTAACTATTAATTGTCATCACTTATATGATTTTGAATCAAAGGTCTGAAAAGTGATATTTGAATATGTTGTAATTGTCTAGACATATGTTAAAATCGTGGACGAAAGTACCCCGATACTTGTGTAGTAATTAAAGGTTATTGTTCTTAATTCTCCCGTGTGGTAAAACTTATCATAGAAATATAGAAGATTTCTGCACTAGGTTGAGCTCTTGTATGACCTAACCGGAATATAATGACATATTAGTTAACCTGCTATCTTAATAAGAAGAAGAATCATTAGCATTGCATTAACACGTGAAAGAGTGGATAGTTGAGGAGATTGGAACCCTATTTCCTTCATAACTATTATAAACCCAACGTATAATCATCCTTAATTTATTTTCTACACTTAGTCATAATTCTTAGTCATCAATCTAAAACTAAAGAACGTCAACCAAATAGATACCATAGAATAGATAATCGGTACTTAATAAATCAATCTCTGTGGACGATAATTTCGGTCTTACAGATCTTTATTACTTGAACGATACATACACTTGCGTAAGCAATTAGAAATATCGCAACACATCTCCACTGTCACTAGCGAACATAAATATTTAATTTATCAAATATGTTTTTCTTTTTATTAAATTTATATTTATTTTTTAATATTTAGTTACTTTTTAATTTGAATTGTCTATTTATTATGTTTAAAGAAATACATTATACACATTCAGATGTTTAAAAATAAACAGTTAATCATTCAATGTTCAGATTTAGAGATATCATTTCAATTATTTAGTGTTCAGATTTAGACACAATATCTTAATCATTCAGGTGTTCATTCAAATTCGAACGTCTTAATACTAATGAAAACAAATGGGCCTAAGAAACTTCTAACTTTTCCTTATTATACAAGTACTATTTTCAAAGATTTTATAGTAATATATTATGGAATCAACACAATCCGAATAATATAAAGCCAAAACTAGCGGTCCCTCTCCAAATTATTATCACTTACCTTTTTCTCTTTAAAGAACAAAGAAACATAAAGAGAGATTTTGTTAAATGAAAATCTTTGAAAATTTGGCACTATCTATTTTTGAACTCGAGAGAGCCCAGATTGCAGATTCTTTTTCCCACACCTTATTGACTTTCTTGCCTTTGGAAAATTGAGAATATTCTTGAACATGATTTTAAGATGATCTATGTTTGGTGAGAATTATTAGCCATCTCACATATGAGTATGTCGTCAATAATTTTTTATTTTGATTTTTAAGATACTCTGATTAAGCAATATTTAACGTTTAATTAGTTGAAATATGCACTTTTGATCTCTTTGCTGGTTAACGATCACAAAATTTATCATAATTATTAATTTTTTCACTACTTAATTACACATGTGTTATGTTAAGTTTGTATTGTTAATCTGTTATCCTATACATTTGACGACGATAATACAATCCATTATAACATGTATCCTACGTAAAAGATTAAAACATTACAATTAGTGAATGTTGCAATGTTATTTTGTAACCATTTGAAATCTTGAGCCCACCATTTATTTGAATCTTGGGTTTGTGGCCAACTGCAGGTACTAAGGAGAGATACTTCACTGTTAGCATTGACTGTTCACCAACACATGCATCAATTAATGAGCTACACTAAATACTGATTACATAATAATATTTACAACATAAAAATGAACATATATTTTTTTAAAATTTTTTGCAAGGTTTTATCTGATGATACGATAGTATATATGATTGTCTCAGATAGGATACATTAGTGTATGTGAGCAGTGACGAAGCTATACTTGTTCAAGGAATGTAAAATTGTAAATTGACCTCCTTTGTCGGAAAATGATAGTGTAAATAGGTCTCTCTACAAAAGTACATGAAATCAAAGTATAGGATTTGATGATTCATTTTACAAATTGAAAATTAGAAACTATAAACGCATTCCCCTCATTTTAATGTATAGTTTACAATTAATTGTAGATGGATTTGAATTTCATTACAATAGATTCACACAAAAATATACTCCTATTATATATGACAAATATTTTCCATCTTTTTTTTTTTTTTATAGTTACGTACACCATAGGGAAAGACGTGGCCAACTGTACTATATATAAGTTATAAACACATTGACAGTTTTCAGAAAGGTGTGCTATTGGAGTCAGTTAAATATTCAACATATAGGTATGTTCTAGTAGATCGAAACAATTTCTTTTAATATAAAATCTAGTATCAATAATTAGCATTAATACTTGCATGTATGCACATATATTATTGTACACTACCAAGCTGTTTAAAGAAATAGGTGAGATCCTTTCATTGTTTTATTCACAGGTAACATTTATATTATTAGGTACTTCTTAACATCAATACTCTATTATATTACGGTCTCATTGACATCCATGAACTTTAAGCGTTAAACTATTGTTATTAAATTGATCAAGTTGAAAAGTTTCAAGATTAAAAAAAGGTTATAAGTTGAAAACAATCATCTAAAAATTTGGATATTGAATTAATTTTTTATGTTCTTGAGTATGAGTTCTAATATAATGGTGTAACATGTATCATATCCTTTATGTGCAAGGAGAACTACAATATAGGTATGAGTTCGGACAAATCTAATAACTTTTTCTTAGACCCTTTTTTCCTTCAAACAGAGAAAGGAATATATTTGGAAGAGGATGAAAAGTGTGAAAAAAATCCACTCTCTTTTGCAGTCATGACTCTCTCATGAGAGGAAGGAATGTAAATATTATTCAGAATCCTTAGATTAATTTTTTTGCATCCGCCTTTCCATATCTCAACGCTATAGGATCAAGTCACAACTTTAGTAATTATGCATGGTTATTAGGGTTGTTATCGGTCCGGATACACCAGATAACCATCTAAGAACTGAACCAAAATATCCGGACTGATACTCGGATCGAAAAGTTAACGGTCCGGATACGAGTACCAGACATAAGGATTCGAACTGATAAGGATCCGGTCCGGCAACCCGGTCTAATTACCCGATAACTTATATGTTATTAGTCCCGGTCCGATACCCGGTAACTATCTTATCAATTCTTGGAATATTACTATTATATATTGCTTTAAGTTTGTTAATATGTATTATGTAAAACAGTAATGGCAGTAAAGCAGAAATTTTTATAAAAATTTAGAAGTAAAGCAAATATTTTAAAGTAAAGCAGGGATTTTAATATTTCAGATCGGTTTCGGACCGGTAACCTTATCGATGCACGCAGAATCTTATCGATCCTGCAGAGAACCTTATCGGTCCCATCGGATCTCTTTCAGATCGGTTCTTATCGGTCCGATCTCGATCCGGACCAATAAACTTATCGGTCCGGTTCCGATATGTCGATATCCGGACCGAACCGATAACAACCCTAATGGTTATAGCAAAAAAGTACTAATATAGACCCGTGGTTGGATAGACAAGTTTGGGCTGTATTTGGGCCTTATCGACTGGGCTGACGTTTCAGAAAAGGTCCAATGCTTAAGGAGAATTTTCTATTAAGCCCAAACGTAAATTCAAATAAGATATCAACTTACCGAGAAAAACAATAAAATATAACTTTTAGGAATTTCAACATTTCCTTTTAAGAATAATAAATAAAAAAATATGTTTCTTGATTTTATTGATGAATGATTTACAATATATATAAGGTTATAAGAATATTTACTTTGATACAAACTAGGTAACTAATTAACCTAATTACAAAAGAATTATAATTCTATCAAATATATAATTAATGAAAGAATATTGAGAAATATTCTATTACACCCCCGCAGTCGAAACGAGAGGTTCTCGAACATTGAGACTACCTCGAAAATCATCAAATAATATGTGCGGAAGTCCTTTTGGGGAAGATGTCGGCAATCTGATATCTGGAAGGAACATGAAGGACACGAACTTGATCACGAGCCACTTTTTCGCGAAAGAAATGAATGTCCATCTCAATGTGTTTAGTGCGCTGATGTTGGACGAGATTGTCGGAAAGATATATCGCACTAATATTATCACACTAATATTATCGCATTAGACCAGTGTTGCCTTTTAAATCGGACAGTGAAGCTCAAGTAGAAGGTTACAGATCCAACAAGACTCAGAGACGACGTTAATTTGTAATTAGATTAATTAGTTACCTAGTTACAAAAGAATTATAATTTTACTTAAAATAGGAGATATACAATTAATGAAAAAATATTGGAAAATATTTTATTAAAAAGTTCCAAGTAAAGCAACAAAAAATAGAAAATTGTTTGTATGAAAGTAACATTTTGCTTTATAAACAAAGGAAACAATTTTTTGTTTATCTACATTTCATACTTTCCAAATTTATTTTCACGTTTTTTACTTTTTCCAAATCAGTGCTATTTTAAGAATAAAAATTCTGCAACCAACAAATTCTATATCTATAACCCGCGCTTAGTGCGGGCTTTTGTTTTCATTTTAATTAGTACAGTAATATTTTGTGTATTTTCAATCAGCACTATCGATGATCATTTACGAGGGTCGTTTTTGGGTCGTGCGAGGTGTGTGCTGTCGCACAGAGCCTCTGAAAAAAGAAAAAAATTTGGGGTTCATTTTTTCATTTTTTATTAAGTAGTATTAGCCAAAATTTACTGTAAAGACTCATAATTCGCAGATTTTAGACCAATCAAAGTAGGGATTGATTAACTTGAAGTTTATTATGTTTTTATTTACAATTTAAAATAATTTCTAATTATAGAAATCGTATATTTACTTATGTTAAAGACCCACTTTTACGAATTAGAATAGGATTTCCAAAATGTTTGAGACGGCACCGCGCATTTACGTTAGATATATCAGATATCTATTCAATCGTGAAAGTTAAATTGTACTACTAATTACTACATGCTTTTTAACACTCAAATTCCTTGAAATTTGATTGAACTGAACTTTTCGAGTATCTTTCTTGAGAATGTGAAATACTCAAATAGTAAGTTGGGTATATTTATTATTTAGTTTTGACATATGAAAGACGAAGCAATATTTAATTTGTTCCTCGGGTAAATCGGAAAGAAATATGATAAGATAAGCAAGAAATGATCGGATAATCTAATTTCAAACAATAAATAATTTTGGAAAGGTTAAAAATATATCTATCCTATCATTTTCTCTAAATCAATATGCAAAAAATATTCTTCCTTTTCACCCATAAAAGTGACGATTAACACAAAATTGGTACAAACATATCCAAATGAAGTAGTCCATAGATCCACACGTGTAATGAGTACATTCGCATTGACTTTTTTGGTTCAAATTCTATAATAATACAATTAATATTTTAAAATGAAAAAGAAATTAATACTCTAAAAATAGCAGTATATTTATACAAAACCTGCCTCATTATATTGAGACAACTATGAAATCGGGAGGTGTGAATTGAACGAGTTGGGTGAATTTGAACGGGTTAAAATGTCTTAAGTTAATAAATGAGCAGGTTATTTGCTCATTCAAAAGTTACTTGCGTTGAATGGTGTAAAAGGCAGGTCAAAATCCAATCCGCCTAATTCTTAATAAATTTTAATTGTTTTATTTGTTCTTTCATAAAATTTTAGTATGTAATAAAAAAAATTCATTTATTATGACTATATATAACATTTAAATAAAAAATATATCATTTTGATAATATTTTGTCAAAATTTCTCATGGATCAATTTGGATTATATATCAATTCAATTTTTAATGGGTTGAAATTAGTTGAGCTAATAAATATGCGGGTCAAGTTTGAAGGCATGAGCATCACCCCTGTTTGTCCCAACATTCATTTGGTTTCCCGTCTTCAGCACCGCTTCAAGAACATTCTGCTACTTCTCAACTCTTCACATGCTGCCTGTAATAGGAAATCTTAATAAGGATATAGAATTAATAGTTTTTCTGTCGTATAACGAGACAACAGTCCATTCCTTCAACCAACACGGGTCACTTAACATAGAATTAATAGTCTTTTTCTATCAACTGAGAAGGAAACAATCTAGCATCAATATAGTGCCAATGAAATAACCAAGAAGCACATTAAATAGCTAATATAGTAACTTCGGCGCCACATTTCACTAAAGGTTAACTTTATAAAACTAAAGTCATAAATATCGATAAGTGGGAATGCTAGAATAACCAAGAAGGAATAAAAGGGAATTCAACGCATTTGCTGAATTCAGCTATATGAATCCTCATAATCAATTCTGCATTTCTGCATTTTTAGATTTCTGCTGAAATTTCATTCTAATAATTCAACACATTTCACCTAAACACATTAACTTTACAAAACTAAAGTTACAAACATGGATAAATGGGAATGCTAAAATATTCAAGAAGGAAAAAACAGTGGGAATTCAACGCATTTACAACAACAATTATGCTTCAATTTAAACTAGCTAAATTCAGCTACACGAATCCTCATTATCCATTCTGCATTTCTGCTCAATTTGGAACAAGTGTCATTCTAATGATTCAACACATTTCAATAAACGGGAATGCTAGAAGAATCAAGAAGGCAAAAAAGCTGAGAATTCAGCTACATGAATCCTCATTATCCATTCTGCGTTTCTGCTCAATTTGAAACAAGTTTCATTCTAATGATTCAACACATTTCAATAAACGGAAATGCTAGAAGAATCAAGAAGGCAAAAAGCTGGGAATTCAGCTACATAAATCCTCATTATCCATTCTGCATTTTTGCTCAATTTGGAACAAGTGTCATTCTAATGATTCAACACATTTCAATAAACGGGAATGCTAGAAGAATCAAGAAGGCAAAAATCTGGGAATCCAACTCATCTACAATAAGAATTATGCTTTAATTTAAACTTGTTGAATTCGGCCACATGAATCCTCACTATTCTATTCTAGATTTCTGCTCCATTTTGACAAATTTCATTCCAATAATTCAACATATTTCAGTAAAGGCCTCAACTTTCTAAAACTAAAGTTACAAATTTTGATAAATAGGAATGATAGAAGAACCAAAAAGGCAAAACCATTGGGAATTCAACACATTACAACAAGAACCATGCTTCAATATAAACTAGCTGAATTCCTCTATATGAGTTCTCATTGTCTATTCATCATTTCTGCTTCATTTTCACTAAAGGCATCAACCTTATAAAAGTATAGTTATAAATATCGGTTAATGGGAATGCTAGAAGAATCAAGAATTGAAAAACACTGGAAATCCAACGCCATTTACAACAACAATTATTCTTCAATTCAAACTAGCTGAATTCGACTATATAAATCCTTACAATCAATTCTGCTCCATTTGGTGAAGTTTCAGTTCAATAATTCAACACATTTCCCTAATAAAAAACTAAAGTTACAAATATCGATAAATGAGAATGCTAGAAGAATCACGGTAAAACTAAAGTTACAAATATCGATAAATGAAAAAACATTGGCAATTCAACGCATTTACAACAGCGAATAGGGAAGGTAAAATGACGGTAAAACGTAATCTAACCTTGGAAAAGAGGGAAGAGCAGTTCGACGAGGTGGATGCGACGACGAGTGGAAAAGGGCCACGACGAGCATTGGGAAGGGTAAGGCGACATCGAGGTGTGGTAGGAGATGCGACGACGAGCTGCGGGGAAGTGTAAGGTTGCAATCGATTGGGGATATTAAAACACTGAAATCGATTGGGTCTCCGGAAATGTATGGTTGCAAAATGTCAGGGTTAGGACGACGCAACTAATGGTACCAACCTCAGTCGTCTACTGTGTCTCAGGTCGCCGGAAAATGCTATGACGTCGGCTAGGGTGTTCAGATTTTTTGATTGGGTGTTGTGGCGTTTTGGTGAGAATCGAACAACGTGAGGGGTGTCAAAATGACGGGAAGGTGATGCCGAGTGTGATAGTACCAACGCCGAACCTTGAAATCGCCGAAATCGACCGGAATTTGCAAAAAATCGACCAAAATCGACGGGCTTGCAGTGGGCTTTTTGATCTAAAATTGACAGAGGTGTAGGATGAATCTATGGGGGTACTTGGTATGGAAATGACGGTCTTGAAGCGACGAAGCTATTGGACTATGTCTCATCCCCGATGGATGCCAAAATTTGCCGGAAATGGCAAAACTTCGGCGGTTTCACTGTTCACTCGGTGAAATCGCTGAAGATGAGGGCATTTCAGATTTTGGTTTTTTTTGGAGTTTGAAAATGTGATTTCACTTATGAAGGAAAATAAAAAATCAAGGGTCGTTGCATTAGCCTTACACAGTCGTTGCATTAGATAGGCTAATGTGACGATCGTGTGTGGGCGTTGCATTAGATGATATAAGCCGTCGCATTAGCCTATCTAATGCAACGACCACAAAATGTCGTTGCATTAGCATATTTTCTGATTTGGTATAACTTGAACCTGTCGCATTAGCCACATCTAATGCGGTGACTGTACATATGGCGTTGCATTAGATAGGCATGAGCCGTCGCATTAGGCCAGAAATGTAGTAGTGGATGTGATTTCGGCTAGGTTTAGGGTTAGGTTTAAGAATAGGAAAACCCCCTAATTAGGGTAGTCGAGTGGTTAAGGGTTTGGGGGTGGTTTTCCAAGAATGGAGGGGGTGGGCGGCCGAGTGAAATAGTGAAGAGATTTTTTAATTTTTTTTTGGGCTCTTGATACTATGAAGGAAGTTTCTTCCATTAGTTTATTTCATTCCAACTTTACAATATATACAACATTGACCTAATCAATCCTAATTGATCTAATCAAACATAATTCTATGATACTAATTTACAATTACAATATTAATAATTGATTGTGTTTGAAGACAATTATGAGATTGACCCATAATTATCTTAACAGCGATCTAATTGATTTAGAAATTCATCATGTAAGTTTTCAGGAACTTATTTGGCTGGAGTACATATTGAAAAATAATAATAAGGATGTGTCCAAACATATGCAGGTCGCACGAATACGGTGTCAACATTATTATCAGGTGTCAACAATAATAGTCAACAATAATAGTCAACCTGATAAAGAGTTTGCAGTATCGAAATTTTGGACATGGACTCAATATTATCAGGTGTCAACAATAATAGTCAACCTGATAAAGAGCTTATCAAGGGCCACAAGCTTTTTACAACCAGTTTTTTCTGTCAGTTGCATAGCTGACAAAAAAATTATATGAAGGAAACGTCTAATATTTATTGAGAGAAATGACAATATTTATGATCCCAAAGACTTTCTTGTATTGACCTTTCAGCATTTGCATTGCAAAGTACAGTTACAATTAAGTTACAAGCATTGTGCTTCATTCAAAAACCAAAACCCCATAAATGGAAAAGGAAAAAAGGTAAAATAATGAAAAGAAAATGGCATTAGAAAATAATTTGATTTTACGCAAAAAGTTGGATTTCTCATAGTGAAAATAGGGTATAAGATAAATAGACCAAGAACATTGAGATTCAGTGGCGGAGCTAGACTGGCAAAAGGGGGTTTGGACAAACCCTTTTATCGAAAATTATATTGTGTATATAGGGTTAATGTAAATAATGAATTTTGGGTCTAACTCAACCCCTAAAGCTAGCTTATAGATTGAGGATTATCCAAGTCGATATAAGGAGTCTGTGTTTCCATTCCATATCTGATGCGAGACTGTTAACACTCCCCGCACGCCAGACCTTGTTAACTGGAGCGTGGATAATATAATTGGGGGCCCAACATCGGTGAACAAAGAATTAGAATGAGTCTGACTCTGATACCATGTAAAGAATAAATCTTGGGTCTAACTCAACTCAAAAGCTAGCTTGTAGAGTGAGGATTGTCCAAGTTCATATAAGGAGTCCATGTTTCCATTTTATATCCGATGTAAAATTCTTAACAGTTAAAATATATTTTTACGTACGCATATATAGAGTAGATGATAAACTCTATTGGTGATGATCTTTATTTCCTCGTGTGGTGGCTCTTCATCACAATCAAGAAATTCCACTAGCAACTTATCATCCAAGTATTCAAATTCAAGAACTTGCCTTGATGATGATGAAGAAGAACCACCAGTATAAAAATGTGAAGATGTATTAGGCAAATTATACTCCTCAGGAAAATTAAGTATAGCTAAATGACCCCTCATTGAATAAGCTGCCCTATCATAAGCTCTTGCAGCTTCTTCAGCCGTGTTATATGTCCCTAGCCATACACTGATGATACACGTGCCCCTTGTCGCGCCGAGTGCCGCTGCGAATTTCCCCGACGGCCGCCTCCGTATGCCTCGGTATTTAATCTCTCCGCCACTCCCACCGCTACCATAATATTCCCCAAGTGATCAAATATTAAGATTAGATTCTTTTTTTTGTTAAGAATTAAGATTAGATTCGTTCATGTAATCTATGAAAACTTAGCTTAAATAATTGATCTTAGAGACTAGTGGAGTATATATGATGATTTAATTAAACTAGTAATGCACTTCACTTCATAAAAATATTTTTCAGCCACCATCTAGAATCCCATTGATGGAACAGTCTTATAATTTATTTTAGCTCTTTACATTGAATTGACATCTAATCTAATTTTATATGTTAGCTATATTTGTTTCATTGTATCACCATTATGTACTTCTTTTAGGACCTATTTAGTGGATGTGTTTTGAAATAATTACATTGAAAAAGTGGTCAAAAAATCAAACGTGTTGTAAGATAGAAAAAGAAAACTTATATAGATTCCATTATATTTTGTTTCCAGATCCTGATTAAGGATCCACCTGTCCATCAACAACATTTTCATATAATTCATTCTAGAAAAATGTATCAAGTTCGCATAGACGTGTGACCTAATTATTTGCTATTGTTGTATAGATATATGAGATTACACGGGGTATGTTGTTATATAATTGTGTTATTTAATTATTTTTGTTTTTGTCTTACCATTCAAGGAGATTAACAAAAAGTAGCTACAAAAAATAAAGAGGCAATTGATACCATTTTTGAGAGTTGAAAAGAAATTAAGAAAGAAAAGGTGTTGAGTGTCTATTATATTATTGCACAAATTTTAGCTAAATAGTATATTTGCGTTGAATTGGCTTCCTTTTGAAGTTGTAATCAGAATTATTTACCAATATATCTACAAAATAGCTACTTTCAGCTCTTGTAATTGAACAATATTATCATAAAGTTTTAAATTTTACTTTACGGATAAAACTCTATGGCATTATGTTGAAATTTTACCTGTAGAATTTGAAACTTATAATAATAACGATTATTTCTTGAAGATTGAACTAAAAATGTGACCGGTGGATGCTATTTCTGCAATTACTGACATAAATTGGGCTTTAAGAGAGAATTATACTCCAACAAGTCCTAGGCCGAAAAGTTGGCCCAATAACAAATCTGCTCCACACTGAAGGAAGGGCCATGGCACAACAAAATCACTGAATTCCCCGTATCTCCACTGCGCTCTTTCATGGGCTTTTCATCGGAAAGGATGGGGTTATTAACTGGAAAGGATCGGAAATGAAACTTATATCTATTGGGCATAAGTTCTTTAAAGAATTCGGCACAAGCTATATCGGATTTCTTACCCAATTTATGCCTCAATTACATTTGATGGACAAAAATTAAAGACCAACCCATTTGAAGGGAAAACCATGCAATTAAATGACACATTTGACCCTATTTTGTGATGGTCTTTAATTTTTGCCTTCAAGGCGAATAATTTTTTCGCGGGACATAAATTTGTATTTTCACATCATAATATCTCTCAAGTTGTATTTAAAAAACTTATGTCCGTTAGGCACAAGTTCAACTACCAAGATCTGAAGCCCTAGACCAGTTGGTCTTGAAGGCAGAGGGTATCCTCATTGGGTGGTGTGGGAGAGCTTGGTCACAAGTTCAAATCCTGAGTAACGCTGCGCCGCCTTCGCTCTTGGGAGCTCACACACTGGCTTGCTGTGTGGTTTAAGCGGGTGACGTGGTTTGCGGCGCTATTGCGTCGATCGGAGTTTACGCACTTGAAAAGAAAGAGCACGCGTTCCTTTCACAACAACAAAAAAAAAAGTTCAACTACCAAGGGTAAAAATTAAAGACCAACCGAAAAGAAAAATTAAAGACCATACCAAATTATCATTATTAAGTAAATTAATGAGATAAATATATATATTAACTAACTATGATTAAGTAATAACATATGGGTATCTAGTCTGCTAAGCATGGGTCTAATTGACTTTCGATGCGGATCATATTTTTTTTTTTAAATTACTAAATTTATAATAAATAGTAGATATGTACTCATAACTTTAAAAATATAATGAGTTCAATACTAAGAATTTTAAGATTGAACCCATAGAATTTAATCATAAATCCGCCTCTGAGCGATCATAATGTCCATACAAACATACGCTATACATCAATTTGTATGGTGTAAAATTGAGCAAATTATCAAAGCTCACACTTGTCGTGTTTGAATGTATTCCTCTACCTTTACATGTATTCATGATTTTGTCTGACTTAACCGTTAGGTCAACAAAATTCTACTTGCACTAGTCTAGACGAACATTAGTACATTACTAATATTTCTACAGTTAACAGCATTTGTTCAACTTATTTTCTTTTTAGCCAAAGGATATAGTAAAATATTGTCTTAAGAATTCAAAATTATTCTTATTTCCAGATTTGAAGAGACACAAGAGAAAATACAAGACACAAGTCTTGACACAAATCAATTAATGAACGTTCTTTCTTTCCATTCTTCAGCAATCGTTTCGTATTTGTTTTCTTCGCCAGGATCACTTCTGTTTGCTTTGCACAAGTGATATTTCTTTGTAGTTTTATCTTGAGAGACAAGTTACAAATCACCCGTGCAAAGCATATATACGGACAATATTGTCTTAAGAAAATATTGAAAAATCAATCGACTCAGCAACCCAGATTTAGTGTCTATTGGTTTCAGGTTAACTAGATTCAAGAAGCTTGTTGCAACCAGAACGAAAATTCAAGACGAATTTAAGTATAAAGATCAAGACCACAAAATATAATTGTTACCACAATTCTTGTTGGCATCAAGTTTATTATAACACATAATTGTTTATTCTTTCTAAGCACTTGTAATAGTAAATTACTATTCCCCGTACATCCTTTGGAGTTTATAGTCGCAAAAGTTACAATGAACTAAACATAAAGAGTAAAAACAAGGATTTACCTATGACATCAACCTAGTTAAATGCTTAATAATTCAACTTATTAATTGTAAAATTTATAAGTTAAATAGGCATCATGGCAACTACATTTTACGTCTAGTTACTATGAATCTATAGACTTTGTGTTTGAATGCATTGAACATTTACATAATTATAAGATTACTGACACATATCTTATAATATCTTAAGGGTCTAATCATGTCCTAGTTAAAAAATCCTAGCAAATTCTAGTTTTTTAAGAGATATTGAACCTAGCATCTCCCAATAGCTAAAGTTATCATTTCAATTAATCTAGATAATGTTTTGAAGCATCCTGCCATTGCTTATTGTTGATATGATTAAATAAAAGTTTAGATTAATATTACCATATCTGTGCACTAATATGGTGGGACCCACCTATAGATTACTACACTTAATCGTCAATTCATATGTAAATCAAAATAATTACTCTTAACATCTAATTACCTAGTAGGCCCATTATTTCTTTATAATATCTTTATTGTAGGACCGCTTAGCTTATTACACTAGTAGGCGCAATATTGCTTTATAGTATCGTTTGAATTTTGCTGCTATGTGTTTTTTAGTGTACTTTGTTTATCTTATTTACATGCGTTAGTTATTGCTTCTTTTCTCAGAATGCGTTAGCATTGCTTATTCACTTTTGATATCAGCATTTTCATACTACTTTAAATTTATTGTCAGGGTCTGACCGTTTCTCTTGTTTTGCGTGTACTTATACTTTGTCTTGAGCCGAGGGTCTCTCGAAAACAACCGCTCTACCGACCAAGGTATAAGTAAATTCTACGTACATTCTACTCTTCTCAGACCTCACGTTGTGGGATTTTCAATGGGTATGTTGTTGTTGTTGTAACATCTAATTACCTGTTCAATCCATTCAAATTCTTTCGTTTTGATCTTATTTTTGGAAGGATGGAAATTAGATGTGCAGTTCTGGGCGTGTGGGAGTGTTGAATATCCCACGTCGGTGGGGATAAGGTCATTTGATTTTCTCTTATGGTCTTGGACAATCCCCCCCTCATGAGTTAGATTTTGGTGTTGAGTTAGGCCTAAGATTCATCTTAGCATGGTATTAGAGCATGACTCATCCCAATTCTTATTTATGATGTGGGGCCCCATATTAAATTGCTTCTGTATGCACCAGATATCCGGCCCTAGGCGTGAAGGGAGGTGTTGAAAAAGTCATACATCGGTTAATTAAGATATGGATGTTTTCTTTATATGGTCTGGGCAATCCTCATTTCATGAGCTAACTTTTGGCGTTGAGTAAGACCCAAATTAAAATCCATTTTTTTACAAAATATCATGTACGTATATAAGTTTAACACATTGTATGAATTGTTGGTCTAGTCGAACTCAATAATTTTGATTCTAACCCTGTATATATGTTAAAAAATATATATAAATATTAATTTTTAAACTCATTGACTCAAGTCGGTGATTCATTAGTATTTCGGATCTATAAAATTTAAATCTTGAATCTACGTCTGGCAACACTTTATTATGAGAAGCTTATAAAATGTTTAAGAGTTTAATTGGACAAGATACTTCATTAGCAAATTTATATTTTAAGAATTCCAATAGGTTAACAAGTTCTTGATCTTTTAAAACATATAAATATTAGAGAATTAGTTGTGTAAGCAAAAGTAGAATAGAAGCACTTATCTAAAAAAAAATATTGTATCCAATTGAATTATGACATAATGGTTGAGGTGATTGTGGTGAGGTCATGACTTAATAGATTCTTATTCAACCGGAAATATGGGTATGTGAGACCCATTTAGTTGCCACGGTTGATTTCTTCTAGTAGTACAATGCACTTCTATTACAACAGGTTCAATGAAAGATTTTTTTTTTAAAAATGGTCCTTAGGTTTGAGGTTGGTTCAAATAATCCTTTGAATATATTACTATAGCATTTTGATCTTTGAAGTTCATAAAAATAAGCACTTTAGATTTTTGTTTAAATATTTAAACAAATTCTACCTTATATATTTGACAGGAAATTGTGAAATAAAATGTTTAACCAGAAAAGTTTCATCAAATCCGAAAAATTAACAAGTACAACACAAAAAGCTACAATATAAAAAAATAATTGAAGTTGTACCTCAAAATATGTTACGCCAGACTTTACAAATAGGCAAATAATAATAACAAAAATTGTCTAAAATGTACCTTTTGAATGTGAAGTTTGCTAAATCCTTTTGTTTGTTTATGATTTTCGTTAAATTTAATAGATAGAGTTTGTTAGATAATTCGATGACGACATGAAAATGCTCACTTTTACAAACTCTAATAACAAAAACTTTTAGGAATATATTGAAGGCATTACATCGAATTTATCCCCATAAGGGACCATTTTGTTATTTCTCTTCAACTGAACATGTTACTTATACATATCACATTCATTTTAAATTTACTTACTTTAAATCTTAAATCTTGCTTCTGATTAATATTTTAATTATTTATATTAAATATGTTATTGTTACTTTTGAATAATTAGATTATATATATAAATATTTCAATAGAAGTTAGTGATATACCTAAATTTGTGGGGGCTCCATTGGCCCTCTCCAAGCTTTGTTTCTATCATTTGAGTTTGACAAAAAGACCACAAAACAAAAACAAGTGTATTGCTCATTATTAATACTATCCTTATGTTCTAGGTTCAATTTACCTCGTGCACAATATATATTATGAGAACAACGTGCATCTTCAAACCTCTTATTCGATAATATTAAAAAAATGCTTATAGGACTTTTTAACTTTTTGTTTCAATCGTTGTGTGTTGATGCAACAAGTGTAGCCTTCACTGCTATCCATTTAAATTATAGTATTTAATCGAATAATATTTTAAAAATATATTTTTAACAAAGTTTATATATACTCATAAAATGGAATAGACTGAACAATACTTTTTGCACATTCACTTAAAATCATAGATCTAACTTCGGACAGTATGATGATGTAATGGAGACAATCACATCAGTGAAAAACAACCATATATGTTTAAGGTGTTATTGTAGGAATTTGTTGGGCGTAAAACATATAAGTAAGGCACAGCGGAAGTTTAAAATTTTGAGTAATCTGCAAAGACATAAAAGAAAAACTTACAGTTTATGCTTTTAATAGTCTTTACTAAAAGGTGCGCACGCGATTGTCAATCCGGGTGCAAGCCTTGCTTCGGTATATTCCTTTGCCCAAGAAAGCTAGGAAATCTTGGCAGAGGTTTGAGAGAATTTATTTCCTGAACTCTAAGTTCAGAAAGTGAAAAATGAGTTCTATTGAAATTATTGGTTAAGTGCCAAATATATAGTGAGGAAACCCTAAAGCTCAATCGATTTGGATCGAGCCAAGACTGACCCCAAATTCAGTGCGATGGGCGGTGAACCTGCCCATCATATGTTATGCTCCTTTATTTATTTTCTGCGCTTTAGTTCTAATTAAATCCAAGACTTAATTTTAACTTAATTAATTAATTTTCATCAAATGAAAATTATCCCATAATTTATTATAAAATAAAATATCTTGATTCAAAATCCGATATTTTACATTCTCTCAATATACCCTTAGACCGAAAAAACAATCGACTTAGTGTGACCCTTTAGGCCTTCACACACCCAAGACTGATCAAATCGAGGTTCACACGGAACTCCTAGATGGCGCGGTGACGGATCCGATATGTGACGTTTACAAGACTCAAGTAAACAAACCTCTATGTGAGATGATAAATTCCTTTCATTCGCGACACACTCGATCAAGCTTAAGATTTGCCAAGTGTCTATCCAAATGGCTTGATCACTTTATCTCATCTATATTAGTCGACAACTAGACCATATCCTAGATATGTCTCTTGCATTGGCCAATGACTTGGTCGACCTAACATCTCTGAGAAGTTGAGTGTTCTCTCGAAATTCCAATCGAGGAATGAATCCTATTCTTGGCTCAACTACCACCTTCAATCTACTTCGTAATGCACCCAATACAAGCCGCGTCTCAACCTATAAGGCATTTGAGCTTAGGACAGGATCAAAGTGCATTGCTCCGCAAACAAGGCGGTATTGACCTCAAGTCTAAGGACCTCTATCTCCCACATGCTGATAATACTCTAGACATGTATAACAAATAGTTTATCAGCAGGGTATGTCAATACTCCTCTAAGAGTATCCATGTGTCCATCACTGGTAACTATTGCTTGCAGTAAGTGAGATATACTACATTCTCTAAGAATGTGATGTAGACCACATGTCGACTTATAACATATCATTGATATCCCATTCTCAATGATCATTAGTCTAGGCTATTTTAAGAACTACACTCTATCATTAATATCTCACACTATTAATGACAATGTAAGTTCAAGTGATGCACATTAATGAATAATATAAACAATCAAATAATAATTCAATAATTGCAAATGCCAAGTATATATTAATCTTATTAATAATATGAATGTGTTCAAGTACATGTGCTCCTAAAATGATTGTTTCTAGGACATATATACTTTCAATCTCCCACTTGGCCTAGAGCCAATAATCAATGTATCTAATGCCCATATTTTCGAAATGACCATTGTAACACCCCATTTTAAACCGACACGCGTCGAAAACGGGAGTACTACGTATGGTTGATTCCTTGAATGTATTTAAGGAGTCGCCACCTAATTATTTAAGTGAATTAGGACACTTGATTTATTGCAATAAAATACTGCAATTAATCTCCATTTAATGGTCTGCGAAATTAATGAGATTCTGGATAAGGGTTCTTTATTATCCTAAAGGGAAGGGGTTAGGCATCCTTTAAGATCCGCTAACTTGCGGTTATCCGTTCAAACCTAGGTTAATTATATGTTGACTTTTATTCTACCTATTCTAAGCATTTTTACATAATTTACAACTAAAATAAAATGCAAAAATAGTAAAACTAAAATTTAAATGAGACATAATATAAAACTCCAGGACATCTTTAGCCCTTTTTAGGTCTTCTGCACAAGATGATCTCCGGGTACCTGCATAAACACTTAGTAAAAGTGTTAGTAATAAAATAAACAATTTTAAAGTAATAGCAATAATAAATAAAGCCAAAAAATAAATCCGTCTTTTGCACAGGGTAGGCCTTGGAAATCAGACGGAGATTCCTTCATCGGCCATTGTAGTATCATATTCAAAATCAGTTTAATATCAAAGTGCAGTATCATGTTCAAGATCAGTTTAATACCAACAAAAATGTTAAAAACAGTAGCAAGATGACCAAAAATCAGTCCGATAATAGGCCAAAACAAGATAACATGACGAAAATCAGTCCAAAAATCAGCGGATTGTAAGCAATTCTCGTAAATCGATGGACAACAAAGGGCGACGATGGAATAAACGGTATAGCAACGAAAAATAGTCGATCACCGAAAACAACAAAGCTTCACGAGTAAAACTCGGTGTATTACCGCCAACAAGCGGATAACAAGACGCAATCAATCCAACACGCAACAAGAAACCAATGAACATCGACCGGAGTTCTTCAAACTCCGGCGAGATTCAAAAATAAAGGAAATCAGTCCAAATAAAAAATATGCCAATAAATCTAAAAATGGAACCAAACCCAGGCAGCGATAGTGGCGGCGCTGGGACAATGACGGGCAGTGGCGGGGCATGATGGCGATGTCGGTGATTTGCGACGGGACTGTTCACCGACGCTGGGGTGAAGGGTAAACTGGAGGGGTGTGTGGTGAAGGTGGTGCGAGGGAGGCTTGCTGGAGGTTTTCGCCGGAGAACAGTGGCGGCGACGGGGTGACGGGAATAGTGGTGTGGAGGTTGTTAGTCGACTGGAGAGGAGAGGGGTTGAAATAGGGTGTGGGCTGTGCGTGTGTGTGTGCTGTGTAGGAGTGTGTATGACGGGAGAGGGGGTGGCGACGGGAGTGAGGTGAGGGAGACGGCTGAGGAGGGTCAGGGAGTTAGGGCTGCTGGAGTTTAAAGTTGCGGCTGGCTGAGGTTAAAATGGTGGGCTGGGTGATAAAGTAGGGTAGAGAGTGAGGGGTCAGACGGATGGGTAGGGAAAATGAGATGTGTGAGAGGGTGAGAGTAGTGCGGCTAGGTCAGTAATAGGGGGGCCTTGGGTATTGGTTATTGGGTATTGGGTATTGGGTATTGGTTATTGGGTATTGGGTTTGGGTATTGGATGAAAGTGTATTGGGCTTCATTTTTGGTTTCGATTTCTGGTGGATTGGACTGATTAAGATTATGCCCTGGACTGGACTGGTTTTGACAAAAAATGCAAAATTGATTAATTATTTAAAAGAAAATTATTTAAAGATACAAAATTATTAAAATGCAAATGTTGATGCAATAATAATAAAATACAATATTTAGCAAATATTTAATGTCTGTTTAAAAGTAAAGACGGTGTGTCAGTTAATTATTCAAAGAGATGCTAAAAATGTTTAATACCTAATTAAAGGTAAAAAGCAAAACATGATGTCAATTTACAAGAATAAACAACATAGAATGTTATGTAAAAAATATACAAAATGTCAAAAATGATGATAAATGCGTGTCCTAAAATGCTTAAAATTGCAAGAAATGCCTAAAAGATGGGTCAAAATTGGGTGTCAGGTTGTCCTCTTTGACCGGAGACGATGAAAGAGTTTTCGGACAAAGACGTTGACTTGTGGCCAATTTTGTCCCATCGTCAGAATTAAAACAAGGATTAAGCAAAGAATGGGCAAAAGCCGACACCGGGTCGCTGTGATGCCAAGGTAAAAGACAAAGCTGTTTAAAATTTGTCCCAGTGTCGAATTATGAGACACTGGGTTGTTGCAATGCTAGAAAATAAAACAGTGCATGAAAACTCAAAATTTGTCCCGATGTCAGTATGATTGACACTGGTTGCATGTTAGTGGTCTTTGAAATGACATGGTGTTTGTAGATGTAATGAAGTGATGTGATGATATGTCGTCTTGTATTGGCGAGATGCAGATGACGCCTTGTGTGGGCGTTGTCGTCTTGTATGGACGAAATGCAAATGACGCCTTGTATGGGCGTTGTCGTCTTGTATGGACGAAATGCAAATGACGCCTTGTGTGGGCGTTGTCGTCTTGTATGGACGAAATGCAAATGACGCCTTGTATGGGCGTTGTCGTCTTGTATGGGCGAATCGAGATGACGCCAGTATGGGCGTTGTCGCCTTGTATGGACGAAATGCAGATGACGCCAGATGGGCGTTGTCGCTTGTATGGACGATGCAAATGACGCCAGATGGCGTTGTCGTCTTGTATGGGCGAAATGCAGATGACGCCTTGTATGGGCGTTGTCTTCGTATGGGCGAGATGCAGATGGCGCCTTGTATGGCGTTGTCGTCTTGTATGACGAGATGCAAATGACGCCTTGTATGGCGTTGTCGTCTTGTATGGAGAAATGCAGATAACGCTTTGTATGGGCGTTGTCGTCTTGTATGGACGAGATGCAAATGACGCCTTGTATGGGCGTTGTCGCTTGTATGGGCGAGATGCAAATGACGCCAGTATGGGCGTTGTCGCTTGTATGGGCGAGATGCAAATGACGCCAGTATGAGCGTTATCGCTTGTATGGACGAGATGCAAATGACGCCTTGTATGGGTGTTGTCGTCATGTATGGGCGAAATACGATGACGCCTTATGGGCGTTGTCGCTTGTATGGGCGAGATGCAGATGACGCCAGATGGGCGTTGTCATGCTTGTATGGGCGACGCAGATGACGCCAGTATGGGCGTTAATCGTCTTGTATGGGCGACGCAGATGGCGCCTTGTATGGGCGTTGTCGCTTGTATGGACGAAATGCAAATGACGCCTTGTATGGCGTTGTCGCCATGTATGGACGAAATGCAAATGACGCCTTGTATGGCGTTGTCGCTTGTATGGACGAGATGCAAATGACGCCAGTATGGCGTTGTCGCTCAGATGCAAATGACGCCTTGTATGGGCGTTGTCGTCTGGTATGGACGAGATGCAGATGTTCGTCGTTGTATAGACGAAGCATGAATGAAGCTGTTGCATAGGCTTGCAATGAAATGATGTCATTTTATGGACGTACCTGCTTTGTGACTCGCCCGGGTTGAGATAACGTCATTGCATAGACGTTGTGCGTTTGTAACCCGCATGGGATTTGTTGTGCTCCCGCCTTTGTTGATATGAAGATCTGAAAGCTGCGAGTGTTGATGCAGTCTCTGTGCGGACTTGCTGGATGCTGCGATTGCTGATTGCTTTTGGAATCCTTATTATGATCTCTTCATGGTGCATTTCCCAAAATTGTCCCAGTTTTCGTTATGCGCCCGCATGGGCAAGACTTAACTCTGGCGGAAATTGCTCATATCTCTTTTCAGAATAATCAAACGCATTCCGTCGCACACGAGCCAATGGGAAGATTTCTAATGGTGTGACCGAAGCCGATTTAGGCGCCACGTATCCCGCCGAGGAATCGGTCGAGACGTGGTTCGTGATGCGAAAATGACCGTACAATTTTCAAAAAATGAGACCAAGCCAATGTGGCGCCACGTATCCCGTGAGAATCAGTCAAGACGTAGTTCGTGATGCAAAATGATAGTACAATTTTTAAAAATGACCGAAGCCATGTGGTCGCCACGATCCCATTGAGGAATCGGTCAATCGTAGTTCGTGATGCAAAAATGATGTACAATTTTTAAAAATGAGACCGAAGCGATGTGGCGCCACGTATCCGTGAGGAATCAGTCAATACGTAGTTCATGATGCAAAGAATAAAGATTTTTATGGTTTTTTTCAAACGATGTGGACCGAAGCCAATGTGGCCGCCTACGTATCCCGCTGAGGGAATCAGGTCAAGGCGTAGTTCGTGATGCAAAAAATGATAATTTTATATATGCATTTTTTTTTTTGAAAAGTGGAAAGACAGCATCACGTTCTGACTTCAGTTGATACCAACAATTAGTATTGTGCTTAGGAAATTTTGTTATTCACTTCCAGTCTATCCAATACTGACTTCTGGGTAATTCCTATAGTTTTAAATGTTACCTCAGACACCTAAGTATCGACACACTTGCTTGCGGCCAAGGTTTCGAACTACACGTAATCTCATGTTTCAAATGCCCTCACTGAAAGAAAGTCCTATTTTTCACATATATTCCTGTATTTTGAATTTTGGGACGTTTAGAGAAGTACGCTCACACTCAAAAGGATGTTCAATGCATGCAATTGTGATACCATAGGCTTGGCCGTCATGTAAGTATCCACTAATGTGAGAACACTCAATATAAGATCATGTAGGGCTTGTCATGGGCTTGTAATGTAGGCTTGGGGAAAGGGATGGATATCATTTGGGTAAAAATGACTAATCCCTCCTCGAGCGTTGGACTACGTCCGTGCTTGATATTTGTGTGCTTTAATGCTGACCTGCTTTCTTTTTTCTTTCCCTTTTTTTTTTGTCCCAGTTTTTCTGTACTGACTTCTATTGAATCTTTCGTTTGGAGCCCGCTTTTTTCCAAATTTATTCTTGCATTCTTTTCTTCGGGGCTTTTGATTTCTTCTTTTGTGAGTCATCATTTGTGCTTTCTTTTTCCTTTTGAGACTTTGACAATTTTTGTCTTTGCAACCTTTGACGCAGAATTTTGTCAGTCACTTGCACATTTACAAAGCGCTCAAGGAGGTCGGGCCAAAAGAGGATAGTGCGTACGCACTCAGAAAGGGTATAGGTGTAATATGCAGTTGTCAAAAGAATAGGCTTTAGGCTCAAAAGAGGTGTACTACGGATAATGTTATTTGGTAGGCTGAAAAAGGCTCAAACGGGTCAAAGAAAGCCTAAGATCATTTCCCACACCGAGTGTTACTCAGGATTTCGCCTCAACAAACATTCGGGCCAAGTTCTAGATCACAATGCAATGCAATTGAACTGATTCTAAAAACTCACCACACAATGCACATGAAACGATGAGGTTGGTTTCGTTCTTATCTTAGAAGCATGTAAGGCAATGTCATTTACGGGTGACTAAGAGGTACCAAAAGAATCTACGGTTTACCACGAAGTCAGCCCATATTGATTATTACACGTTCTTTCCTATGCACACTCCCAACTGTGTTGGTATCAGCCAAGTCAAACAATGATGCTAAAAAAATGTTTTTTGTATTTTTGGATAACATTTTTTGTATTTATGAACAAGATATTTTTTGTATTTTTTGAATAAATGGTACCGAACCCGAATAGGGCTGCCTACGTATCTCGTCTTTGACGAGAATCAGTGTCGTGGTTCGTTCAGATATGTTATAAAACGTATGATTTAAAAGAATTTATTCATGAAAGAAATGCAAAAGTAAAAGTTGTGCAAAACAAATGATTGTTCACTATAAGACTAATGCAAAGTAAAAGAATGTAATGAAAAAATGAATGAATGTGATAGAATGAATGAAATGCATGAATGAATGTGATAGAATGATTGAAATGCAATAATGAATGTCCGTGCAATGAATGGGTGAACCAAATATATACCTCTTTTTTTTTTTGTGGTGGTGTCGAACCCTAGATGGGTTGCCTACGTATCACACCGTATGGTGAGAATCAGACACGCGTAGTTCGGAAAGATTATGTTGTAAAATGCATGATAAAGAATTATGTAACTAATACTAGACATATCAATTGAATTTGAAAATATGTATAAAGATACAAAATATAGGACCCAGAGCGATGCTTCGTTGAATCTGGTATAAGCTGACCTCTTTCCGTCAACATAACTCCAGCTCACTTTTTTTTCTTTTTCTTTTTTTCCCCTTTTTTTTCCGCCGCCCTCGACTATTTGCGAGGATGGTTTTCCTGCATAAATATGACAAATGGGTGAGAGTAGGCAAGCCACAGAAATAATAAAATGTAAGGGCGTGGAAATATAGTCAAAGACTCCCCTGCTTGGCTCGACCGGACTGGTGGTTGATGATTCACAAAGTCCAAATCGCGCTGTTCAGGAGTGATTTACGCAGTAGAAGTCCTGATTGCAATGTGACAGCATAAGGTGCAAAAATGCAAATGCTCGTGGCCAGAGTTATAAACACATAGCATGATATGTACAGGAGTTAAAAGGGTTATTATTGCATTAAATAATATGTACAGAATTGCTAGCGACAACAATAGTAAACAAAAACATGCAAATCAAGCGAGCGCCTAATATGTATGGGACCTCTCTTATGCCAGAGGTCGGCCTAAACGCCAAATATGCGAGATTATGATAAATAGGTCCAAGCCGTTAAACTACAATGTTTTGTTGGAAATGGCGACCAAATGACGGTGCACTTTTTCCAATTTCAGTGTGTCATGACCAGGCTTGGATCCGTCTATCATCATCACGCTACACATAGTATGCTAATGGGTCGTTGGGTTGTGAAACCCGTCGACAAATTTTGGTGGATTTCTAATTGTGGCGTTAATACCAAGGATTAACCCACCTAAGGTTTATGCGTGCATGACTTAATAAAAAAAAGGTGGTATAGCTCTATCTTAAGCTTTCTAAGATTTGGCTTACTAGACGCAAGGTTCCCGAGCGGACAACTCGAGTGAGAAGGCTACGCGGCCACCGGTTAGACCGGACACTCCACGTATATTACCAACTCTCCTAAATTTGGATTTTGAAGAAAGAATTTTCTTTGATGCACACGCACCTCGCATGTAGTGTGTGATTGTGTGAATTTTCCAGAGTGGAAGAAATATGAGCGGAATGTCAGTTTAAGGAAAGCATTAAAAGCAAGTAGCAATTTAAAACAATTAAACATACGAAATTAAAGCAAGCAATTTTAAGGCATTTGAAATAAATAAAAATAGAGCCAAGCAATAATAAACCTAGATTTACTATGGTTAAGAACCTGATTATCCCCAGTGGAGTCGCCATCTGTAACACCCCATTTTAAACCGGCACGCGTCGAAAACGGGAGTACTACGTATGGTTGATTCCTTGAATGTATTTAAGGAGTCGCCACCTAATTATTTAAGTGAATTAGGACACTTGATTTATTGCAATAAAATACTGCAATTAATCTCCATTTAATGGTCTGCGAAATTAATGAGATTCTGGATAAGGGTTCTTTATTATCCTAAAGGGAAGGGGTTAGGCATCCTTTAAGATCCGCTAACTTGCGGTTATCCGTTCAAACCTAGGTTAATTATATGTTGACTTTTATTCTACCTATTCTAAGCATTTTTACATAATTTACAACTAAAATAAAATGCAATGCAAAAATAGTAAAACTAAAATTTAAATGAGACATAATATAAAACTCCAGGACATCTTTAGTCCTTTTTAGGTCTTCTGCACAAGATGATCTCCGGGTACCTGCATAAACACTTAGTAAAAGTGTTAGTAATAAAATAAACAATTTTAAAGTAATAGCAATAATAAATAAAGCCAAAAAATAAATCCGTCTTTTGCACAGGGTAGGCCTTGGAAATCAGACGGAGATTCCTTCATCGGCCATTATAGTATCATATTCAAAATCAGTTTAATATCAAAGTGCAGTATCATGTTCAAGATCAGTTTAATACCAACAAAAATGTTAAAAACAGTAGCAAGATGACCAAAAATCAGTCCGATAATAGGCCAAAACAGTACAACATGACCCGAAAATCAGTCCAAAAAATCAACGGATTGTAAGCAATTCTCAGAAATCAGTGGACAACAAAGGGCGGCGAACAGTGGAATAAACGACAGTATAGCAACGAAAAATAGTCAAGATCGCCGAAACAACAAAGCTTCACGAGTAAAACTCGGTGTATTACCGATCGCCAACAAGCGGATAACGAGACGCAATCAATCCAACACGTAATAAGAAACCAATGAATGACCGCCGGAGTTTGAAGAACTCCGGCGAGATTCAAAAATAAAGGAAATCAGTCCAAATAAAAAATATGCCAATAAATCTAAAAATGGAACCAAACCCAGGCAGCGATAGTGGCGGCGCTGGGACAATGACGGGCAGTGGCGGGGCATGATGGCGATGTCGGTGATTTGCGACGGGACTGTTCACCGACGCTGACGTGGCGGTAAATGGGGGTGTGTGGTGAAGGTGGTGCGAGGGAGGCTTGCTGGAGGTTTTCGCCGGAGAACAGTGGCGGCGACGGGGTGACGGGAATAGTGGTGTGGAGGTTGTTAGTCGACTGGAGAGGAGAGGGGTTGAAATAGGGTGTGGGCTGTGCGTGTGTGTGTGCTGTGTAGGAGTGTGTATGACGGGAGAGGGGGTGGCGACGGGACTGAGGTGAGGAGGCACCGAGGAGGGTCGGGAGTTAAAGGTCGGAGTTTAAAGTTGCGGCTGGCTGAGGTTAAAATGGTGGGCTGGGTGATAAAGTAGGGTAGAGAGTGAGGGGTCAGACGGATGGGTAGGGAAAATGAGATGTGTGAGAGGGTGAGAGTAGTGCGGCTAGGTCAGTAATAGGGGGGCCTTGGTTATTGGGTATTGGGTATTGGTTATGGTGTATTGGGTTTGGGTATTGGATGAAAGTGTATTGGGCTTCATTTTTGGTTTCGATTTCTGGCGGATTGGACTGATTCAGATTATGCCCTGGACTGGACTGGTTTTGACAAAAAATGCAAAATTGATTAATTATTTAAAAGAAAATTATTTAAAGATACAAAATTATTAAAATGCAAATGTTGATGCAATAATAATAAAATACAATATTTAGCAAATATTTAATGTCTGATTAAAAGTAAAGACGGGGTGTCAGTTAATTATTCAAAGAGATGCTAAAAATGTTTAATACCTAATTAAAGGTAAAAAGCAAAACATGATGTCAATTTACAAGAATAAACAACATAGAATGTTATGTAAAAAATATACAAAATGTCAAAAATGATGATAAAATGCGGTGTCCTAAAATGCTTAAAATTGCAAGAAATGCCTAAAAGATGGGTCAAAATTGGGTGTCAACAACCATTATGCTTGACCAAGCTTAATGGTTTAGTAAATGGGTCTGCTAGATTATTTTCAGTGGGATTATAGTCTATCTTTATTTCTTTTGTCTCCACCATCTCCCTGAGTATGTGGTATTTCCTTGGTACATGCTTGTTTCTATTCGTTGATCTTGGTTCCTTAGCTTGAGCAATCGCACCAGTGTTGTCACAATAAATTGTTATTGGACAACTGGTACTTGGAACAACCCCTAATTCCTTTAAGAACTCGGATATCGCGACAACTTCTTTACCAGCTTCCGATCCAGCAATGTACTAGGCTTCTGTTGTCGAATCGGCAGTTGTAGCTTGCTTGGAACTCTTCCAACTAACTACTCCACCATTTAAAATGAAGGCATAACCAGACTGAGATTTGAAGTCATCAAGATCTGTCTGGAAGCTAGCATCAGTGTACCCAGTAGCTACTAGCTCTTCTTGTCCGCCATAGACTAAGAAGTATTCTTTAGTTCGTCTAAGATACTTAATAATACTCTTGACTGTTTTCGAGTGTTCCTCCTCAGGATTCTGCTGGAATTTGCAAGTCATGCTAAGTGCATAGGCCACATCTGGCCTTGTGTAGGTCATGGCATACATGATTGATCCTATAGCTGAAGCATATGAGATTCTCTTCATGCGTTCAAGTTCTGCAAATGTGGAAGGACAATCCTTCCTTGACAACTTGATGCCTTGACCCATAGGAAGATTCCCTTTCTTGGAATTTTCCATAGAGAAACGTTTTAGCACTTTGTCTATGTATACGGTGACCGCGATGCCCAACAATCTATTAGGTCTATCTCTCAGATTCTAATTCCAAGAATGTAGCGAGCTTCACCCAAGTCCTTCATCACAAGGTTCCGGATAACCATTATTTGACTGATTGCATGAGAGTTTTATTGTCTCTCATTATCAATATGTCATCTACATATATAACAATGAAGACAATGCTCTCATTTGTGCGTTTATTATAAACGCACAGATCTTTCTTGCTTCTAACAAAGTCAAACGATTTGACTGCTTTGTCAAAACAAATGTTCCAACTCCTTGAGGCTTGCTGAAGTCCATAAATGGACTTTTGTAGTTTGTATACTGCTTTGGGTTGAGTCTTAGATGTAAAACCCTCCGTCAGTATCATATACACCTCCTCAATTAGATTACCATTGAGAAGGCGCTTTAACATCCATTTGCCAAATATGATAATCATAGTATGCGGTATAGCAAGCAAATCCGAATGGACTTAATCTTTGCAAAGCGAAAGGTTTCATCATAATCGACCTCGGCCGTTGATTATAACCTTTAGCCACCAATTTTGCTTTATAAGTCTGTATTTTGCCATATCATCAATCTTCTTCAAGACCCATTTGCATCATATGGGTCTAACCTCGCTGCAAGTCAACCAAGTTCCATACTTGGTTTATGTACATAAACTCCATTTCGGATTTCATGGCTTGCCATCTCTCGTGAATCAATGTCTAACATTGCTTGTAGGTAGTAGGCTCATCATCATCAGGAATATCTATCTCATTATGTGTTTCAACAAGGAGATTAAGTCTTTCAGGTGCACGATGAGTCCTAGTGGTCCTACGGAGTTGAACATTCTGTGTTTCAGTGTTTGCTGTATTTTGATTTTGAGAAGATGTTTGTGTGTTGGACAATCCACCACCATGAGAACTTTCAGGAATATCATTTTGAATAGGATGATGCACAACTATTGTGTCATCTATCATTGGTTGTGCATGAGGGTCTTTCATTTCTGCAGTATCCCTCACAACACTCCCACTGGCTGAAGGGCGTACTCTAAGTACCCAATCATGATCAAATACTCCCACTGAATCCTTGTCTAGGTTATTTGACAAGGGGTCATTCTCTACATTATTTTGTACTTCTTGAATTTCTTCAAGTTCTATCTTGTTGCAACTCGCTCTGTAGACATAGTCTTCTTCAAAGAAAGTTGCATTTCTGGAAACAATTACTTTATGTTCCTCAGGAAGATAGAAGTAGTACCCTCTTGTTTCCTTAGGATACCCTACAAAATAATACTTCTCACTTTTAGATTCCAATTTGTCAGTGAGCAACTTCTTTACATATGCAAGGCACCCCCAGGGTCGCATGTGTTTAAGTGTTGGCTTCTTGCCATTCCATATCTCATATGGAGTTTTCTCAACTGACTTTGATGGAACTTTATTCAAAATGTAGATTGAGCTTTGCAATGCATATCCCCATAGGTATGTTGGTAGAGCTGAGAAGCTCATCATGGATCTAACCATATCTAATAAGGTACGATTTCTCCTCTCAGCAACACCATTCATTTGTGGCGTTCCGGGAGGTGTCCATTCTGAATGGACTCCATGAAGCTTCAAGTAATCTAGAAATTCTTTACTTAAGTACTCACCTCCTCGATCTGATCGAAGAGTTTTAATACTTGTTTCAAGTTGCTTCTCTACTTCTGACTTGTACTCCATGAATTTCTCAAAAGCTTCAGACTTATGCTTCATAAGATACACATGCCCAAACCTTGAGAAATCGTCTGTAAAAGTGATGAAATAAAGAAAGCCTCCCTTAGCTTGAGTTGGAAAAGGCCCACATACATCGGTATGGACTAACTCAAGCACCTCTTTGCACGCATCCTTTCCCAGAAAGTGATTTGGTTGTCATCTTTCCTCTTAAGCAAGATTCGCAATCACCATATTACTCTAAGTCAAATGGTTCTAAGTAATCTAATTTCCTCAATCTTGCTATCCTTGATTCATTGATGTGACCAAGTCTACAATGTCATAAGTAGGTGGGATTTCTTTGATTACTTATTTTAGCTCTTTTATTTTGTATATTGAAAATTTCATGGCTATAGTTTAGAACATACAATCCATCCACAAGCGGTGCATTTCCACAAATAAAACCAATAAAAGATAAAGACATAACCGCTATCGCAATGAATGAAGAAAACCCCTCAATGTCTAACATTGGGATAGAGATAATATTCCTCGTTAACGAGGTAACAAAATAACAATTATTAAGTTCTAAACAAAAGCCAAAGGGTAAATCCAGTCTATAAATTTTCACGCATTTAGCATCAACTCGTGCTCCATTTCCAATGCGCAGATCAACTTCCACGGTCCAACCTTTCTCACGCCGCTAGACCTTCTCATTATTATAAATGTGAGAGCCACACGCAGATCTAATACCCAAAGGTGAGAGTTAGTTACGCATATATTTATTTCAATGACAAACATACCTTGTCCGAGTCCGTAAGCACCTAGTGCCTTGTGTCCTATCGATCGTTGCAATCCCCTTCATAAACCTTCAAGACGTTGTAAAGTTACGGAAGATTCACCTTGGTTCCATTCATGTCAAGTTCACAATGAAATTCTCAAATGGACCATGAAATGAATTTAGGATTAGGTTGATGAGACATTTATAGCAACTCGCTCCAATCGGTGAACCTCTCTATTAACCCAATCATCTTCGTAACATTCACGACATCGACCCTTCGCTCACCTTACACTTAAAGAGGTCTCTCAACGTTCATACACCATTGTGCGAGGCGTGATTCATAAAGACTCTTCAAATGTTCTAGCATCTCGTTGGGATCCATGTTTTCATGTTGCCTCTGTAACTCTACAGTCATGGAAGACAACATTGTACATTGTGCCAGGGGAGCATTGTCTAGATGCTTCTGATAAGCCATCTTGTCAAACAATGCATTCAGCAGGATCATCAGCAGGGACTGTTGGGAATGTTGTGTCTAACACATACTCAATTCTTTCTAGTTTTAACACTAATCGCAGATTTCTTAACCAGTCAGAAAAATTGGCTCCATTCAACTTGTTCGTTTCAACCAACATTTTAAGTAACAGATTCCACATTTTATACTGAAGAAAAGATAGACTTGAAATTAATACTCTAATATAATTTCTATTGAACACATTCATTAACTAACTAACATGGTCTTAAGTTTAATTAGCTCCCACTATTTTAACATACTCTTTTACCCCATAAAGAATACGGACTCATATCAAATACGGTCATAATGGGCCAAGATCCAAACTCATGTTGTCTCCGCGTTTGCTGAGGCTGATAACTTCGACAACACAATCTGGTAGGTCTCTAAACCAATTGCAACTCTTGGTTGACCGAATGTTCTAAACAATTCGATCTGCGTCCCTCAGCTGTCCGACACTGGGGCGCCAAGACAGCCTAGCAAGTCAACCCCGTTATGCGACTGCAATTATGTATCTAAGTGGGCTTAGCCTTCATCAAGCAAACACTGGGGTGTAAATACTCACGAAGGTTTATCACCTACTACAACATTTATATGCATCTATGAAAGGGTCTGAGTCCTCGTAGACTTAGAGCAAATCTTTGGGCATAAATACTCATCTCGAAAAGGATTTTGCACCACAATCAATTATAACTGACGACGCGTTCATTTTAAATGAGACTTGTATTAAATTTGGGAACATTTTAATTCGTGGTTATGACTAAGATCAACTTTTATATCATACATCACATGAAATCCTATCATGCAATTTCTAAACACATTTAGATGAGAAACCACCAAACCCAATAGGCATGATATAAGATGGTTTTAATCATATCTTTGGCGCCGCCTACCTGCATAATTATAGCGGTCATTGAAAGTAAATTACCATCGGCGCGCCTACCTGCATAATAATCATGACTCTATTCTAATTATTTAAATGACAATCAATTAAACAATTAGGAGAAACAATTAATTTGTGCACACATTATCAAATAATATGCTAAATAACAATAATTGTGGGTTAATTAATTTTGTTTCAATTTAGGAAATATTTAAATTCAAAATTTAAACTCAATTTTTAATTTTCGGAATTTTCTGCTCATCCAAACAGTCCCTTAACAATTCAGAAATTAAAATTTAATTTTCAGGGGTATTTCTGCAATTTTCAGAACCTTAAAATATTTACAGATTTACCAGGACCAAATCGCTCAAATTTACAGATTGACCCAGGGACTGAATCTGCTGATTTTAAAACTTTTAAAATTTCAAAAAATATCTCAGGGACTAATTTGTAATTTTCAGAACTTAAAAATTTTCAGATTTGTTAAAGGACCAATCTACAATTTAAAACCCTAATTTTAATTTGCAAAAAGGTCCTTACACTATTTCAAATTTTCAAAACCAATTCCAACTCCAAATTAAATTTGGGATTCGGATTTCGGGGCGAAATTGACGGAATTAAAACACACCAAGCGATGACACACGCCGATCGAACTCATCGTGGTTTTCACCACCGATTGGTGGCCACTGCGGGTCGGAATCGGATGCCACCGGCGGGTTCTAAAACCGTCGGTGGTGCTCCTTTTCCGGTCATCGTTGTCGTGTAATACTACCACCATTAGATTCCTCTCGTCGAGACGAACACGATGATATTATTACTTTCTGATTTCGTCGCCCGTGGTGGCCGGAAACCGTCCGGCCGTCGGCGGTTTCCGGCGACCTAAAAAAAAAATTCTTTTTTTCGAAATCCGCATTGTTCACGCCGGAACAGCGATCGCCAACATCGCTCACGCCGAATGGTTTGCCATCGCTCATCGCTCCCAAGTTTTTTTTTTTAAATCCGCCATCAGCCACGCCGAATTGATTGCGACATCGTTTCACGTAGGAGCGAATTCGCATCGTTTCATCGTGAGCGATTGATCGTTTCTAATTTTTTTTTGAAAATTCCGAAAATCAGTTCTAAATCGAAACAATCAATTATCCACATATCGTTATTAAAGATTATCGTATAATCATTAAACCAGCCTGGGCTCTGATACCACTGTAGGAATTTGTTGGGTGTAAAAAATACAAGTAAGGCACACCGGAAGTTTAAAATTTTGAGTAAACTTACTTGCTCCAACAAACGTTTCTGGTATGATTATGCGATAATTCAAATCTGCAAAGACATAAAAGAAAAACTTACAGTTTATGTTTTTAATAGTCTTTACTAAAAGGTGCGCACGCGATTGTCAATTCGGGTGCAAGCCTTGCTTCGGTATATTCCTTTGCCCAAGAAAGCTAGGAAATCTTGGCAGAGGTTTGAGAGAATTTATTTCCTGAACTCTAAGTTCAGAAAGTGAAAAATGAGTTCTATTGAAATTATGGGTTAAGTGCCAAATATATAGTGAGGAAACCCAAAACCCAATCAGATTTGGATCAGGCTTCAAGACCTGACCCAAATCCAAATTGCAGTGGGCCAGTCGAAATGGGCCCACTGTTATGCGGCTCCTTTATTTATTTTCTGCACGTTTTAGTTCTAATTAAATCCAAGACTTAATTTTAACTTAATTAATTAATTTTCATCAAATGAAAATTATCCCATAATTTATTATAAAATAAAATATCTTGATTCAAAATCCGATATTTTACATTCTCTCAATATACCCTTAGACCGAAAAAACAATCGACTTAGTGTGACTTTTGAGCCTTCACACATCGGCACTTATCAAATCAAGGTTCACACGGAACTCCTAGACGGTGCCGGTGACGGACCCAATATGTGAAGTACGTTTACAAGACTCAAGTAAACAGACCTCTATGTGAGATGATAAATTCCTTTCATTCGCGACACACTCGATCAAGCTTAAGATTTGCCAAGTGTCTATCAAAATGGCTTGATCACTTTATCTCATCTATATTAGTCGACAACTAGACCATATCCTAGATATGTCTCTTGCATTGGCCAATGACTTGGTCGACCTAACATCTCCGGTAGTCGAGTGTTCTCTCGAAATTCCAATCGAGGAATGAATCCTATTCTTGGCTCAACTACCACCTTCAATCTACTTCGTAATGCACCCAATACAAGCCGCGTCTCAACCTATAAGGCATTTGAGCTTAGGACAGGATCAAAGTGCATTGCTCCGCAAACAAGGCGATATTGACCTCAAGTCTGGACGACTCTATCTCCCACACGATAATACTCTAGACATGTATAACAAATAGTTTATCGCCAGGTATGTCAATACTCCTCTAAGAGTATTCATGTGTCCATCACTAGCAACTATTGCTGCGATGAAGTGAGATATACTACATTCTCTAAGAATGTGATGCAGACCACATGTCGACTTATAACATATCATTGATATCTCATTCTCAATGATCATTAGTCTAGGCTATTTTAAGAACTACACTCTATCATTAATATCTCACACTATTAATGACAATGTAAGTTTAAGGGATGCACATTAATGAATAATATAAACAATCAAATAATAATTCAATAATTGCAAATGCCAAGTATATATTAATCTTATTAATAATATGAATGTGTTCAAGTACATGTACTCCTAAAATGATTGTTTCTAGGACATATATACTTTCAGTTATTTCTAAAGTATTTGTGTACTAAACACTTTTTTTTTCTTTGAAGTAAATGACACATTTCACTTAATTTACCCTAGCTAGTAGATTTACTGATGACAATCTCCAAGTAAAGAAGGGGCGAAGAAACAACTTTTTGGATGAGTTAAGATTTATGTAGTTCCTTTTATGGTGAATTCATGTCAGGACGTTCGACTACAAAAGTCATTCTTCTTATTAGGAGGTTGGTAGAGTTGTATAGGAAGAGAAATAGAGACTTACATATGGTTTTCATCGACCTCGAAAAGGCATATGATTAAGTCCCTATGGAGGTTCTTTGGAGATGTTTGGAGGCTGATGCGCGTAATATGCACACACTTTAAACGCAAGTGCACGTTATCGTATCAAGTAGTATAGTCTTAGATAAGACCGAATATCGTCCTCTGGGATTAGGGTTCAAGTACCAATTGTCTATTTTCTAGTATCTATTTGGTGAATTAATGAGTGATTGGTTGTTTATGACTAAGAATTATGAAAGCTAATTAAATATAAAGATTTAATTCAGATGTGATGAGAATAGGGCTTCTATGTATCCTTACTATCCGCTTATGTTACTTACTAATGCATTACTTATGGTGTTCTTCTTTTGGAGAAAGCAGGTTTACGAAATCGTTTTATACTCCCGTTAGGGTTATATAAACACTCAACCCCATGATTGTTCCTTACCTAACTTTCACGATAAGGGTAACTCTATAGGAGGATTAAGCACAAAACCTAGTTGACCGTCACACGCACAATGCGCAAAATTAGGGTTGTTAAGCCTCTCATCAACGCTTACAAATCTAATTGAGGTATTTTCATCCCCAATTCAAGACCGTCACCCAACTTACAAGATATTCACAATCCTCCTTTTCGTAACTGATTAGAAATCATATAGTGATAACTAGTTGTCAATTAGCTACCAAGAATTCAACTCAATTATTGGATAGATCTCTCAATAAGAATAATAACCATAAGCATGCATTACTTTATAACATAAGGTTCAAGAATTCAACATAGAAAGCTTATAAGAGAATTAGTTCCTAGCCATGAATATGACAAGAACTAATTCAAAGTTCATCATGCAAAACTGAATTAAAGAAAGGAAAAGAAAAGAAATTACTAATGTTTAGGTCTCCAATCTCCTCAAGAAAACCTTGTGTTTGGCAAGAAAGGAACCCTTGAAAACCGCCAGGTTCTCCTTTATAGGTTTAAAACGTCTCCCTCTTTTCCTTGCGTGCTGGCCCAAAAATCCGTCAAAGACCTAATTTTTCCGCGCCGCGCCGCATGGAAATAGCGCGCCTAAAGTTCTGCAATACGGTGTTTTGGCGCCGCGGCCGATATCTCGCTGTTCGGCGCCGCGCCGCAACTCCTGTGGCTTCTGATGTTTAGCGCCGCGCCCTGCTCTCGTCTTCGAGCGCCATGCGCTGAATCTTCGCAGCCTTCTTCAATAATAGCGCCGCCCGCTTCGATCTGCAGGAGGCCATGCGCAGTCCGATTTCAGCCTCGTTTGCCACTTTCTCCGCTTTCACTCTAAGACTCTCTTTTTCCCTCTTTCGCTCCTTTTCCGCCATTTGGCCACTTTAGCCACTTTGACTCAAAAGAAAGAAAATCTATCCTAATACGACACTTTGTATGTACAAAACGGGACAAAAGACTAACTAGATCGACTCAAAAGGTGTATATAAAATACACCGATCAAATACCCCCAACTTAACCTTTGCTCGCCTCGAGCAAAGATAGAAAGAAATACAATAAAATGACAGACTAATAAATAAGAAAATCAACAAAGAAAATAAATGCACTTCGCCATTGATCACTTTTTGTCGCATTTAATGTTAACTAGAAAAACATGAAGGTTAGCGTAATAATACGCAGAACATATAGCATGGAATTTCAACACATTGAGCTAGATATTTCGCAAACTCATACTTATCATGCTTAAATGGAAGTCAAGTACTCAAGTATGCATATAAATTCAAAAATTCCTATGGCATGCTTACTTGCTATCCTCCACTAATTCGGATATACATAGAAGAGATCTTCGGACTTTGGGGTTGTAATGTAAGCTTAGGTAGGGTTGGTAAAGATAGGCATTTAGGCTCATTTTTCTGCACCATAAGCTCTTTGGCTTTTCAATTTTTCCTTTTTTCTTTTGATTCTTTACTTCACTTCAATTCTATCCTTCCCTCTTTTGTTTTGGAAGAATGAAGTATATAATAATGACAAGACTTCAAACTTAGGCTTTTGCCTATTTCTTATTACTTTTGTATTGGGTGCAACAGACTTTATTCATTCTTTTGTTTTATTTTTAACACAATGTACTCCTACTGTTTCATAATTTCACTTATGGTACACTTTGTGGGAATATAGGGTGTCAAAGAAGAAGTTTCAAATTTTAGGCTCAATGGGCTAACTAGTGATATTTTTAAAGTGCGGATAGAAAAGAATGGTAAGAATTGGCTATCAAAGAAATGCCCGAGTCATCTCCTAACACGCATATCCTAACTATTTCGCCAAATAGCAAGTCATAACACATAAGCATTTATCATTTAGCATACATAACTCAAGCAAGAGACTCCAAATGACAGATTCTGAAGTTTTGCATCTCTAACCTAAGTATTTAGATAGTCGCCCATTCCTTTACATTATTCCACCTTACTTCACTAGGAGTTTCTAGCAACTACAAAGATACATGATCTTTGGACAGCAATTATGACTCAAAAAAAAGAAAAATTTTGGTGACTCAAAATAAACATGAAACAAATAACAAGACTTAATTAAAACATAACATGACACACAAATAAAACTAAAACACAAAAACACACCCCCAAACTTAAATCACACATTGCCCCCAATGTGTGTAGACTCAAAGACAGTAAAAGAAAACGACACTTACAAACTTTTGCTAAAAATCGCGGTGGTAGCGGTGGGTAGTGCTTCTAATTTCGTGAGGGGAGGAGAGCCCTTGGTGTTTGATTTGGCGGTAGGGCTTTTGGATCAAAGTATTTTCCAGAATTCTCTGCAACTGGACACCGCGGCGCTTAAACTTCCGCACCTCTTCAGATATTTCGGCGCCGCGGCCCTGCTCCTGGGCGCCGCGGCGCCTACCCGCTTTTCTGGAAATCCTCGCTTTTCTTCAGTTCATTTCCCTGTACCTGTCAATCCCATCACAAAACACAAGACTCCAAGACCGTGAGACTGTTCTGAGACAAAAATAAAATAAACTTAAAGACAGAAATTAAAATAACATAATTGAAAACGTTGGGTTGCCTCCCAACGAAGCCGTTTTTACTGCTTTTTAGCCGGACGCACGCCTTTATTCTTTCAGGGATTGAGAAGTTACCAAGTTCATGTATTCCATTTCATCGATTAGGTAGGGTTTTAACCTCTGTCCGTTTACTTTGAAGGCGGCTCCCTCTCTCCCTTTTATTTCAATTGCTCCGTATGGGAATACTCTTACCACTGTGTATGGTCCTGTCCAACGTGATTTTAATTTGCCTGGAAACAATCTCAACCTTGAGTTGAATAGCAGCACTTGTTGTCCTTCTTGAAAATCTTTTGGTATCAAATTCTTATCGTGCCATGCTTTCGTTCGTTCCTTGTAGATCTTTGCATTCTCATAGGCATTGTGTCGGAATTCATCCAATTCGCTCAGCTGTAGTAGCCTCCTTTGTCCATTGCCGTGGTATCCATGTTCAACTTCTTCATTGCCCAATATGCTCTGTGTTCCAACTCTACTGGCAGATGACAAGCTTTACCAAAAACTAATTTATAAGGTGACATACCAATTGGTGTTTTGAATGTTGTCCGGTATGCCCATAATGCGTCATCTAATTTGATCGACCAGTCTTTCCTTGAGCCGTTCACAGTCTTTTCCAATGTCGCGCCCTTTTTCGACCGCGGCATTTTTTAAAATATGGCGAACCCTGCTCAAAGTGCAAATGTTAGAAAATAAATAAAATGCTATTAATGTTCAAAAATGCTTAAAGGTTTTAAAAATGCTAAAGGATGCCAAAATTGCAAAAGAGGCTAAAGTTTAAAAGGGTGCTAAAATGCTAAGGGTTCGCGGAGTCGCCACCTAATTAATTGGGTGAATTAGGACACCTAAATGTTTAACTAGTTTGAAGTAAAACATTAACTCCATTTTAAGGTCTGCTAAACTTAGTGAGATTCCTGCAAGTGGTTCTTTATTAATCTAGAGGAAGGGTTAGGCACCCTCTAAGATCCGCTAACTCATTGTCCCGCCAAACCTAGGGTTAATTATTATGTTAGAGAAATGCATGTTTTAGAAAATATTTGAAAGAAAGTATTTAAAACATATAAGATGTATTTTGACCAAAAGAAAGTGTAAGATTTTTAATATATATAAAGTTAGTTTTGATGGAAAACATGCAGTCATAAGGTATTTATATGAATTTATTCGATTGTATAGCATAACATAGAAGTAGCGGTGCAAAATCAATTATGGCAAAATATGCATTATAAAACAGTCCTAGCATACAAAGTGTCCATTTAGTAAGCAAAATAATTTTCATATATGAATGATAATGCATTTTGAAACTGTTAGGAATTTGATCACAAATAATATCCTAGCTACATGATTGATTATGCAAGTGAAGATTATTGGGTGGTTTATTAGAAATGCTAAACAATATATGGCGTGCCTAAAGTAATTAACTTAAGGAAAGCAAAAATTAAATTAATGCTAAGCTACTTTATAATTTATTGGCTCGAGGTTTAACTATTTTGAGTATCCTACTAATTAATGTAGTGTTAGACATATAATTTACAACAAATAAATGAATGGGGGCGGGGTAGAAAATAATTAGAAGGATTCGAGGAATGGCGATGTCTTTCGCCTGTGGCTGTGGAATTCGATGCGGATAGAGAAATGCACATAGATGCGTATTAACTGAATCGCGCGAGTCTCAGACGAGACTCTTCCGCTTTGCTCCAAGGCATTGCATTTCATGTAAAAAGAAAAGATAAGGATTAGTATATATCCTAATTACTTGAATCATAAAAATCTGCACACACATAATCTATATTTGTACGTAATCAGCACATAAATATGTAACTCAGTGAAGCTGCTGCAACAACCAGCAAACAGTGGGTTATGGGTGCACGCAGCAGGCAAACAGAGATTCCACAGGCCAATTCTAACTCATTTATCATTTTTAGGCAGAAATGAAAGGACATTATCGACTAGCAAAGCAGCCTGGTATGAACGATGAATCAACAAGGAGGTTTCTTTCTCTTTTATACATGTTTAGACTGAATGTATATAACCAATAGGTACACTTTTAAGCAGGGTACAACACATCAGATTGGTAGTGGCACCACATTAGAAACAGTCCACACAGGATATAAAACAAATGAATCTTACAATTCCAATAGACAACCTCAAAGTAAAGAGTAGACCCAACAACATTCTGGCATATCAACACATCACATCTATACTTTAATTGAACAAATCAGGCCAGCAGTGAGAAAACAAACGCATCAGAGAGATCATGTGAGGATAGAAGCTAATATAAGTTTCAAGACACGCTGACACCAATCAACAAACAGGACAATCGATATTTTTTCTTTAGCCTCTTTTACATCCCATCAATGTTAAATTGTGTGAGTTACAACTCAATATTATTGATATTCAATTCAAACGAATAAAGACACAGTCATTACAACTCAAACTAAGGCCATACCAATAATATTCTGACTAAGCAAAACACAAATCCAGCTGCAGAAACAGGACCAAACTTGAAACTATATTCAAACTAAAGTCACCAACATGTATATCAAGTCACACCGCTTATTGATACAATTATTCATTTTCGTGATTCTTAAAAGTTCAACAGCTTATAGAGCTTAGTCGCTATGCAAACAGATTACTTTAGCTAGGGGGAAATCCCTTAAGAAAGAATAACATGGGCATGGAAGTCAGTCATGGTTAAATCGATTATGGCAAATGCACACAAAAAGAAAGCAAAGCAACATCACCACAGTAACATGTCAATAACTACAATAGAAAAACAGGTATGCCTAAACTGGGGGAATTCAGAAAATAGGGGATAATAGACAGGATATTAAAACATTCCAACTTCCAATACAAATGAGCTTAGATTGAATAGTAAGCAAGTTTTAACTATTTCATGGAAAGTCAACAACACATAAGTAACATTGAATAACTCAAGACTGTCCTAACCACAACTTATCTTCTAACAAATTTCGTTCAGAATCAAGGCAGACAAACCGCATGTAATCGGCTACACAGATTTTAACTTAGATATTAATATCTTTTGAGCATAAGCAAAACAAAGAGAAGGGTCTCTCATATCCGATAAACTACATAACTGGACAAATCCATGCGGATACCCGATAAATGCCAAAGACCGGTCTAATCATATTAAAACACAATCGCCGATGACGATTAACTATCAGATTTTGCAATTAATTACAGGGAGCATAGGCATACGTCGACGTCAGACTCGATACGCAATCGATACATGTTTAAGAAATCCGAAACATACATTGTGCATATAAATGTCTACATGAAATCTAGGACTGAAAGAGTAATGGTTTTACCTTCTCCGCAATAACCGGCAGCGTATCAAGTCGCCGACTCGCCGAGTTTTAGTTTTGCGATGCGAGAGGAAGCTTTGCTTTGAGGATACTCACCGATTCGCAATCGATTTTTGCAAAGAAGACGAAGGGGTTTCGAATTTTCGTTTCTTGGATGCCCTAGTGTTTTACTATGTAAATCGATGCCCTTTTTTGATAACAGATTTTCTTCTGTTTTTCTGGATCTTGGCTTTAAAATAAAGGGTTTTTCCTTGATGCTTACTGAGGTTCCAAAACCTGCCCTCTTGCATGTATGAATCGCCATACTTATAGTCACGATTTAGGTTGAGAATTTGGTAAGTTTTCCAGTACGATTTCAGACAGATTTTGCGCGATTTGGGTACTGATTTCGTGTGATTTTAGGACGAGATTTAGGGTGTGTTTATGGTAAGAAATCGTTGGAGGAAGAGAAGGTAAGGGAGATGAAACATTGCCCGATTTTCTGGTCGATCTTGACGCGTTTTTCGGACTGATTTTGAGAGATTTGGACTTGGTTTTGATAAGTTTTAGTGGGCGGTCCGAATGGGTTTTTGTGGTTGATGTTTTGTTAATGGGCGATGGAAAAGGGTTCTTTGAAGAGGCTTCATCTTTTGGTGTTTCGACGGCGGCGTGTATAAGGCGGATGGGCACGCTCATGTCGCTGGGCGGTTGGGCCGGGTAGTATTAGTATAAAGCGGTCAGTAATGGGTAATCAATTGGGTATTAGTATTAAGAGTTTTAATTAGTTTAATTAGTTTTTAGGCTAGTTAATTAATTAGCTAATTAATTCTAGGCAAGTGTATTAATTAACTAGTGATAACCTAAATTAACACATGTGATTAAACTAATTAGGTGCTTCATTAATCTAATAAATAAATGCGGGCGTGCTATTTAATTAATGCTCAATACTTTAGAATGCGACGCTATTATTTAAAATCTTATTGTTATGCATTATTGCGAAGTTAAATTAAAATTAAAATGAGCTTAGATTGAATTATTCCAATGCTAAATGCAAATATGATTTTTAAGAATTGTTTAAAGCTTTTATAAATGCGACGCTATTAAATGCATGTATTAGATTAAAATTGATTTTAAAGTTACCAATGATTACTAATAAATGCGCTTATGCTACACGACGTTATCGCTAAATTATTTATTTTATGCATTTATTAATTATTTAGGAATTACGACAAAGCTTAAAGTTAATAAGTGCGGGCGCGGGACTCTAAATGCTTAAAACTCTACGTAAGACGCGATGCCATTATTAAATTATTTATTTATGCACAGATTTAAATTTTATTGTTGTATTTTATTATAAAAAATCCTAAAAAATTATTTTACAAAATTAGTGTAATTTTATAGTTAATGGCTGGACGGGAGGGTCAAAATTGGGTGTCAACATCCAATATGCTTTTCACTTCTCTATTTGACACTTCCGCTTGCCCATTAGCTTGAGGATGGTACGCAGTTGTAGTGCGATGGTAAACTCCATATCGGGAAAGCAATGACTTCACCGCCATTGCGAAATGGCTCCTTCATCACCGATAAGAGCTCTTGGTGTCTTGAACCTTGTGAAAATATTCTTCGGAGAAATTTTCGCACGCTTTATCGTTTTCTTTGGTGCCATCGCTTCTACCCATTGGACACGTAGTTCATCGCCGTAAGGATATATTGATATCCAAAAGATGGCGGAATGGTCCCATGAAATCAACTCCCACACATCGAATAGTTCTACTTCCAATATCCCGCGAAGGCATCTCGTTTCGTCTTGAGATGTTCCTCGTTCTTTGACAATTATCACATCTCTCGCACAGCGCCAAGGCGTCCTTGAAGAGAGTTGCCAATAGAACCGCATTGCAATACCTTTGCCGTTTGATGCCCCAAAGTGTCCACCACGTGCTAAGGTGTGGCGTGGGTGAGAACTCGCGATCTCTTCCTCCGTACACATCGCTGATGACTGGCTCGGACAAAGGTTTGTATAGCATTGGTTCTTCCCAATAGTAATGTTTTACCTCGAATAAAACCTCTTCATTTGCCTTGACAAGCCCGGGGTAGAACTTTAGCCGCAAGAAAGTTAACAAAATCGGTACCAAGGTAAATTAGAATTCATACTTACTCAAAGCTTGTTCGTCGGAAAGTGATCATTTATTTGCACATCCTCGTATTCGGCTTCGTGTTCTCCAACTGACAAGTGGTCCGCAATCAATTCTCTGTTCCTTTCTTATCACGAATCTCTACGTCAAATTCTTGTAGAAGTAGGACCCATCGAATGAGACGAGGCTTTCATCCTTCTTTGTCATTAAGTACTTTATAGCGAGTGGTCGGTGTATACTATCACTTTATTACCAATCAAGTATGGCCTGAATTTCTCAAACGCATATACTATAGCTAGTAGTTCTTTTTACGTGGTTGCATAATTTAATCCGGCCATTTAGAGTTTTACTAGCATAGTAAATGGATCTAAATACCTTGTCGATTCTCCGTCAAGCATCGCTCCAATCGCATAGTCGCTGCATCGCATACGAGTTCAAATGGAGCTCCCAATTTGGGCGCAGTGACTATAGGTCTTGAGGTAAGCTTCTCTCGAGCGTTTGAAATGCGGATAAGCATTCTTTATTGAAGTCGGCTACCCCGTCATTAACAATGGAGAGGGCTTTGAGACCTTTGAAAAGTCCTTGATGAATCTTCTATAGAAGCTCGCATGCCCAAGGAAACTTCGACTTTTGTTGATACCGAGGTGGTAGATTTTCGACATCAAATCTTTGCTTTGTCTACCTCAATACCTTGGTTTGATATTTTATTCCCAAGACGATTCCTTCATACTACGAAGTGACACTTCTCCCAATTTAGCACAAGGTTAGATTCTTCGACCGCTCAACATCGCTTCTAGATGCCTTAAACATTCATCAAATGATGCTCCAAAGACCGAAAAGTCATCCATAAAGATCTCTATAGTTCTCTCTACCATATCTGAGAAAATTGCCATCATACATCTTTGAAAAGTAGCAGGTGCATTGCAGAGTCCAAATGGCATTCTTCTAAATGCAAATGTGCCAAAGCGGCAAGTAAATGTCGTTTTTCCTCGATCTTTCCGGGCTATTGCAATCGTGATACCCTCGAGTATCCATCCAAAAGCAATAGTAGTTGTGCTCGCGAGTCCGGCAAGATTTGATCTAGGAATGGCAACGGAAGTGATCTTTTCTCGTTGCTTTATTCAACTTGCGATAATCAATGCATATTCTCCAACCGCGATCGTTTCTCGAGGAATGAGTTCGCTTTTCGTTAGCCACCATCGTTATTCCACCTTTTTGGCACCACTTGTATGGACTTACCCACGCTATCGATACGGGTAAATCACTCTGATCGAGCCATTTTAGGATTTCTTTCCTTACTACCTCTTTCATATTTGGGTGATCGCCTCAGGCTTGATGGATGGTCCGCTTCTCATCTAGCGGATCTTATGACATCGTTGATGGACTTATTCCTTTTATGTCCGCTAATGTCCATCCAATAGCCCGCCAGGATTCTTTAGTACTCTTAGCGCTTGTCAATTTCTTCTGCGGGTGGCGTGAAATGATCACCGCGTGGTTTTCTTCACCTGTATCGTATTGTAGATGATTAGGTAAGATTTTTAACTCTAACTCGGGCCTTCTCGTGGATGGTAATGATCTTTCCGCACTGCCCCACTCCTCATATTTCTTTGTCCTTGTATCCCATTTTTCATAAGCATTCATCCAATTTGCATACTCCATCGATCTGGATCGCTTTTACTATCATCATCCCACGTGTCGTGATTTCTTCGTCAGATCCTCATATTCGAACTCTTTGTTTGACATTGTCTCTTCGATAAGATCAATGGTCGAGCAGCTTATCTTTGGCCTCCGAAAACTTGTTGTTTGAAGAACGTTAAAGTTACCTCTTCTTCATCTACTCAAGCTTCAATTCCTTTTTGAACATCAATGAGCCCATCCCGTGGCTAAGAAAGTCTGCCCAAGATGATAGGTATTCCATCGTTATCTTGTATATCTAAGATAATGAAATCGGCGTGAGGATGAACTTGTCCACTTTTACTAGTATATCCTCGATGACTCTCCTGATGAACAATTGAGCGGTCACTAGCCGCAAGTGTGATGTTTGTAGGTTTGATTTCTCCCATTTCTAGTTTGCGTAAAACTAGATAGGCATCGATTTATGCTCGCTCCCAAGTCGCATAGTGCCTTTTGACATTCAAACTTTCCAATAGTACGGGATGGTAAAACTCCCGGTCTTGTAACTTCGAGGTAGTTGTCTCGTAGGATGGCACTACATTCTTCGATTAGCATCACCGCTTCGTAATCCTCTATCTTCCTCTTTTGCTAAGCACATCCTTCATGAACTCGACGTAGCTCGGATTTGTTCTAGTGCTTCCGCAAACGGGATATTGAGTTGCAATTGTTTGAGAACCTCTACGAATCGGAGAATTGCTTGTCAAGAGTGCATTTTTAACTTCGGGATATGGTATCATCACCGGGTGCGATTACCATCGCCGTGCTATTTTCTCAATTTCGATACGGCGCCGCGGCTCGATCTTAGCGCGGGCGCCACTTTCTCGCACTGCTTTGAGACCGTAACTTGCTGTACTATCTCCTGACCGCCTCGAATCCTCGGCCGCGCACGATCGAGGCGCCGCGCTCGCACCGCCGTGAACTTTCTTTCTCCCGATTCGCCTCCTTCAGTCAATTGTCTGACATTGTGTCCTCATTGCTTAGCTCGATGCAGATTGCTCTTCTTGCGTTTGTTGAATATGACCGCGAGTTCTCGCTATTTCGCTTTCCAACCTCTTTATGCCCGACCTCATTTCGTCCATGAACTGAGCTTGGCGCCTCGTGAGACTAAGTAGGGTTTCTCGTAATTCCTCCTCTGCCTCTATGGTTGGCTCTCTGTCATATGGACAAGAAAAATCCATATCTAAAGTGTTCTGAACGAATCAAAACCAACAAAGAAATCACGGACTCAATTTTCGTAAAAACTAAAAATAAATAAAAAAAATGAAAAATTAAATCCAAATTAGAAATTAAAAATAGATAATTTGATATTGAACTATTGCCTAATCCCCGGCAACGGCGCCAAAAACTTGATGCGCGTAATATGCACACACTTTAAACGCAAGTGCACGTTATCGTATCAAGTAGTATAGTCTTAGATAAGACCGAATATCGTCCTCTGGGATTAGGGTTCAAGTACCAATTGTCTATTTTCTAGTATCTATTTGGTGAATTAATGAGTGATTGGTTGTTTATGACTAAGAATTATGAAAGCTAATTAAATATAAAGATTTAATTCAGATGTGATGAGAATAGGCTTCTATGTATCCTTACTATCCGCCATGTTACTTACTAATGCATTACTTATGGTGTTCTTCTTTGGAGAAAGCAGTTTACGTAAATCGTTTTATACTCCCGTTAGGGTTATATAAACACTCAACCCCAGATTATTCCTTACCTAACTTTCACGATAAGGGTAACTCTATAGGAGGATTAAGCACAAAACCTAGTTGGCCAGTCACGCACAATGCGCAAAATTGTGGTTGTTAAGCCTCATCAACGCTACAAATCTAATTGAGGTATTTTCATCCCCAATTCAAGACCGTCTACCCAACTTACAACATATTCACAATCCTCCTTTCGTAACTGATTAGAAATCATATAGTGATAACTAGTTGTCAATTAGCTACCAAGAATTCAACTCAATTATTGGATAGATCTCTCAATAAGAATAATAACCATAAGCATGCATTACTTTATAACATAAGGTTCAAGAATTCAACATAGAAAGCCTATAAGAGAATTAGTTCCTAGCCATGAATATGACAAGAACTAATTCAAAGTTCATCATGCAAAACCGAATTAAAGAAAGGAAAAGAAAAGAAATTACTAATGTTTAGGTCTCCAATCTCCTAAGAAGAAAACTCAGGTTTGCAAGAAAGGGAACCTGAAACCGCCTGTGGTTCTCCTTTTATAGGTTTAAAACGTCTCCCTCTTTTCCTTGCAGTTGGCCCAAAAATCCGTCAAAGACCTAATTTTTCCGCTGGCGCCGCGGCCTGCGAATAGCCGCGCGCCAAAGTTCTGCAATACGGGTGTTTTGGCGCCGCCCGATATTCGCTGTTCGGAGCCGCGCCGCAACTCCCGTGGCTTCTCGGATGTTTAGCGCCGCTGCCTCGTCTTCAGGCGCGGTACTGGATCTTCTGCACTTCGAATAATAGCGCCGCTACCGCTTCGATCGCAGGAGGCCATGCCAGTCTGATTTCACCGTTTGCCACTTTCTCCGCTCACTCTAGTACTCCTCTTTTTCCTCTTTCGCTCCTTTTCCGCCATTTGGCCACTTTAGCCACTTTGACTCAAAAGAAAGAAAATCTATCCTAATACGACACTTTGTATGTACAAAACGGGACAAAAGACTAACTAGACTGACTCAAAAGGTGTATATAAAATACACCGATCAGAGGCTAAATGTGTACATGTGGCGTACACTAGGGTGATCAAGGATATGTATGATGGAGCCAAGACCAGGGTACGAACATTGGGATGAGACTCAGAGCACTTTCTTGTGATGATGGGTCTGCACCAGGGATCAGTTCTTAGCCCATTCTTATTTGCCTTGGTGATGGATGGACTGACGCGATAAATCCAATGGGAGGTGTCATGGTGTATGTTAATCGCAGACGACATAATCCTGATTCATGAGACTCGCAGCGGGGTGAACGATAAGCTGGAGGTTTGGAAACAGACTCTGGAGTCTAAAGGGTTCAGACTGAGTAGGACCAAGACATAAAACTTGAAGTGCAAGTTCAGCAACGGGAGCGACCGTGAGACAGGCGTGGAGGTGAGGCATGAGACTTAGGTCATTCCGAAGAAAGGAAGCTTCAAGTACCTCGGGTCTATTATTCAAGGAATGAAGAGATTGATGACGATGTCACACATCGACGGTAGTGGATGAAATGGAGGCTCAGATCCAGTCTCATGACATAAAAGTGCCACCAAAACTAAAAGGCAGGTTTTATTGGGTGGTGATTAGACCGACTATGTTGTACGAGGCGAAGCGTTGGCTAGTCAAGACGTCGCACACCCAAAGGATGAGAGTGGCAGAGATGAGAGTGCTGATATGGATATGTGGGCATACAAGGAGGGATAAGATTAGAAATGATGATATCTGAGGCAGAGTGGGTGTGGCCTCGGTGGAGGATAAGATGCGACAAGCGAGGTTGAGATGGTTTGGACATGTACGGAGGAGAGACACAAATGGCTAGTGTGGAGGTTGGCTATGGACGGGTTCATGAGGGGTAGAGGTAGGCCGAAGAAATATTGGGGATAGGGGATTAGACGGGATATGGAGCAGGCACAACTTACTGAGAACATGACCTTAGATAGGGGGTTGTGAATGACACAAATTAGGGTAGAGGGGTAGTAGGTAGTCGAGTGTAGTCCTACTTACGCTTACAAACTGGTAGTTGTAGTGTTATTAATGTAAGTCTGCTTAGCATATCATACGAATAAGCGTAGTATTGCTGTATAGTCTTTTGTAGTTGTATTTTCCTGCTATGCGTTTTTTGACGTACTTGGTTTATCTCTTTTATCTGTGTTAGTTATTGATTCTTCATTCTTTTTCATGATGTGTTATTATGGCGTATTTGTGTTTGCTATCAGCATTTGCATACTGCTTTAAATTTTAAATTTTTAAATTTTTTAAATTTTTGATCGGGTCTAGCTGTTTTTTTCTGCTTTGCATGTCCTGAGCCGAGGGTCTCTCGGAAATAGCCGCTATACCTATCAAGGTAAAGGTAAGATCTGCGTATATTCTACCCTCCTCAGACCCTACATTATGAGATTTCACTGTTGTTGTTTTGTTTAGAACAAACATGGTAAGAACTAGTTCTATCCCGTTTGTAATAGCCCATATGTTGGAGAAACTTATGAACAATCCGGGTATTTTTTTTTACCCCTCTACCTTGTAATAGTTAATTTTATTTATAAAATTAGCTATCAAGTTAACAAAAAAAAAACAATCTCCAACAACAACCGCACATTCCTTTTTCTGAGAATTTTCTACCAAACTATGCCTATAAATCACAAATGACTATATTGATTTAGTCCCTAGTATTGGAAACAATAGCAGTTTAATTATACAATGGACATACAAATATTCCTCTAGACAAAATCGTACAATTTTAGGAGAGTCTCCAATTGTATTTGGCCCGTTCGATGTTGATCTTATCTACATGCATGTTTGATTAAAGGTAAACAAATTATGGCATAATTCATGGAGGTAGTTAAGGATTTATGGGTTCAATCAAATACGTTTTTTTTTACTCAAAAACTATATATATATATTATACAAAGTTTACTTTCAAATTAACCAAACAAATATAAAAGGTAGCGCAAAATATTTTTGAACTCAAATCCATAATATTCAAATTCTGGATATAATATATAGAAGGACCAAATCCAATACCTCAAAAGAGTTTGAAATGGGAGCAACACAATAATGGAAATTTGTCGTAATAAATAAAGATTGAAAGTGACAATAGTATCATGTAGTGTTACTTGAAAACTAGGATAGCAACTAGCTAGGAAGTAGTTACTTGTTATAAGTGGTGACCATTAAAAGGGGGACCAAACTAATAGTTTCCTATGTATACGTATATAGTTATCGACTATGTACCATGAATCTGTTGCCATCCTATCTTTGCCTAACCAAACTTAGCATTTGTTCATCATCAAGATTTTTTATATCATTTTAATTTTTATTTATTTATTGTCGTCAGTTATCGTTATCTGGCGGCGCTATATTTAACTGATTCTTTTTATGAACTTAATTAATAACATTTCTTTGTTTATATCAAATGGATGGACCAACATGACGTTAAAAAATCTTGATTGTGCATCTCAAGATTATTTTTCAATCATCTATCTGTTCCTTTTATTTTAAAATTTTCTACTTGAAATCTTTCTATAGATTAATCCGAAGTAAACAGGTCTAGTACTACAAGTTTTGGTCTTTGTTGGTTTGTATATAACTTGTTGAAATAAAAATCACAATTTCTTAAAAGAATATAATCATCAAATTACACATTTTACCTTCATAAAAAAATTAGGGTTAAAGAATAAAAAACACAACACAAATATCGCCTTTTTTGAGTTTCCTATATGAAAGAGTTTTTTACCTAAACTATCATCAACTAGTTTGCAAAACACACTTCGACTATCAGTTGTTCACTTTCCTACTTAAACTATCACCGACTAGTTGCAAACTCAATTTATTATTTAATTATAATAATTTAATATAAAATTGACATGGATAATTTTTTACCGTGCTGAAGTATGGGAATACTCTTTAATGGAATAGAATTGAAAAAAGTGAATTCCAACTTGAGACTAGTAACTCTGTTTAGTGAAGTTTTTGAGAGGTCAAAAGTATTTTTTTTTCTTCACAAAATGCTTATTAAAATAAAATTATAGCTTTTATATGACGTTTAAATTAAAATACGGAATCATTATAAATTAACTGAATTTCTTCTCTAAGTTTTCTTTGTTTCATTTACTTCTGTAACATCTCAGTCCACTGGTGATATTGTCCGCTTTAGACCTAGGACCGCACGACTTTAAAATGGGTCACTAGGGTTTAAGACCTGCTTACTTATATATCCAGTACACCTCTTGTACTTTTGTCTATGTGGGACTCCTAAGTTAAGGTGTTACAAACACCCCTCTTATGGATTCAACGTCCTCGTTGAGGTTTGCCCCCATCGCATGAAATTTGCCTAGACTCAACAATGAGGTTTGTCCTGCCTATTCGGGATTTGCCTAAACTCAGTTAAATTCTAGCCCATATCGACAAGGATGATACATGAGTGACTTTAATACCATCTGTAACAGCCCAACCAACTAGTGAGATTTTGTCTACTTTTGATCTAAGCCTGCACGATTTTAAAATATGTCACTAGAATCTAAGATCTATCTATTTATATACCCAGCATCTCTCCTGTATTTTATCGATGTGAGACTTCTAAGCTAAAGTGTTACAACTTCTTTTCCTATATATTATAAAAATTCCAAGGTGGACATCCTCACTTTTTTTGGTATTGATTCCTTATTTAATAGACAAACATAAAAAGGGTATGTAGTTTCCATTTTACTTTGTGGGAATATATACTAGATTCCTAGTTGGAATAATTAAGCTATAATCTATACTATGTCACTCTCAATATTAAGCTCAGGACGTTACAGCTTCAAAAAGTATATACATTATTGAAAAGTTAATTAACGTAATTAATTCAGAATGCCGTATATCCTATGCTTTAAATATAGAGTTTTCCATCACTAGTGAGCTTCCTAAAGAAAGGGCAAGTATAATCTGAAGTTTCGAATGAGCTTCCTATAAATATTAAATTGACAAAAACAGATTATTCAACTTGAGCGAAGTGCGACCACTAATCTGAATTAATTACTTCTAGGACTACCAATTTTCTACATAATTAATGACACAAATAAGTTGGTTCTTGTGGACTTTTTCAAGATTGAAAAAACTTTCCTTAAATTTTTTTCTCAATTCTTATACAATCTTATCAAATAAACAAGTTGTATACGCTAATAGAAGACCCTTCTAAAAAATACAATATCATGATATAGATTGACCTCTAAACTATATCCGAAATTTCGATATCACATTCAAAGTATTAACTATTAAGACGACTTATTATCCCTACACATTTAAAAAGTGAATTTATTTACCCCTAAGATCATCTCCAGCAGGGGACATTGTCCCCGATAATTACACACATCAGGAGACAATTTGAATGGCATGTTGACGTGGAAATAATTGGGAATTATTGAACATATAGGAGATAATCTTGCCACGTGGAGATAATATCTCCTGCAACGCCATGTGACAGTCTGCGATTGGCTTCCAGAAATTCATTTTTCACCGCTACTTTAATTGCTATTTTTTACCTATAATTTGACTGAATTAAGAAAAAAACACCAATTTATTTTATTTCTCAAGATCTATAAAAAGAAACTAAGTTTACTTCATTTGGACACCGAAATATTTTGGATATTTTCTCCAAATTTCTATATTCTTTCAAATTATTTGCTATTTTTTTTAATATGGATCTTAATCAAAATTTTAATCTTCCTGCAAATTTAATATTTCCTAACCAACTACAAAATCCAATATTCAACGTCCACAAAATTCTCAAAATATGTTATCCAATTTTCAAATGTCATATATGATGTCAACTAATTTTGGTATGCAATATCCGTATAACCGAAAAAATTGGAATTTGGCAAAAGTTTGGAACAACCGAAAATTAATTTTCAATTTATGATTTTAATATTATCAATATTTTAATGTGTTTTTGATAAATTGTACTATTAATTTATCTTCATTAATAAAAATATGTATTGTTGTGTTTTAATATTATAATAAATTTGATAAGTGTCAAAATTAAATGAATATAAATAATTTATAATTTTATTATTATATTTATAATAATATGAATTACAAGAATAATATCATATACAAAATAGAAAATGAGATATAATGAATATATATGGTGTGGTATATGTATTAATGTGGAGGAAAGAGAAAATGAATTATTTTATAAAATATCTCCTGCTGTGGAGTGTATGTGATAAATATAGATATTTGATAATGTCACAAATGAATAATTTGATGTGGTAGGAGATAAATGTGATTTCAATTATCTCCTGCTCGAGATGGTCTGATACACATATAATCAGTTGCATAAAGGAAGATGTTACACATTCGACCATCATGTCAGTATCATGTCATCGCCAAGTCAGCGCCACATCAGATTTTTTTTAATTTTTATATTGTTTTCTTTTTCTTTTCCTTATTATTGATTTGATTTCTCTTTTATTAATTATATTTATATTAATCAATCTCTAATTAATCATTAAAATCCTCCAATAATAATATTTTTTCATCACTAAACCATCCCACCACCCCATCTCACCGGAACCACCATATCCGCCACCACCATCGCCACCAGTTTCACCACCACCATTGGAAGTCCCGAGTCTAACCCGCCCTCCATAGAAGCTTTGACAATGCCCCTAAAATGATGACTGAGTGGCTGAAGATGTATGTTTCCAATGAGAAATTGGTGTTCGGCTAACTATCAATGATTTTGAGCAAACTTTAGAGAGGAATTTTACATAAAGAAAAGATAGATAAAAAAAGATTGGATTTTGTACAAAACCCATAGAATTTTTACTGAAAAAAGGGGGAGCTGCAGTGATTTCTACTTAGAAGAACGATGATTGTTTCTCCCATGTCTTTGCAGGGAATGCCATCTCCATACTTTTGTTTGCTGCTCCAATGTAAGTCTTCATGCACTGATTTCGTTAATTAATAGCAGCCGTATGCTAAAATAGGACTTTACCCACAATATTTGAAGTAGTAATCTATTTTGGGGGTGACGTGAAGGTGGAGGAGAAGAGCGGGGTGGACATGGCGGGGCTGAAATGAAGAAAAAGAAGGATTTGGGGGTGGCGTAAGGTGGAATAGATCGTATTAATAGTTTGGTTTGACTGTGATATCAAAATTTCGGGTATAGTTTAGGGGTCAATCTATGTCTTTTATCTCAATAAAATAAAAAATTGAACATGAATTGTAGTGTAACTACTCTTTAATATAATTTTCTCACGATAAGAGCGAAGCTTCTCCTCTTCTACTAGAGAGATTTCGATAGAAAATTCTTGAAGTCTTAGAAAAGAATCCATGGCCGACTTCTTCACTAATTACCTAGTAACTTTGAAAAAATGAATTTCCATTAGGGGTAAAATAAAATAAAGGGATGATGAAAAAACTACTACCCTGCTGACCGCCACTGCTTGTTGGTCGTCCACCTCTGCCGCCGCTACTGTTGTCGTGACCGCCACCCTTGTCGCCGCCACATCCGCCGCCGCGATGTTTTCCACGGTTTCGACCCTTTTTGCCACCCCCTGTTACGGTTTTGATCATAATTTTTTAAGAATGATTGAGAGTCATCAGTTTCGCATGACGTGGCCATCATCATGGCGGAATTGGCTCCGGAACGTGCTTGGTAGAACAACGGTAGAGGATTGCTTTGACGAAGTAGAGTTCCAACGCCACTATACGCCTCGAAGAGGCCTGCAACCATCTGAAGAACAAGACGATCATTAATAACAGGCGCACCAACGTTCTTGATTTGATCCGACAACTCCTTGAGCCTATGACAATAGGCTGATGCATTCAGAAAATACTCCATATTTATGTGGGAGAATTCCTGCTCAAGGGTCAGAGCACGAGAATTTCCGTTGTCTTGGAAAATGTCACACAACCTATTCCAAGCTTTCATTGCTGTAGCGTCGGGTTCGATAATTGTCTTTAAGAGGTCCGTTGAGATGGTGGAATAGATCCATTGAAGGATTGTCGCATCAAGAGTTTCCCACAACTCAATTTCATCATTCATGGAAGGCACCTTCTCTTTTCCTTTTGTCGGTGGAACGATGTGATAGATGACTCTATTAAAGCATGCGTGAATTTTAAACAGTTCTGACCACATCGCGTAATGAACGTTTTCCATCTCAAGAACAATAGGAATGTTGTTTTTGATATTGGAGACTGCAATTGCAGAATGAAACTTGTTCTTTGTGGTAGACATGATGGAAGAACAAGAGGAGAATTAAGGATTTGGATAAAATGTGATCGGAATATTATTGAAATTCATTTAAATTACAATTGGAATTTTGTGGCGTCTTGGCTGCTAGGTTGTCTTTAGGACGACATTGAGACATGATTTCTCAATAATGTTCAACAACTGAAAATTCTATAGCTGCCAAGAACAAGTGAAAATCCTATCGACCTCTAATAAAGGTAAAGAGTTTAATTTCTGTATATCGGGCACATAAATTTTATATTATTAGGTCACTTAAAAATATTTATAGGTAAATCTTATTTAAATATAAGATTTGTAATTTTAATAATAAAACAGATTACTTGCTATAATAGATTTAAATGACCTAATATAAAAAATAAAATAAAACGCTAACAGTTGAACTTTTCAATCTTGGAAATAAAATAAATTATTGTTATAAATAAACACTAAATAACTTTGTATTTACCAATACTACGAGTTGGACCTTTCAATCCATTAGGCTTTTTTGTCTGTTATGATAAATGTGAATACGTATAATATTTTCGACGAAAACTATGTCCTACATTTTTATCACGAAAGAAAGAGAGACAAATATGTACCCGTAAGCAGTAGCCACAGAAGAAGAGAATACGACCGCAAGCGCCACGAGTTCGATCCTGCATAAACCTTCTTGCTGTCATCACACGGTTTGTCAAGTGTGGTTAATCGACCGACGTGGTTTGCGGTATTGCAAAGTTTCCTCAGCGCATTCGAAAGAATAGCGGATGCGGATTCGTTCGTAAAAAAGAAAAAAAGAAAAGAGAGACAAATATGACAATTAATTAAAGAAGAAACTAAACAAGCGGTTTACAGAAGCCTGAAATGTTACGAATGTGGCTCTATGGTCTCTTTGCAAGGTTGAGGTACTAACAGTCAATAAGATTGGACCAACAGTCACTTAATTTGACGAAAAATATAAGAAATTAACTCCATCAATAATGTAGAAAATTACATATATTGACATTGAAGTTCTTGTATCGTATGCTCCTACTTTTGTTTTGTTTTTTTATAATATGAATACCGATATTTGCCCGCTTTAAATATTTTAAACATAGAATGCTCAAATTACTCCCATCGTTAAAATAGTGTTCACTTAGTCATTTGCACATTTTTAAGAAAATACTAACTTCTTGACAAATATATGTAATTTAACTAAAATGTCCTAATTAAATATGTATTTAGATTTGGTTATCTAACACTTAATCAGGGCAAATTTAAAAAAAATAATGTTAATTATTTCTTGATTTGATAAATACAAATTTTCTTTACTAAAAAGATAAACGCTAAGTAAACACTCTTTTTATCCGGAGAAAGTATGTATAATAACTCGTCCGACATATATAACTTATAATTAATCAATCAAGTGAAAAGGTGCCTCCACTCTCCATTTCTCTTATTGCTTTGAGTCTTGTCTAAAGGTGGGTAACGGATCGACCCGGACCGGATCGATAGCTCGTTACCAGGTTGAACCGGTTCCGGACCGATAATCGGTCCGATTCACTGTATTATCGGGCCAATCGAACCGGTTCACTACCAGATTTTTGGGTTGAACTGGGCCTATCGGACCGGGTTTTTTTTTAAATTTCAAAAATTTAACTTAATTCAAATTAAATATATAATATAATAATATAATATAGTTTTCTGTTTTATATTTTATATTTTAAAATGTAAAGTTAACTTTCTATTTTATAGTTTACGGATTTATATTTTATAGTTTATATTGTAGTTATATTTTTAATCTTTTATTAATTCATTAAATTAGTAGACATAAGTTAACAAGTAACAACTAACAACTAAAGAGATAATAAAATAAAAACTAATGATAAGATGTAAACTTTCATTATTCATAATGTTAATAAGAGTACATAATGAAGTAATAATAATTTTATTTACATATTATGCATCATTTTACATAGTTCTTCGTAATTTATAGGTTGATTGAATTGGTGATGCTTCATAGTTCATATCTTCTAAATTTGGAGTATTAATTCCAGTCCCGCTTTCGCTGTTCCGCCGCAACTTGTGTTGTTGTAAAAGTGCTTCATATATCTAGAATCTAGATTCATTATCATCGCCTTCATTGAATCCTGCAGATGTAGACACAGAATAGAAGCAGAACTAGAACGAAGATTAGTAGCAGAGTTGTTCAATTATCAAAAAACCAAATAATGTAACTACATCTTTATATTTTATACTTAATTTGTTGTTGACCAGTGTGTCGGATGAACTCTCTGTACATGCCTAACTATAGTGTTTGTCCCCCCGTCATTACCATGTTTATAAGTTTGCCCACAAATATTACATCTAAATCTATCAGTGTCCCCAAATCTATCATAAAAGTTCCACACTTTACTCCTTATTCTCTGAGGTCTACGACTACGACTAATAGTACTAACATTGACAGAAGGCACACTAGTAGGTGTATGAGTTTCAGTTTCAACAATATTATCTATATGAGCATTATCATAATAATTATCTTCTATTTCAAAATCTTCTTGCATTTGATCATAATCTATATTTTGATTAGATGATGAAGACCTTTAGATTTTGTACCACTTGAAATAGTTTTACCTTTATCCATTATAAAATATTTAATTTTAATTTTAATTTAAATAATAAACAAATAAATATGACAATAAAATAATTAGAAAATGAAATGAGTGTACCAAACTTCGGGACTCAGAACTCAATTGAAACTCGAAGCTCGAAGTCTTGCGTCTTGCTATTTTAAAAATTAATAATGATAATAATAATAACTTGAGAATTGATAATAGAGAGAATTAAGAGAGTATGCGAATTGTAGAAATAATTTTGTGATAAAAATGAGAAGAATATAGAGTATTTATAAAAAATTTAAGGGGTAAAAATGTAATTAATAAAGAATAAAAAAAAAAAAAAAATAGCGGCAAAACCTCAACTTGACCAACGGTAATATTACCGTTGGGCAACATCCCATTTTCTTTTCTTTTTTTAATTTTTTAACCTTACCGGATCGATTAACCGGTAAGGTCACCGATTTCCGTTACCGGTTCGAGTCCTTACCGGATTTATCTACAACCCGTGCGGGTTGGAGCCAAACCAACCCCCAAACCCGATAAGGCTTACCGGTTCGGGCCGGATCAAATTTTGTATCGGGTCGACCGGTCCGATTCCGGGTCAACTCGGACCGTTAGCTAGGTATAGTCTTGCCCTCTTAACTTGATATATGTAAAAAAACACTACAATCAATAGTGAATTATCACCTTTTATTTTGTTTTCTAAGAATTTAATATGAAATATATAACGTACTCATTCATTAGGACACGTTTGGTATGTTGTATTACGCTGAACTTCATTGGACAAAAAATTAATACAGTGTTTAGTGGACGTTTTCAGTCGGACTGGACTGTACTATTTCTAAAAATAGTACACTCCAACTGTCATTTTTGAGACTCATCTAGTCTCCCCCTGGACTCTACTAAAAATAAAAAATACGGTCTATTATATATATTTTAATATCGTCCATTATATATTAATACAATCCACTCTATTACAATACAATATCGTCTATGTAAAATTATACTGTCCAACTAGGATTGAATTAAGTAGTTAGGACACTCGTTCTACTTCATGAATGAAAAAAGAATTAGTAAGTCAATTATTTATGATACTCCTAAAAGACTTTCTCTAATGTACTCTAATAGTTACCATATTATTAAGTCTTCCGATAAGCACTAGTGTTCTAATTGGTATCACCTATACACATTTTCAACTTTCATTATTTTCCATCTACAATCAATTCGATAAATGGAACACAGTTAAAACCACATATGCAATCAAATTGATGGCATATTACCATAGGGCGGATCTATAATGTTGGTTACGAACGTGAACCCAATCATTTTTGTAGGAATTCATAAATTAAAAGTTTAAATTATAAATTCAACTCAAATAATAAGCATCCAACACTACTAAAAGTCAATATTTTCCCACGAGAAAATATTCAGTAGCTATTTTTTCATATATTTTGATTGGATCAGTGAAAAAAAATAATAGCGTTTTTCACACAGAAAAAGTAAGAAGTTTTTCAATATTTCAATGGAAACTTGTGTTTCATCATGCGTTTTCCCAATGAATTAATTCGGTGAGAATTGAAGTGAAAAAATCATATTTTATAATACGAATTCTCCACTGTTCGTCGGTGAGAAAAATCTCTATTTTTAGAAGTGCGATTTCAATATTGGTCAAATTAATCCTAAAAAGAGGAAACATATTTTGTAGTCAAAAAGAGCATAATATGTCTCACGTTGAGAGAATAGGACCAAGAGTAGCACTAAAAATTAAAGAAACTATAAAATTGGTTTCCACTTTCCAGGAAATTGCAAATAAGATTAGTAGCCAAGTGGGGACTCACTCTTGATGGAGAGGTCAATATCAATGTGCAGTATCCTTTCTTTCAGGAGGATTTTCAAACATCCAAGTTGCAGTGACTTTTTGTGACATTTCAAGGGGGTCTGTATTTGGACATTTCAATTTCCATATCATTTTCATATATTGTTTCTATTTTAATGACAAATGCCATTTTATTATGAGTGAATGTATCGTGTAAAATAAGATCTTTCATTCATAATTAGAATATTTGTGTAAATATAATTATGAGACTAGAATTTCTATTATAATTGGAATGAACATTGTACACCTATATATATTTGATATTAATGAGAAGAATCTTCAAGTGAGATTAATATCATCTTACATGGTATCAAGAGCCTAAAACAAAAAACTACAATCTCACGCTTGCTGATCCTTATTTTTAGGATCACTGTTCAGCTGGTTGGGAGGCTCCATTATTTCGGAGGCTTTATATTTTGGTACAGTTTCCTGAGATTTTAGATTTATGTACATTCAGGGGTATGACGGGGCCCTGTCCCGTCACAGTTGTTATGTCAAAACTCTTAGAGGTCTGTAGTCATATCTTGTGGGTCGCTTTGAAGGAAAAAAAAAGGCAACTGCTTTTGGTTTTACGTAGTTATATGTATACTTTTGGAAGGTGGCCTTATCGGCTAGCCTGTTATTTATTTCTTTTGAGATGTATGTATGTTCCGCTACTATTCTCTGATGTTTACCTGTAAAGGGTTCCCAGGTAGGGCACCAGTTGCGGGTCCGGGGTCGGGTCGTGACATTAGCGTCGCGGCCCCTCGGAAATGCAACGCGGCGCCTCTTCCGATGGTACCGATTCTTGAAACACGCTAGAGTCGCGGCCCGCCGATAACGCCGAGGCGCGCCGAAGAGCCTCGCGCGCGACCGCGATCGCGGCGTCGTGGCGCCTTCGACGGACTTTCCGCCTCCATCCCCTTACCAGACAATGCCTTCTACTCCCGCCACTCAAACTCCACAGCCAATAAATGTCTCCACTCACCAAATGGAAACTCGTGCCAAGCATGAAATCTTCAAACCCAAAGTCCAATTTAACTTGTCTACCCAAACCATTTCTCCTATCCCCAAGAACCCTAAATTGGTCAAACAAGTGTTAAGTGTATTTTGTATACACTTTTGAGTCCTTTTTAGTTAGTATTTTACTCTTTTATTTTGCGTTTAGTATAGTGTTAGGTGTGTTTCTCCTTCGTTTGTGTCACAACGATCATAAAGGAGAAGATACTACGTTTGAGGATGAAATGAGGTTAATTGAGATGAAAATTGCACAAGCACAGCCCAAATAATGAAGCCAAAAAAGTGCCAAAAAGAACAGAAGAAATATGGCTGATTCCGGACAAAAATCAAAGAGGCATCGCGGTGCCATGGAACCGCGGTAAAAAAAATTAGCACCGAGGCGTAAAAATTACCGAAAGTCCGAAATTGAAACACCGCCGAAGGCACCGCGGTGCCTGGCCATGGAACCGCGGTGCCATATTTCCAGGAAGCTACAGTGATTTCGGCTGAATAAGCACCGATGTACATGCCAACGGAACCGCGGTGCCGACACGTAAAAATCAGATTCCGAGTCGATTTTTGACAAGGGTAAAAATGTCTAAAGCAAGGTTTTTTCTCAGATATAAATACCCTAAACCATGTCATTATTAGATGATCATACTTTGGAGAGGAGAACGACGGCTACAAGCGACAATTGGAGATATTGTTCAAGTTATTTTCTTTCCTTTACTTTATTTCAGTTTATGTTGGATTCTGTATTAGTTCTTGACATGACAATGTTTAGGAGTTAATTACTTTAGTAGGGTTTCCATCGAATCTTCTTGAAGCTCTTTCATATAGTTAATGCATTAGTTATTGATTTATTCTTCAGTGTATTAAGATCTATTCAATATTGTTATGATTGCTTGATAATTAACTAGCTATTAAGTGTCATCACTTATATGATTTCGAATCAAAATGTCTTAAAAGTGAGATTTGAATATGTTGTAATTGTCTAGACATAGGTTAAAATCGTGGATGAAAGTACCCCGATACTTGTGTAGTAATTAAAAGTTATCGTTCTTAATCCTCATGTGTGGTAAAATCTATCATAGAAATATAGAAGGTTTCTGCATAAGATTGAGCTCTTGTATGTCCTAACCGGAATATAATGACAGATTAGTTAACCTGCTATCTTAATAAAAAGAATAATCATTAGCATTGCATTAACACGTGAAAGAGTGAATAGTTGAGGAGATTGGAACCCTATTTCCTTTGTAACTGTTATAAACCCAAAGTATAATCATCTTTAGTTTATTTTCCGCACTTAGTCATAATTCTTAGTCATCAATCTAAAACTAAAGAACGTCAACCAAATAGATACCATAGAAAAGATAACCAGTACTTAATAAACCAGTCTCTGTGGACGATAAAATCGGTCTTACAGATCTTTATTACTTGAACGATATGTACACTTGCGTAAGCACTAACAAATATCGCAACAATAAGACCCTAATTGGAATGTGGCTATGTATGAGGAATTCAATGCTTTAACTAAACAACACACATGAGATCTAGTACCTAGACCTGAGGGGGTGAATGTGATCCGTTGCATGTGGCTATTTCGTCACAAATTCAGAGACAATGGAGATCTTGAGAGGTATAAGTCACGACTTGTGGCTAATGTCACAAATCAGCAGGAGAGCATTGATTGTGGTGAGACCTTCAGTCCGGTTGTCAAACCGGCTACTATTCGCACAGTTTTGAGCATTGTCGTGGGCAAACACTGACCGATCCATCAACTTGATGTGAAGAATGCATTGTTACATGGGGATCTGAGAGAGACAGTCTACATGCATCAGCCTCCTGGGTTCACCCATCCAGCAGTTCCTCATTATGTGTGTCGTCTCCGTAAGTCACTAAATGACCTGAAACAGGCCCCGTGCGTGGTAGGATCGCTTTTCCGGGTAAATCTTGCATATTGAGTTTGTATGCAGCAAGAGTGATACATCACTCTTCATTTTTCATCGAGGTAGTAGCACTGCTTACTTATTACTTTACGTGGATGATATTGTTCTTACTGCCTCCTCCGACGGGTTAAAATTGAGATTATTATCTTGCTTAAGTCCGAATTTGCAATGACTGATTTGGGGAAAACTGAGTTATTTTTTAAGGATATCAGTGACCAGGTCTGCCAACCACATGTTCTTGTGTCAGCGTAAGTATGCATAGGAGATCGTGTACAAGGCTAAGATGGCGAATTGCAAGTTTCACCTACTTCATTTGATTCAAAATCTAAGCTCAGTGCTATGGATGATGCTCCAGTCTCCGATCCTACTCTGTATAGGAGTCTTGCAGGTGCACTTCAGTATCTCACATTTAAAAGACCATACATTGCTTATGTTGTTCAGCAGGTATGCCTATTCATGCATGCCCCCCAGGGAGTCTCATTTCACTGCTCTTAAGCGTATCATCTGATACATTAAGGGCACACTTGATTATGGTTTGCACCTATACCCCTCTGCACCAAACAAGTTGTTCTCTTATACGGATGCAGATTGGGCAGGGTGTCCGGACACGCGACGCTCCACCTCTGAATTTTGTGTATTTTTAGGGGATAATCTGATTTCTTGGTCTGCTAAGCGACAGGCTAGCCTATCTCGTTCTAGTGTCGAGGATGAGTACAGAGGCGTTGCAAATGTGGTAGCTGAGATTTGTTGGCTCGGAAATTTACTGTTAGAACTTCAGTGTCCTTTGCGTCAGACTTCCATTGTGTATTGTGATAACATCTCTGCCATCTATCTTTCTCATAATCCGGTTCAACATCAGTGAACCAAACACATTGAGATAGACCTACACTTTGTTCGTGAGAAAGTTGCGCTAGGCCATGTCAGAGTGTTACATGTTTCATCATCCTATCAGTATGCAAATATATTTACCAAAGGACTTCCCAGACAGTTATTTCTTGATTTCAGACCCAGTCTCAGCGTTCGGCCTCCTCCCGCTCCGACTGAGGGTGTGTGTAAATGTGTAGGTGTAAAATAAGATTCTCACCCATAATTAGAATATTTGTGTAAATATAATTATGGTAAGACAATGATTCCTCTTGTATATGAGGCTATAATTCCTATTGTAATTGGGATGAATATTGTACACCTATTAATATTAATGAAAAGACTCTCCAAGAGAGATTAATATCATCTTACATATTGGCCTACTGTCCCTGCTCTCTAATCTCTAATCTTTTTGTAAAGTTATTAGCAAATTGAAACTCATTATCCTTTTATAATTATGAGGTGAAATATAATATTTAGTGAGAATTAAATGAATTTTCATTTATAAGTTTATATTTCATATTGAAATACTGGGTTTGGATGACTCTATTGCCAATATGTTTGCATACATCATGGCATGGCAGACACGAAAAATACGGGTTTGGCCGAATCAAGTAATTTTGATTCAAGCCATGTATATTTGTTAAAAAAATCGCTGAATATGTATATATAATAAACTTCATAACCCGTAAATTTTAAATTCAAAACCCATAAATATCAAATCCTTACATCTGCCATGTTTTATGATAAAATATGAAACAATTGGTTGGAAAAATATACCCCATAGTTATTTCCATAAAATGTCATATTCATGGCTTGGCATGTTAGTGAACTAACGTGAATTTGGCACAATTTTAGACTTGAAGAAAAATTAGAAGTTCACTTGAATCCCATATAGGGGCAAATGCTGACCAGAAAGTAGTGTAACAAATCAAATTAAGATAAAACACGCAACTGGAACATTTGATGATTCACCCCATAGAAAATTCTTCACAGTAATTGATGAGTCTTTTGAACCTAATGAAAAACTAACCGTGTCCAACTTTTTAACATCAAATAACTTGAATGTGAACTAATTAAGTATATTTGGCCTTTTCACTCACAGTTTGCTACGTTTTTTTTATATTCAAATCCACTGAGGTGAAGTTCCTTATTTGTGTGTGGGTTTTTCACTCGATGTTTGACTATATTTGGATTCGCGCCGCATAGGTCCCATTTGGAAAAGCGCTTCCTATCAAAATAAAATAAAATAATACTATGTACTCGAATCTAGAGCCCCTGGTTAAAGGAGGGGCATCTCCATCTACTGCAACTAGGGCTGCACAAAAGGTTAAAACCGGACCGGATCGAGGACCGAAAAATCAGAACATTAGGACCGAAGATCGGACCGAATTTTTCGATCCGGTCCGGTTATTTGGACCGAATGACAATAAAAACCGGTGAATAGCAGACAGAAACAACCAGCAATCCAGCACACTGCAAAATACATTCTCGAAAAATCATCAAACACCTGCTGTTGCAGTGCTCATTGTCCAGCAAAATTCATTCTCGAAAATGCCCAAATTAAAAATAAAAGTAGGGAAGAAAATGACATCCTTAAAGAAAATACATATACAAAGACAATAAAATGACACACCACAATCCACAGTCCAGTACACCACAATAAAATGACAATAAAATCATCAAAGAACTCCACAGTCCAGTGTGGCAGTGTCCACACTCCACACAACCACACTCCACACACTCCTGCATCGGTGTCCACCATCCAAGACACCACATCCATACACGATCGGTGTCCACGACCACCATCACACTCGAGAGCAAAGTTCTCTAGTTGAGGGCCTTGACTCTTGAGACTTCATTTACTTTCTTTTGTCAAACACTCAAACCATCAAACACAGATGGTAGATTCATCAATTCCACACTTTTGAAAATCTGTATGAAAGAAAATAATAAAGTTAGTAATAATAATTGTAACTCTTCTAATTCTTGAAATGAGATATCATCATATTCATATCATACCATTCTCCAAATCTTGCAACTCTTCTAATGATTCTTCCACATTAATAAGTTTGGATTTGTTCGTCAAAGTTGCACGAAGTCAATTTTGACCACAAATGAGTCCTTGCACCATCTTTAACATAAAATAAAAGTTAAGAAGCACAACTTACCAATTAATATAATAAAAATTAAACTTGCTTTACAAAAAAATACAAAAGAAAATGGATTACCTTAGGTGTCAAAGAACTCCTTAATTGATCAAGTGTTCGTCCTCCGGTGCTAAATGCAGCATCAGAAGCAACTGTAGATACCGGAATAGCTAATATATCACGAGCCATGCGTGAAACAATGGAAAATCTTAGTGAATTGAGCTTCCACCAAGTTAAGATTTCAATATATTCTCCATCCGCCTCTTCATTCAAATATCGATCAAGCTTCGGCCTCGTACTATATTTACCCTTTGCTTCTAATGAAGATTTGAGCTTCCTAACTTTAGCCTTGAGATCTAATCTCATGTCACTTGATTCAGTTACATCACTTGTCCCACTCAAAACAACAGTAGGAAAATACATAGCCTTATATTCATCAAACAAATCATTTAGGACTTGTTGAATATTCTCAAGCAAACTATCACCCTTCACTTCCCCATACATCTCATGTAAAGTCAATTGCAAACCAACATTTTTCATCGTAGGATCAAGAATGGCAGCCACATAAATCAACATGTTAAACTTTTCTAAACTACCCTAATACTTATCAAACTTTTCCTTCATTTTAACAGCCATATTCCTCAAGTCTACATCACAAGTACTTTCTAGTTCTTTTAATGTTCCAAGAGTTGTACCAATATCAAACAATGTACTATTGCACATGACACTCAAGGAAGCAGAAACATTATTAGTTAAAGTATAAAACTTTTGTAGAAAGATAACAAGCCTCTTGGCCAACAACCAATCACTCTTCTTAGGAGGCCCTACATTAGTAGACTCTTTAAGATCTTGCTCTTTGTGAAGTTCAAACATACCAAAAACTCGCTCAAATTTTATAGCTGTTATCAACATAGTATAAGTCGAGTTCCAACGAGTGGGCACATCAAGTGGCAACAAATATTTGCTCTCTATTTTCAAGACTGTTGCAATTTCTTTAAATTTATGAAGCCTAGCAGGAGAATTCCTCACAAATTTCACAGCAGCTCGAATTCTTTCAATTTCTTGAAGAGAATCTTTTACTTTCAAATCGTCCCAAACAATAAGATTAACAATATGAGCAACACATCTCATATGCAAATACTTTCCATTACTTATTGCACTAGCATTGCTTTGAACTATTCTCATCAAGTGACTACAAGCAACATCATTTGAAGAGGCATTATCAACAGTCACGGTTAAAAGTTTCATATGTAAATCCAACTCTCTAAACAAGATTCTATAGCTTTTGCAATTGATTCACCCCTATGACTTGTAATTGGACAAAAGTTTAGAATTCGTTTTTGCAAATTTCAATCATTGTCTATAAAATGAGCGGTAAGACACATATATTTAATTTTTTTGATTAGAAGTCCATGAATCAGTTGTCACACAGACTCGTTGGCATGACAATTTGAGAAATTCTTTCAACTTTTCTTTTTCCTTCAAATAAAGTTGAAAGCAACCACGCGCCACAGTCATACGGGAGGGTAATACAAACTCAGGGCAAGAAACATAAATGAAATGCTTAAAATCAGGGTTTTCAACACAACGAAAAGGAAGTTCGTCAACTATCACCATATAGCACAACGCTTCCCTAAGTTCATTTACATTTAAAACCCAATTTCTCAACTTCCCTTCTCCTTTTTTATCCGCAACAGCCTCTAAAACCAATGTACTTTGATTTTGTTTAATCACATTCTCCGGGTTTTTTAGGCATTGAATTGCATGATTTTTCACATTTTTGTTACCATTAATAATAGAGTCACACGCAAAAGTTTTATGGCAATACTTACATTCAGCTCTACGCTTGCCCTCATCATTAGTCAAATACAACTTAATATTCAACCATTTGTTTGTTGCAAGTAATATACTGTCGTTCCTCCGTTGACATAATACTTGTCTTTGTTTCTATTGTATTTGTTGGTGTTTGAGAAGGCAATACAAACTCAGGGCAAGCCCCAACATCAAAATTTGATTAACACGTTCGAGTCGTTTCATCATCTCTTTTCCTTTTGGATTGGACATCAGATTCAGAGATACTAGGCATCATCTGCATGTGAATACAAACTTTTAATATCATTTAAAAATACAAATGAATACAAACTTTTGTTGCACAACTTCAAATAAATACAAACTATTCCTTAAACAAATTCAAATGCTTCTAATATCATTTAAAAATATAAACTTTTGTTGCACTCGTTTGATATTGATACCATAGTTAAACTTAAGTCCTAATATCACCTCTATTTAGTAGTAAGTAGTACATACCTTGTCAGCACTCAGCAGCGGTATGAGAGTCGAGATATTGAGAGACTGAGAGTGAGAGAGGCGACAGACACATGCGAGAGAGGCGACGCGACAGGCAACTGGCGAGACGACGACGGTGACTCGGTGAGATTGAGATTTAGAAATTAGGGATTTAGAGAGAGAGAGAGAGAGAGAGAGAGACGGGTTGCGCGAGTGGAGTGGGGAATGGATTGGGGATTTGGGGGGTGGGTACGGGATTTATATTTTATGAATTTAGAAAATTAGGAATTATATATATTATAATATATATTTAAAAGTCGGTTCGGACCGCACCGACTTTTGTGAAGCCCTAACTACAACACATACTTCGAAGTAAAATTTGAATGCACTCTCTACAAATTGAGAAGTGAAATAACAAATAAAATGTAGCACCAATCAAAGAGGTACTAGGAGTCTCTATCCCATTTGTCTAATCAATTTGCATGGTTCACTTGTTCTAATGCGAATTTAATCTATACACAATAAAGTTTTTTTATACTATTAAATTACTTTGAAGATAAATACAATTAATCATTCTATTAAAATAAAATTAGTAAATTAGTCGACTCAAAATATCCATGACCTTTTTTTAAAAATTTAAGTGATATACTTTTTTTTTTACTTATTACATAAGAGTACGGAAGGGAGATTGTAAGGTTGAGGAATCGAGCCCTCACCGTTCAGGTAGTCACCAAAAATATTGATAACATTATGAAAGAGCATCAGCGAACTAAAAGAGAAAGTAGCTTTCTTCAATGGCCAATGCCCTCAACCTCAAGTCCTAAATTTGGAAGGTGAAACTTTTCTTTTATAAAAAATTGTGGTGATTAATAATGAAGAAAACGAAATTGTTATAAGGTGATTTATAATGAATAGATTATTGTTATTATTATGCGAGAATTATCTATACTAAGAATTTTATCTTTAAATAGTCTAATTCTGATATTGCTTATATATATAAAAAAATATTTTATACTTTAACTTATAAGGGCACATCTAGGGGGACGCAAGAGGATTTATCTGAATCTCCTTTCGTTGAAAATTTATCTGTTACATATACAGATTTTGAATCACGACTTCTTTATGTGTGTATTTCCTTATATTGTGCATCGCTTTAGCTAAAATTTGGCTCTGTTACTGTCTAGCATAATTTAGTGCCAGTAATAAAATTTAATATCGCTAATCAAACGCAATATTGAATACTATATAATTATTTTTTAATATGAATAATCAAATTATATTTATTTTATGCTGATATTAATATTATACTGGAGGACGATGGGAGAGTGTTAGCTACACGCAAGTTCGAGTAGAGCAATTTGGTTCATATGTATTGATTATTAACTTAGAAAACTCTAATGACGAAAATAATACCTCTAACTATACCCCACAATCAACTAAACTACCTCTAAAGCAAAAAATGCGACTTTTGTGAAGCAAGACAATACTCAATAGGAGAGAGAAAACTTTATTATCCAAAATAATGGTCAAGGCAAAGAGAAACCTCTTTTTCCCAGAAATTATGAACAACCATTACAGCATTGACTCACAGAAATATTACCCCATTCAACCTTAATATAAACTACTCTAATTAGTAGAAAGAAAATAACACAAAAAGTAGACGATTCTTGAATATTCTACTTTGAAATTTCTTTTGCAGCAACATTCGACCAACTCATCACGAAAAAACAGATAAAAATGAGTCAATATATAGGTTTTAATGCGTTATGATGTTTTCAAGGAACTGCAGTATATATTATTTACATGTGTGGCACTAATTAATACTACTCATAGTTTTTTTTACTTGTTAATGAGCTTATTATAGTCTAAATTAATGCAGTAATAGTCAAAATATTTATTTTTTACCAGTTCTTAATAATTTCAACTATCCTTGAAAAACAAGTGTGTAGTTTCAAGTCAGTTAGAAGTGAGGAAAGTTTTTTTTGTTTTTTGCTCTGCAGCTAATCAATTTTGAATGCAAAATTTGTTACCAGAGCTAATAATTTATAATTTCACTACTACAAAACAGCTAATTACCTGGGGATTTTACATGTGAATATTTTTTGCGGAAATTTTCATGCGAAAATAAAAATATTCAAAATTTGTATGCCAAGTTTGGAGCCATTTTGTGCTAACTTTTACTTGGGGAATTATTTGGGAAAATTAATCCGCAAATATCATTTTCATAGGTAAATCTGCAAGTAAGACATAAATTAAATTCCTAGATAAAGCTACATGCGAATTTTGCTAGGGATAAATATTTGGGGATTTACCTAGGGATATTCTTATCTAGGTTATTATTTGGAGATTTAGTTTCTGCGGATTTTTCTTGGAATTTACTGTGAGTAAAATTGCAAATTACAAGGAAATCAGGAAATAACAACAACAACAAATTACAATATGAAAATGGAGAATAACGAAAGGTTGGTTGGGTCGATTTATATTCAATCTGTCCTTAAGACAATATTGCCCCGTATTGATCCCTTAATGACTATTGATAATTCGTCTCCCAAGATAAAACAACCACAAACTCTTAAGCAAAGGATAACTCAAGAGTTTACTAGAAAAGAAGAATCTATGAGTGTATGAAGGATTACAAGAGATGGAAGAATACTTTCAGAAATGTATTGTGTCAAGGTGTTTTGCAAATGAGCCAAAGGTCTAATTTTATAGTGTTGGAAGATGACCTTCCACATATCAAGTAATGACCTTGAATTGTCATGAATTAGACTTGATTGTGGATGACACAACCCGACCCGGTGCCCTAATTGGACACCCTTAGACTGACCTGTCACGTATAGTCTGACTCATACCAAACCATATATAACAGAATAGACCTGTCTCCTGAGGAGTCACAACAATTCAACATAACAAAATAGGCGAGCCAAGTTGGCTGTCACTGTATATGGGAACATCCCAACATGAGGCGTAACAATACATTCAACCAAAATACATATACAATCCACGCAATTCCCAAACACATCTACCCACAACTGTCTACAGACCTCTAAGAGTACGATAAAGAAATATGACGGGATAGGGCCCCGTCGTGCCCCTAAATATGCATAAGTCAAAATGAGGCTCTATACCAAACGACTAAGCCCCGGATCAATGGAGCTCTCTCAACAGCTGAACAGGAAATCCTAGACTGGAGGATCACCGAACTGAACATCTGTACCTGCGGGCATGAAACGCAGCCCCCCCGGAAAAAGAGGGTCAGTACAAAATAATGTACTGAGTATGTAAAACAAGAAGTACTGTAAAGAAGATCATAACTGGCCAAAGATAACAGGAGACATGTGTAATAATCAATATACCAATACAACTGTGCCATATAGAAATGAGAGTCAAATGTGCCTTATAAAAATGAGAGTCATATCAAAATCATGTATGCATGTCCATAGAATCATCATGTCTGTATATATAAACATTGTCGGCTCTCTAGTGAGGGACTCGGTAGAATTATCATATACTATCATGGGTATTTATACCCGCATCATGGATACATGTCCATGGAATCATCATATACTATCGTGAGTATCTGTACCCGCATCATGGATACGTGTCCATGGAATCATCATATAGATAAACATTGTCGGCCCTCTAGTGAGGGACTCGGTGAACAAATGCAAGGATCTGCGCACGAACATTGTCGGCCCGGGACTCGATGAGGTGGAATAATAACACTTTGCACAAGTAGATCTCATGAGCAATCATATGCAATTTAAATCATCATTTGACTCTCAATGAAACAAATAAAATGAACTTTTACTGTAAAAATCAAAGGCACTTCTCATAACAATATCTTTAGGAGTTAGACTGTGTAGAAATCATGTACGTCCGCCGTACATTCATTTTATATAAATCATGCCAAAAGAAAGAAGGAAAAGTTTCACATACCTTAATGACGAACTAACCAACTCAATAATCTAAAATACGCCTTGACTAACACTTCAACCTATAATAATAATAGTAACATGTCCATTAACCTTATGATTACTAGCATACGTTATAATCGAATGATAATTTTCTCTCTTTTCTATAAAAATTCGGGCAACACTTCCTCTATTTATATACATATCCACAACTTACAAACAAAGCCAACAACCAAGCACGAATTAAGGGTATACTAAAACAGTTCCATATATTCGACATATACCACCATTATAGATCCGTTCTCCTTACATTCATGGAATATAACCGAAACAACAATCATAGGTGGTTAATACACCAATTTCTCATGTCAATCTAACCCTCTAATCATGTTAAAACAACCCTCAAAACAACCCATACTTCAACAACAATAAAAGTGCAAAGTAACACATTCCTATACCTTAATTTCTTTAAGACATGTATTAGTAATTACCACATTGTATATACATGTTCATAACTGAATTTTCAGCAATATAATCTTAACAAAATAACCCCTAATACATCACAACAATGTCCAACAATTCCAATGTCACGGTCCAAACAACATACTACCATAACTCTTCTCAAAATTCCTTAAAATCCAATTCCTATTTCATAAGAACAACTATAACTTTAAATACCAAGATTTCTTTCAAGACTTCCGTCAATTTTAACATGCAATTAGTGACGATAATAACGACAACAACAATTGAATTCAATATAACAAGAACAGTCCCCAAATCGGTTAAACAACATTAACAACCACGTGCATTCTCTTATTTCCATTTCCTCTTTAACATGAGTTTATTCCTTAACTACAACATCATTTAATCTTCCAAATACTCTATGAAAAGAAGATTTTTTACCTTAAATTTCCCCCATAACAGTCCCTAAATCTCGGTTTCAAGCTCTAATTTTTGCACCATTTTCACCACCTCTTCCACTTAAAATAACATGCATGCATTCTACAAGTTTAATCCATCATTCTTACATGTTTTTCTTCCACATTTCTCATCTTCAAAACTTAAGTTTCTGGGCAGATTGTCTCGGCCAGCTTACCGAAAAATAGCCACTGTTTTAGAGTTTTTCATGGCTTAGACTTAGTAGAATAGTTAATCTTAGAAGGGGAGTTAATTTAATCTTTACTTGGCTATGGAAGTTGAGAGAAAATCTGTTTGAAGAAGATGGGAGATGGGAACAACGTGTGCACGTGTGTGGAAACAATGTTTCCGACGTGCGGGGCCTCACATGTTCGAGTCATAAATAATAGGATTAACTATATTCACGTTTAATAAATTAATTTCCAACATTTACTTGTTGGGGATTTACTTGGGAATATTTTTACATGAAGAATTACTTGGGAATTTTATTTCTACGAATTTAGCAGGATATTTTTATTTATTTTTAAAATTTTACTTGGGAATTTACCTGGGGATTTTGCTGCTACAATTTTTAATGAGAATTATTTTGGGGGGTTTATCTACAAACTTCCTTACTTGGAGATTTACCTGAATTTTTAAAGAAAAGTACATTTAAGAAATTATAATTATAATTGTGTAAATTTGACAATGACATGACAAATAAAAATTATTGCTAAACGCTTTTTCCCAGGTCAAATAAATTGATTATGCAATAATCTAACTCTAATATGGTGTTGAAAAGAAAAGGTTCAAAGTAACGATTAGAATTGTTATATAATCATCATATTTAGTTAATTTATTTGTTGATGACAATGTCGCGCATATATATTATTTCCTCTTTTTCAATTTATGTGGCTTAATTCAGAGTATGAGGGTTCAATAAATTAATGTTTGGTGTAAACTCGGACATTGAATTTTCAATATTTTTGAAGGAGATTAAATTTTACATATTTAAAAAGTACTATTAGTCAACAAATCAAAATATTTAGAAAAGTATTTGAATAAATTATAGTCAAAGAAAATATTCGTTGATTGTTCAAATAGTAACTAAGACAAACAAATTGAAACAAAAGAAGTTATATATTTAAAGTAGATATTGTTAAAATTTAATCCCATATAAAAATAAATGATCTGATATTTGCATTGAAATATTACAAATCCTAAAAATTATATGGCCAGTTATTAATACAATAATAATAAATTATCATAAAATCTGATTAGTGGTACAATATCATTATGAAAAAACTAAATTGTGTATTGTTGAATAATTTAAGTATAATTCTTATGTTGAGAAAACATTTGGTAATATATATCATTAACGTGAAGCTTAATTGTCTCATTTAATAGACAGGTGTGTTTTAATATATATATATATATATATATATATATATATATATATATATATATATATATATATATATATATGATGTAATTTAATTATAATATGTTCTTTAAATGATGTTTATTTAAGATTTAATTTCAAAATTGTGTTCTTTTCATGAAAGAAAAACACACATATTATATGAACACCCAATTAATCATAAAAGAAATGGTCATAATTTGATCTATTTGGTGATACTTGATTGTTTTTTAATTATAGATGAAGTTTTATTTGTGTATGATTTTTATTATATAAGATGTATAAATATTTTTAGAAAAATAGGAATAACATCATTATATTTAAGAATTTCGATAAAAATATTTTGGCAAATACATAAAGAATTTATCTTATTAAGTAATTTGTGTTCATATCTTATTAAGTGTTTTAGAAATACATATTCTCAAAGAAAATTTCTTATTTTATCAAAAACGTGCATACATATTTTTAATTAAAATATTTCTCCTTTTTTCTAAATTTCATAAAATAAATACATAAAAAATTCTAATTTATAATTTAAATTATCTATTTTAATTTACTTAGTTACAAATATACCTCATAAGGGTTGTAAGCGTAGAATTTTTATAGTATATATATGGGGTGTAAGTGTTTATTTTAAAAAAAAAAAAAGGAAGTATATTCGATACTTAATGATGTTATTAGATTCTTTTAGTTTAATTAATATAAAATAAATAAATAAGTAAATAAATAAATATAGACATCTTTTATTTGTAAATGTAAACATTATGTACCACATCGGATGGAGATAATACAATTTGGGCGTTTAATGAGCTGTCAAGGAAGAAAGTAAGTCGATTGAGTATAATTAATAGTACACAGATAATATATTAAAAAGAAAGAGAAAAAACTCTAGTAAAATAATTACATGTGGTAAAATTAAAATTAATAATCTTCTTTTCCACAAAAAAAAAAATCAAGAAATTCCTTACCATTATAAATGGTATTTATTATTATGAATGTGTACAAGAAAAATTAGGGTTAGAACAATGTATCTAGACCTTATAACTAGAGATGTTACTCTCTATGTATTTCATCCCTAAAGAAAGAACTCTCCTCCCTTGCTCCTCAATACTCTTGTTCTAGTTGTTCTAGTTTTATTATTTCATAACACGTTATCAGCACGAGACTCTACCGTTTCAAGAATTGCTTTTGGAGTTTAAGGTACTATTTTTATTCTATCTATTTTATGGCTAACCTTACAAATCTTGAATTTGTTGCCCTCGATATTTCAAGCAAGAACTACCTATCATGGGTGCTAGATGCTGAAATTCATCTGGATGCTATGGGTCTTGGAGACACATTAAAGAACAAAATAAAGTATCCAACCAAGAAAAAGCCATGACTATGATATTCATGCGTCATCACCTTGATGAGGCCCTGAAGACTGAATATCTTACTATTAAGGATCCACTTGTTTTATGAAAAAATTTGAAAGAAAGGTATGACCACCTGAAGATGGTTTTCCTCCCAAAAGCACGATACGAATGGATCAATCTGAGGCTACAAAAATTCAAGTCAGTTATGAAGTACAATTCTGAGATGTTCAGAATTACTTATATTTTGACACTATGTGGAGAAAAGATTAGTGAGTCTGATATGCTAAAAAAAACGTTCTCCACCTTTCATGCCTCGAATGTGCTCCTGCAGCAACAATATCGAGAGAAAGGTTTCACAAAGTATTGTGATTTGATTGCTCACCTTCTAGTGGCTGAACAAAATAATGATTTGTTGATGAAAAATCATGAGAGTCGACCTACTGGCGCTGCACCACTCCCCGAAGTGAATGAGGTGTACGTTCACAACTCTAGGTGTGAAAAACATCATGGCCCCAGTCGTGGTCGTGATAATGGTTAAGGAAGAAATTATTTTCGTGATGTTAATCATTCATCAAAGAAAAATCATTACCATGAGGGTAAAAAGAAGGATGAGAGACATGAAGTACCAGAAGCACGTGGCTCAGAAAATAAATGCTATCGATATGATGGGAGTGGACACTGGTCACGTACATGTCGTACGACAAAGCACTTGGTTGAGCTTTATCAAGCATCAATAAAAAGGAAAGAGAAAAATCCTGAAGCTAATTTTATCTCTGAAATTAACTTGACATCACACACTTGGATGTAGCAGATTTCTTTGAGCATCCTGAAGGAAAGATAGACCACTTGAATGGTGATGGTTCTGTGGTTAGAGATGATTAAGTTATTAGTTATTAATTTTCTTTGTTTTAGTCGTGGTAGTTAGCAAATAAAAAATCATGTAACAATAGTTGTTTGCATGAGTACTACTTTTTCAATTACTATTAATTAGAAAAGATCTATGGTTAATTATTAATAAAATTTCAATCATTCCGTTTTGATTAATGTTATAATATTGGTGTTGATTTCCTTGTTTACTAAGTAATTATTACATTTTGAGAAGAATTTTCATGAATTTCCAGAAGTTTTCGATAAGAGAGGAGTATTTATGGTAGAGTAATTATTGGGAGTAAAGAGGACATGTGCCTAACTATGGCTACTGGAGAAAAAGAGGAGTATTTATGGTAGAATAATTATTGAGAGTAAAGAGGACATGTCTTACTTTGTAATACTAGCAGGAAAAGAAATCAGAAAAGGAAAAGATTCTCTTATAAGTTATAAGTAGAGAATGCCTAAACGTTCTCCTAATTGATTAAGTTTTAATATTCTTTATACGTTTCAAAAGGAAATCAGTAATGACACACATAATTATTATTTTTCCTAATTAAAGAATTTTATTTTATGGCAAACATAATCTCTTAAGTATTGGAATACGTTACTATTATGTATTAATTGAATGTTTAGGTTAGTGTTGTATTACTTTATTATTATTTTTTAAAATTTATTTTATATGTTCCAAAAATACTAGTATTTAATGTATATTTATTTTGCTTTGTGTATGTAATTTTATTTGAAGATATGGATAATTTTCAAAGCAAGTTTGGATTAAAATTCAATTATGAAGACATTTGTTTGATTAATTCTCAAAGATGTATGAAATACTAAAGTTTTGAACTTAATTTTCATCATTTATAAATTGTATTGTCTTTAAATGCCCATTTGATTACTATTTACTTCATGACACCAACAGTGTCTAACTATAAATTCTTTTATGATACCAGCAGTATCTAAACAATATTTGATTGTACAAAATTAATAATCAAGTGCTCCAGAAGAGCTAACTAAATATCTAGAAGATCATGACACCAATAGTGTCCAAACAATGTGTGATTATGGAGAATAGATTAAATGCTCCTGAAGAGCTTATATATATTATGTCATTCGTTCTAGATTGTAATATACCAAGTTGTTATGATCAAAGCACAAGTTATAGTAAATCCGAAGTTTATTAAAGTAAATGACTATCATATTGAAGCTATAAATGATTGGATGACTAAATCATAGTGGGTAAGAAATATGTATTTGAAATGTTACCCTCTTTATTCTCCAAATTGTATTGCACAAATATGAGCATGATAAAATCACATGTCACGATAATTCAGAAGTTTATTGTACAAAATAGAATTTATGTAATAGTAAACCAGAAGTTTACTAAAACAAATAGCACATGACATAGTAAACTTGAAGTTTACTAGTACAAATAATTTTATCAATTGACGTGATAATTTTTGTTGTCCTGATTTAAATTTAATGTGCTAAGTTTGTATTCAGAATATATTGAAGAACTAGAAGATTCTTCAAAAAAATTAATTTGCTTGTTCTCATGATAAGTTGATTACACCAGCTAATGTTGGGATTGAATTTTCTAAATTTTGAAAAATATAAAAGGTGAATAAGGGCCCGTTCACCAGTTAGGTGATGTTAAATAGATGCATCGATAAGACGATCACATGTGCGTTTATTGTCGACCTGCAGCTTGACATTTACAAAGTTGCTTGCTCAAAATAATTGAGTTGAGATTATAATTTTCAGATTATGTAATCAAGATAATTCATCTTGTTAATACTGGTTTATGTTCAAGCTGATTTAGTGTTGAATGCCTCCGATAAATAGCTAAACCATTGGGAATGAGAATAAAGCTTCATGTGTTGATCTGAAATATGATATATTGCATACAACGATGTTAGTATGCTTCAGACTATTAAATTATGATAAATTCTCCCCTCATAATTGGTTCAAGGTCAGGAATCAAATGTTTTCATCTAATAGTTTTATTGTGCAGTATATGATTAATGAATCTACCACGATGCACATAGATGAATTACCCAAAGAAGATGAAAATTATGTTAATTTTTCTAACATAAGGGTAGAGAGAATAAAAAACTAAGAAATATATTGTGAATTATCACCGGTATGATCCTCGTTCAAACGATAATTCAAGTCAAATGCTAGAAGCATTTGCTGACCCAACTATTTCATATTTCAGCTGCAAAATGCTCCTAAATGTCCATGAAGGGCATGATTTACAACATGCATGAAGCATGGTAGACAATTCGATTTTAAACGCAATAATCCCTGGAAAAAAAAGAGGAGCAAATGATCCTAATAAGGAGGCAACGTGCTCTTGAAGAGCCTACGACATAACACTTCATAAAATCACGTACGAGGTTCAGGTACCTGAAAAATAATAAAGTGATAAGATCTTAATACGTTATGTCTAATTGCAAACCGATACAAAATGATAACTCGTCGATGATATATTTGATACAATATAGTGCGCAATATTGTATAATATTATGAGGATCTGAATTCTACGACTCTTAAAGTATATTGATGTAGAAATAATTATCAAGTAGATGTATCTTGATAAGAGTAAATTTAATGGACATGCAGTCCTGACAATAGAAGATGTCGTGTAAATGAAAATTATCTCAGCCTATATGGCTTACGTGACAAAAATTATATAATTTTTTTTAAGAATTCAAAATACCTGAAGCATATACAAGTTATTGTAAAACTTGTTTGTAATCATTAAACAGATTAAATGAACTAATGTTGATGTACTGAATCACCTTAATAAATATTTATTGATGAAAGGTACAAAGATGACTATGTTTAACCTCTCCCCTTTATGATATTCAAAATCTTTCATATGGTTGTGCAAGTTGATGATTTAAATATGATTGAAAATTTTGAAGATTTTTCGAAAAGCAGTAGACTACATGCTAAAAGAAGTTGAAATGAGAAAATTAGATTTGTCCTGAAGTACCATATATTTGTTCAATTGATGCCTTTATTTATCGTGCTATAACTATGAACATGATTTATTCCTTACACGAAGATACTGAAATAAGATAAATTGCATATTATCGATTTGATGAGAGCTCCCCCCCCCCCAAAATTAGGGGGAGAAAATAATGAAATAAAAAGAAAAATTTTGTGGAAAAATTCATCATCGTCTCATCTTGATCTACGTGCTTTTATTAGTGAGTAAGAGGTCCAAAAGATTATTCACTTACAGAAAATAACAAATCAAATGTCAGACGCATTTATAGATTTGAAAATGAGTACTGAATCACATATCCCTGCAGAGAATGTCCCAATTCAGATTGATGTCCTTGTAGGACCATCTACTAGTGTCATAGAAAATGAATCCAAAAGCACGCCTGAAGTGTGATAGATCATTGTGTTCTAAGGATCGGAATCCTAGAAAAAAAATGGTCAACATGACACTAAGAATGAATCTCATAAAGAAATGCAAGATTTGATCAATCCTAATATTCTTGAAAAAATAAATGAGCCGCAAACTCAAAAAAATGAAGAAACATCAATAAATTCAATTGATGTTATGACTATTTGAATCGCTTGGAAGTAAATGTGGGTTGAAATACCCACAACATTAAAGGATGATATACAACATGCATTGCTCAATTGAAGGGATGATTCAGAAAAGGAGATAGGACAAAAACACATTTCACCAAAATTGATCGTTCACACACGGGCTTCAAAAGAATAGTGATGTCAACGTGCAACAAGTTCATTCAAGTGATAATGTGACTGATTTGTTCATTAAGTCTCTATCAACTGTAACTTTCGTGAAGATGGTGCACAAGATTAAAATACGAAGACTCAAGCATTTGGACTAAAGTTTTCATCAGGGGGAGTTAATACATGTGTACTCTTTTTTCCATATAAGGTTTTGTGCCACTGAGTTTTCCTTATAAGGTTTTTAATGAGGCAACCAAAATGTGTATTATTAGAAATATGTACTCTTTTTTCTTCACTAGAATTTTTCCCACTGGATTTTTCTAGTAAGGTTTTAATGAGGCATATTATCTACCAAATAGACATTCAAGGGGGAGTGTTATAAATGGTATTTATTATTATGAATGTCTACAAAAAAAAGTTAGGGTTAGAACAATGTACCTAGACCCTATAAATAGAGATGTTACTCTCTATGTATTTTATCCCTCAAGAGAAAGAAAGAACTCTCCTCCCTTTCTCCTCAATACTCTTGTTCTAGTTGTTCTAGTTTTATTATTTTATAACACTTACATATTTATTGGATTTTTTAAGCGGGTTTACCTACGAAAAAATTCGTAAGCAAATTCCTTTTTTGACGTATTTTATTCAAAAAAAAAATCTGAGTTTTGCAAGAAAATTCGCAAGTAACTTACATGCGAATTAAATTCCCCGGATAAATTACCTTCGGAATTTCAAATTTGCAGGTAATTCCCATGAAGTTTTTTCATCGGATTTTTTCGGTGGGAAAATTCGCAGGAAATTAAATTACCTGTGAATTTTCATGTATAGTCCCCAAAAAAATCCTCATGTAATTTACACTTTTCTAGTAGTGTTTGTTCCGCAGTCAGACCTATATAATGTGACTTTCTTAACAAACAAAAAACGGCCTCTAATCTAAAAGAAAAAGAAAATTTTACTTTTTCATACTTTGATAAAGTAAAATTCATAAATTGTTGAAAATATTTATTAAACGTGAAATAAAGTTAATCATATTTAATTATGACTCGAATAATTGAGGCTCCGTACGTGGAAAACCTTGTTTCCACACACGTAATGTCAAGGATCATATTTCCTCAATGGAAGAGATATTGGTACAAATATGAATTGTTTGAAACGTAAGGTAATAGACGGTTATTGGCCAAATGATGTTGATTTCACGTTGGTAAATGAAGGAATAAGTGTACAATGTGTTTAAAGATGAAACGGGTCATGAATCGAGGGCCGCAGCGCCAACTCTCTGAAGTTGTGGCGTCGCGGCGCCTCCCTGAAGGGTCGCGGAGCTGGTAGTCCAGAGGCTGCGACGGGAGACGAAAAGACATGACTCTTGGGCTGGTTTTGTTGCATTAAACCTCCATTACATTCCAAATGAATTCAGCCATTATTTGGTTGAATTAACACTCCATAATCAAGGTCATTACATGGTCATTCAAAGCCATTACATGGGCAATTGAAAAGTCATCTTCTCAACACTATAAAATGAGGCCTTTGGCTCATTTGCAAAATACTACACACTTAACACATTCTTTAGACAATTTCCTGAAATTGTTCTTCCCTTTTAGCAATCAAACACTCTAAGAGCTTTCTTTCTATAGCGAACTCTTGAGTCTCCTTTGCTCATTAGTTTGGTTCCTGTTTTATCTTGGAAGATAAGTTGTCATTACTCCGTTAAAAGGAATATATAGGGCAATATTATCTTAAAAAAAGATTGATCATCAATCGACTCAGCGAAACAAATTTCTTTGTTCACATTAGTTATTGTTGTGACTTTTCCGTTCCTTGTTATCCTCAATATATTCCAACACAAATGATATTACAATCAGAATTTTCTCCTCCTAAATTAGTTAGTTCATTAACAATACATCTTGGTTGTTCCTACTTCCTTATTATTCTTTTCAAGTATATTTCATACTTATATTGATTTGATCATATGTTTTGGATCCACATGAGTGTCTTCTGCATGACACTCCCGAAAGACGAAAAATTTTAGGGGCCATTTTCATTTTTTATTAAGTAATATTAATCAATATTTACTGTAAATATCCATAATTCGCATGTCTTAGCTCAATTAAGGACACACTTTTATGAATTAGAACATGACCCCCAAAATGTTTGAGACTGCCCAAATTTAATATGTACAAGAGAAATATTTTATTAACTAAATTTGGTGTATTGGAGTTTATTTCATAGTCGAGACTGTTTCACCTATTTTCCTCACACATAAAAGAAAAACTTAAATGAAAATACGTAAAGTCAAGAAAACGACCAGGTTGGTGACGTCATTCGATCCCTGTATGACTTGGCTGCCTTGTTTGATTTGACCCACGTGCGTTATTGGCCCATTTGCCCAATTTGTCATTAAAATAATTAACAAGAAACCATTAAAATATTATCAAAACATCCTCCTTGGTCACTCTTCTTTATTTTCCCCATTATTTTTTATTTTTGGCTCCACCTACAATAATTTAATAATTTTTTGTGGCCATTTAGATTTTCCTAGTGGGGCCCATCTTAATTTTGGGTATATAAACAAGGCCAGCCCAAAGTTAATTTTCCTAGGATTGGATTATTACTTGAAAAAACAGAGCTAGAAAAAAAAAATGGACACTTCTTCTTGTTCTTCTCATTTCTTCTACCCTATGAATTCTGACTTAAATTCTTCCGATTCTTCATGGGAATGGTCCAATTTAAACTCATGTTCTCTCCCTTTCAACGTTAACGACTCCGAAGAGATGCTTCTTTTTGGTGTTCTTGCTAACGCCGCTCAAGAAACAACTTCAGAGACCGTTACCTCGTACCATGTTAAGGAAGAGGAAGTTAGTTCGAGGTCCGAGGTTGTTGTTGGTGAAATCGAGGAAAAACCCGCCAAGGAGAAGTCATATCGAGGCGTTAGGAGGCGGCCATGGGGAAAATTCGCGGCGGAGATAAGGGATTCTACTAGGAATGGTGTTAGAGTATGGCTTGGAACATTTGATAGTGCGGAGGAAGCGGCTTTAGCTTATGATCAAGCCGCTTTTTTAATGAGGGGTACATCCGCCATATTGAATTTTTCCGTCGACACAGTCCGAGAGTCGCTCAGTGACCTGAAGTGCCACGTGGACCAGGATTGTTCCCCTGTAGTGGCGCTAAAAAAGCGCCACTCAATGAGGAAGAGGAGCTCGAGTTCCAAGAAGAGTAGTAGTAATAGTAATAAAGTAGTGAGGGAAGTGAAAATGGAAAATGTAAATAATGTGGTTGTGTTTGAAGACTTGGGGGCTGATTACTTGGAGCAACTTTTGAGTAGTAGTTCAAGTGATCAAAGTAGTTGTGATGCAACTTATTTTAGTCCATGGTAAAATCAAAGATTTATTCATGGCTTTTATTTATTATTTTATTTTTGTTTCTTTTTTCTTAGGAGTGGTGGGATTCCATCTCTTTGTTCTTTAGTTGGAGATCACTTTGTTGTAAAAATTTTGGTGCTGGTTGTATTTAAGTTTTATGTGATTTTGGTAATTGATTAGAGACTCATTTTCATGTTCTCAAGCCTTTGTTGGAGTCAAAAAGTAACTTTATGACATAGTTATTACTTGAAAGGAAATAATTTTCGATTTTTTAATGTCATTCGGTTAATAATATCATCAATTTACAAATGATGGTAAAAGAACCTAGGATACTTATGGAAGAATCGAATCTTATCTACATCACACTTCTAGTTTTATTATGCACGTTACAGGGGAGTGTCTGACATTCATATGTAATTTTTTTTTTGTCACAGGCTGATTAAGTAAATCAATGAAAAATATTACATATATTAACTAACGCAACAAGCACATATAAAACGTATAGATAGTATAAATAACTGAGCTCCTTGTGTACTACATTTTCAACATCTACATTCCTCTACTACATGCAAATCCAATGAACAAACCTAATTTGAGTATGACATATTTGATCTATTCCAAGAGAAAGAATTTGACTTTTAATTTCCATTATATTATAGATGAAGAAATAAAGAAATATACGATATGCATAGGTTGACAAATTAAAATTAGCAAGTTGGCATTATTTTAACAAAGAAAATACAATATGCTAGATTTGTAGTGCCTTCATGGAAGCTCCCTAAATATTTTCCAAATGAATGGTTACTATTTTGTTTCCAATTTCAAACAACAACAACATACCTAATGAAATCCCACAACGTGGGGTTTGGAAAGGGTAGAGTATACATAGACCTTATCTCTACTTTGGTAGGTAGTGACTGTCTCCGAGAGATCCTCAGCTCAAGACCAAACATAAGTACAAACAAAGCAAGAGAAACGGTCAGGCCCGGACAATAAATTTAAAGTAGTCTGAAAATGCTAGTATCAAAAAGCGAATAGGCCATACTAGCACATTCTGAAAAAAGAAGCAGTAACTCACACAGGTACATAAGATAAACAAAATATACTAATGAACACATAGCAGCATAAATCAAACACTACTATAAAGCCATACTGCGCCTACTAGTATGATAGGTTAAGCGTAAGTTTTGGTGGTATATTTTGTCGCACAAGACTCCAGATGTGAGCCTCTATTTCATCCACCCTGTCCCAATATGATATGTGACATCGTCATCAATCTCTCCATTCTCTTGGATAATAGACCTGAGGTACTTGAAGTTTCTTTTCTTCAGAATGACCTGTGTACCAAACCTCACCTCCACGTCTGTCTCAAGGTTTCTCCCGTTATTGAACTTGCACTCCAAGTATTATGTCTTGGTCCTACTCATTCAGAACCATTTAGAATCCAGAGTATGTCTCCAAACCTCCAGCTAAGTGTTCACTCCACTGCGAGTCTCATCAATCAGGACTATGTCGTCTGCGAATAACATACACCATGACACCAACACTTGGATTTGTCGCGTCAATCCATCCATCACTAATGCAAATAGGAATGGGCTAAGAGTTGATCCCTGGTGTATCCCCATCATCACTGGGAAGAACTCTGAGTCTCTTCCTATTGTCTGTACCCTGGTCTTGGCTCCATCATACATATCCTTGATTGCCCTAGTGTATGCCACATGTACACATCTAACCTCCAAATATCTCCATAGAACATCCCTAGGGACTTTGTCATATGTCTTCTCGAGGTCAATGAAAATCATATGTAAGTCTCTCTTCCTCTCCTTATACTTCTCCACCAACCTCCTAATAAGATGAATGACTTCTGTAGTCGAACGCCCTGATATGAATCTAAACTGGTTCTCGGAGATAGACACGCCACTTCTCACCCTTATCTCTACGATCATTTTCCAAACTTTCATAGTGTGCCTTAGTAGCTTGATACCCCTATAGTTGTTGCAACTCTGGATATCACCTTTGTTTTTATCCAAATGAATAATTGTACTCCACCTCCACTCTTCGGGAATTCACGTTGTCTTAAAAGTGACGTTAAACAACTCAGTCAGCCACTCCAAATCTGTCTTGTCTGCGCTATTCCAAAATTCAACTGGATCTCATCAGGCCCGGTCGCTCGTCCCCTGCGCTTCATGCGAACAAGACCCCTAACCTCCTCCACCTTAATGCTTCTACAATACCCAAAATCTCGGTACCTGCCAGATTACTCCAGATCTTCAAGCACAATGTCTTTATCTCCTTCTTCGTTCAAGAGTTTATAGAAGTAAGACTGTCACCTCCGCCTAATATGCGCTTCTTCCACCAGTGCATTATCATTCTCGTCCTTGGTGCACCTCACGTGATCCAAGTCACGGACCCTCATCTCCCTCCTTTGGCTAGTCTGTACATTTTCAAACACAAAACAAAAAAGAAAAAAAAAGAAAAAAGAAAAAAGAAGAAGATTCTTTTGGTCTTAGATGTTAGGTAGAGCTAAAAGCCATAGGAGCTATCATATCCTATATTTATAAAAGGTATAGGTGATCCAAGTGCATCGTACATTAATTTATTTGGGATTATGAAATAATTTATTTCAAGTTATCTAGAGGTCAAAATCCCACTTAGGTGAAAAAGTGCATAATCCAATCTAAGCACATAGATCATCATTGTATTGCGTATCTCATATATTATTTTAAATAAATATTAACTATAGGAGAAATTTATAATTTGCATTAATAAGGCAGGATTCATGAATTTAGCTCTTTCATGCTCTCATCTTAAGTTTGCTCATTGATTAAAAAATGACATTTCCATGAGCCTGTTCCACATCATAGTTCTTTCATCTTTGTATCAATATTCAATAATGCAAGAAGTTCACGTGTATTTCGAGAAAATTATAAGACTGAAGTTTATTCCTACCACACACAAAAAAAAAATCAAATGCTAATATATATATATAAAAGGAAGTCTGCATGAGCAGCTCAATTGATTCTTAAGGGAGATAATTGAAAAAATAGTCAAGATCGAATCCCGCTAGCGACAGAGTGGGGATTACTTCTTGAAATAAAAGAGGGTCCCTTGTGCGCATCGTGTTAGTGGTCTAACCTTTGAAACCAGTTGAGTTATCATGATTAGCTCTTTCACAATCCTGTCGGACCGGAGTGTGGGAGCTCCTGGGGTAATCACAATATTTTATAATAATCAAATATGAAATATTTTGTATAGTAAAATAATAGTTTTTAACATGAACTCAATGATAAACTGTGGTTAATAAAATTGGATAACTATGTTATTGTTTCTATTGTTCTTTTTATCTACTAAAGTTTAATAGAAAGAGTTAAAAAGTATCTATATTACTGTTGATGAAATGATTGAATGTACACACGTTCTTTCAAACACTAACATTGTAAAAGCAAACAATATTTTCTTTTTCTTTTCCTTTAAGCAGGGGTGGCACGGTATGGTATATACCTATTACCATATCGAAATAATTTTTTATATAGTGGTTTTGTAATTATGGTAATTTATACGGTATTTGGTATGCATTTTTAAAAAAGTTGACATTCGGTATGATATTTGATATTTATAAAATATATACCGAAATACTGAATATCATACCGAAGTATGTAGTTACATATACAATTCATATATATTAGTAGTATAATATAAAAAATATATAAATTAGTATTAGTACAAAATTATTGTTTAGACATCGAAATTTTGACTAATTTATCTTTGATTGAAATGTCCTTTCCGTGTAATTGATTTACCCTGTGTTTTTTTTAGTAGTTTTATATGTGTAAGATGTTAGTATGATATAATTGAATCGTTTCTTGAATAACCGAAGTCATATTCTCTATTATATGAGTATATGTAAGTCGGAGTTGAACAAACTATTATTTTCGAATTACCGAAACTGAACTTAAAAATATCGAACCATACCGAATTAATTTTATATGATAATGATATAGTATTTTTAAAAACCGAAAACTGAAATTATCTTACCGAAGTTCCCAATAGCGTACCATGTCCACCCCTACCTTTAAGTAGATATATGAAGTTCCGGCCCGCATGAACGTAGCTCAATTGAGATTAAGGGTGCTAGATTGCCCCGAAGATATATGGAGTGCTTCTAGAAAATTCTTGGAAGAATAGTACTCCACGTAGGAATGGGACTTGCAACTTGCAAAGTTGATAGTATCATCAAAAAGACTTTATCAAATTTATCACGTGATTAAACACACTGTCTAATAAAGTTCAAAGAACAAAAAGGAGAAAAAGAAGAAATCATATTCTTCGTCCAAATTCAATTCAAATTCATAGTTCTCATTCTGTCACCATCCTTAGTGTTAATTCATTATGAATAAAACTGAAAAGGGCAATTCACATACAGTATTACTCATATTTCCTATGGACGTTAACATGTTAAAATAATTGATTCCAAAAAGGGGTTAACTGAACTTAGTCACATTTTTTGAGACCGCAAATAACTTTCTACAAACACACTAAAGGATTTTAGTTACCAATTGTTGTTGACTAACTAATATTTCTCCCTTAATATTTGAAGCATGCGTTGTAATATTGTATAACGATATGATAGCGTGACAACATGATATTGAAATACCAAATATTTTACATTTTGGGGTACAGAGACCATCTTGTTTGTGATTTGTAGTTACATTTCTTACTCAAAATTAATTCATATCTTCATCAAAATGACTTCAATACCATGTAAAGAATGAATTTTGAGAATTTTCGTGACTCGATCTGCCAATACTATATTTTTTTGTCAGCGTAAGTATGCAGAGGAGATTGTATACAGGGTTAAAATGACAAATTGCAAGATCATGACTACTCCAGTTGACTCTAGATCAAAGCTTAGTGTCTTGGATGGTGATCCAGTGTCAGATCCAACTCTTTATAAGAGTCTCGCAGGTGCACTACAATACCTTACTTTCACCAGGCCTGATATTGCTTATGTTGTTCAACATGTATGCTTATTTATGCATGCCCCCAGGGAGCCTCATTTTATTGCCCTCAAATGTATCATTCGATATGTTTAGGGTACACTTGATTATAGTTTGCATTTATATCCCTCAGCTCTGACCATGTTGTTGTCATATATGGATGCTGATTGGGCAGGTTGTCCGGACACGCAACGCTCCACCTTAGGTTACTGTGTGTTCTTAGAGGATAATCTCATTTCTTGGTCTGCCAAGAGGCGACCCACATTGTCCCGTTCGAGTGCAGAAGCAGAATACAGAGACGTTAATGTTGTTGCTGAGATTTGTCAGCTCTGAAACCTTCTTAAGTTTTGAGTCAATTTGTATATTACTATATGAGTCAATTTGAGTACCCTAACCATTAAATTGTATATTACTATATGAGTCAATTTGAGTAAGAGATGAAAATATGGCTCATTTTAATTATAAGTTTGAGCCAAAGTGACTGAAAACTCTAAAAGTAATTCGAGATCGTTGGGGTAAAACTTAAATTTAATTCAAGGGCATAAAGTTACCCTTCTAATATATAGAGTTAAAACAAATATGAGTTCTTGAAACTTGCGCAAGTTTTACATAGAAAGAATATCATATAACCGAAGAAGTGGAAAAAGACCATTAATAAAGCTGAATTATGGATTTCGTTGCTAATTCTACCTATTACATATGTGAATATCATTTTATATTGTAATGGTCTTCTCTTACTCAAATCAAATATTACAAAAACCAAAAAAGAGAAAAATATAAAATAAAGAATATTTAAATGGGCAACAAATTAGCAGTAGTCAAGAAAGTCATCTGGATTCGAACTTATGATACTATAATTTGAATGTTATCTTGGGAAAATTACACAAATGACCTTTTTATGTCACTATTTAAATTCTGTCCCGTTAGTCCATGAAAAAAAAAATCATATAATTAATTTTAAAGATTAAATTTAACTTACTTGCATTGTGAGGTTGACAATCAAAGAATAATCTAAATAAAAGATATATAGTGCAAATAATCCGGTTATCTGTTAGTTACAGACAGTCCCTTGAAAACAAATGTGTTCATCTTGCTAAATATTAGCTTCGACAATAACAGTACTTAGGTCCATAATTTGGGCCGTTATTTGGGCTTAATTGGGGAAATAACATAGGGCCATTTCTACTTTTGTCCCCTATTTTGTGATGGTCTTTAATTGTTGTCTTATACAACCCACCAATCTAGTTTATAACCATGTAACCACTGTATCATCGGTATATAGATAATGTATATGTAATATATAATTATATATAAATTCCTCAACTTTTATGTAACTATACATATACATTCTCATACACTATTATACATTACATATACATTCTTATACACTTTATATGATGTATAAGTAATATTTATGCTTTGTACAATAATATATAAACATCGTATAACTATGTATAAACAATGTATCTCCTTAAAATTCAAATCGGACCGCTATAAATAACAAAATTGAGAGAAAAAACTGAAGCAAAGAAAACCACCGATTCTAATGTTAATTTAACGGGACAACTAATCTATTGAGGGAAATTAAAGAAATTACAAATTTCTTTCTCTTCTATTAATTTTTAAGGGAAAAAAAGAAGAAGAGAAATTAGGAAGAGCACTTCTATTCTACTTTAAGGGTGTAATATGATTTGAGTTCGTGGATCATTGAGAACTTTGTAAGCGACACAAGTCTAGTCTTATTAAACTGTTGCTTAATCTCTCACCTGAAGAGTTATAATTAGAGAAAAGTATTAGTTAAATGGTAATTAAAGATCCGAAGCCCTAGATCAGTTGGTCTTGAAGGCAGAGGGTATCCTCATTGGGTGGTGTGGGAGAGCTTGGTCACAAGTTCGAAACCCTGCGTAACGCCCGACCGCCGCCTCTTGGGAGTCTCACACTGCTTGCCAAGTGTGGTTTAACCGCCGACGTGGTTTACGTGCTATCGGTCAGGGGTTTACTCATGCGCACTCGAAAGAAGCGCCGCGGGTCGCCGTCAACAAAAAAAAAAGGTAATTAAAGAATAATTCGGCCATATTTGGTCAAGTAGATGACCGGAAGGACATGTGACTTAATTTCCCTTAATATTATGGTACCATTTTTGCTAGAAATAAGTCAGCCGCTTCCAATTTTCTTCGGAACGACCGCACCGACCAGGATTACTTGATACCTATATAATTGTGTTGTGATGATAGTGTTGGTATAATAATCTGTATTTGACTAAATAATATTTCAACACAATCTGTTAATCACTTAGTGAAACAGATAACACGATATAAACATTACTTAACAGTAAATTGATCATGAAACAATAAACGAAAACAAAATCTGTTTTGAAAAATAATTTCAGAATATAATCGAGCCCACTTAGTTTAAAGTGTGTCCTTAAGAAAATTATTCCCCTCACAGTACTCGAAGTTAACGGAATATCGCCTCCCAGGATAGAACGATTATCTTACCAGAATAGTAGTACTCCAAATTCCGGTAGCAGCGAACCACTCAACGGCAGTATATCACACAGAATGAAATTTTCGAGTTGAAGATCAAATTCAGAATTGAAAATGAATGAATAAATTCTTGGAGTAATCAAGAACTTATAGGTTTGGAGGTACTGATTCTGCATGTTTGCAACCATTCAAAATAGTCACCTAATTTTGGAGGGAAATTCGAAAAAGAGAGGGAGAGCCGGACGGGCCGGGTCGATCGCGGGTTGATCCGTTTGGATTTATTTTTAATTAAATAATTAATTAATTAAAGAAACGTTTGTCCAAAAAGATTATCAATCAATCTTTTTCCAAATCCAAATCCAAATCCAAAGCCGAGCCGAGCGAGCGACGACGCGAGGGGTGTTGACAGTCAATTTTGACCCGTTTTTTGCATATTTGTCGCAATTTCATGTGTTTTATGACACTGCATTTTAATCATCATTTTTTGCATTTTTATCTTTATATTTTAAAATTAAGCGTTATGTTATGTTTCTATTATTACTACACCGTCGTTTATTTTAATAATATTTGCGTTTCTTTAAATAATTAATTGACATCCGGCTTTATTTTTAATTAGACATTAAACGTTTGTTAAATATCGTATTTTTATTATTATTGCACCGACATTTGCATTTTTATAATCTTGCATCTTTTAATTTATTTTTCTTTTAATTAATTAACCCGCTTTACATTTTGTCAAAATCACCAAGATTTAATCCAATCCAAATCATTCCAATCCAACACCATTTTTATATCATCCAAACACCCTTTTATTTTCCCCATTTTAAATTCCAAACACCCTTTTATTTCCCATTTTTAAATTTCAAACCACTTTTCATTCCCCCCTAAACACCTTATCCCCCCTTATTAAAAGAGGGGGGCAGCCCACACAGGCAGCAGCACAAAATAAAGAGGGGCAGCCAACGCATCAGAAAAAGAAAAAAAGAAAGGGCTTCAGCCCATTTTTTATTTTTGAAAAAGGGAGAAAAGATCATCTCCCTCACCCTCTCTCACGCCGCCCTTCGCCGCCCTCATCGCCGGAGCTCCAAGCTCCGGCGAACCCTCCTTTCGAAACCCCCTTTAAACCAACCGCATACAACTGCCGTCTCCCTCTCCACTCATCTCCCTCACCCCTCTCCCGTCGCCGTCGACATCACCGGCGAACACCCTCTGTCACTTTTACCGTCGCCGTCGCCCGTCGACACCCCCGCTTACTCGCTACCGCGGTGAACCACCATCGCCGCGACACCACGGCGGCGTCGCTCCGTATTCTTACCGCCGAGTAACGCCGCCACTCATTCGATGCCACGCCACCGAGCTCGCTCGGGGTGACTTCCATCGTCCCATTTGGTTGATAAACATTTCTCTGATTTTGGGATTCTACTTATGCATATGCTGAATATCACTGGCTGATTTTTGACTGCTCCTAACATATTTCAAGCTTGCTTTTCAGATTGGCCCTAATATTTTGCTAATTTGTGATAACTTATATCCGGATAATTACTCCGGTGTCTACTCATTTGTTCTGGGGGTTTGTTTTGTTTGCGGCTGTTTTTGCCATTGTCTTACCATGACTCTGTTGGTTGTTGTCGGCGTTGCCTCTGTTTGCTCTGCTTTTGATTGTTTTGCCACTGTTTTACCGTGACTATGTCGGGTGTTGTTTTGTTTTCTCGCAAAAATATCGATCGATTCTCGACTCTTTTCCATGAACTGGTTGAACAAATTGCTACATTTGAATATTGGGTATTTACTGATTTAGAACAAAACTACACTTGGTATTTACTGATTTTTGAACAAGTTACTACACTTGGTATTTTACTGATTTATGAACAAGTTACTGCACTTGACATTAAACTGATTTTGAACTTGATACTACACTGGCCTACGAAGGATTTATCCGTCGATCTGGAGGCCCCCGTGGTAAGCGAGACGGAATATGTGGGCGAGGAGGAAAGTGAAAAAGATTAGACGAGAATGCATAGTATCGTTCACCGGGAGGCGAGTCGACCGCCGCCGTAGCGATATTGGCTTCTCATGTCTTAGTATCCTTGGCATAACACTAGCTGAGCCCACACTATATAAAAATATATCTTTTATATATATATATCTATATATATATATACATATACTGTGTTTGTTTGGTAATTTATTTATTATTTATTAATTCTTTTACTAAGTGTCTTTTGCAATTTTATGGCGCATCCCAAAGTTAAAGCACTGCATAAAATAGAATAAAAGCGAAATGTCGCTAATTTCTCTTCATTGCATCTTTTATGATTATTTGCTTTTATTACTATCTCTTTAAATATATATTTATTTTAAATATTTGCATGCCTAGTTTAAATATCTTTTTGATTAGTTTAATAATTAGAACACTTTTAGAATTGTAAATTGCATGTTAGCACAATAATTTTAAAACCTAAGTTTGAACGGACAACCGCAAGTTAGCGGATCCTTTAGGATGTCTAACCCCTTCCCTTTAGGATAATAAAGAACCCTTACCTAGAATCTCACATAGTTTCACAGACCTTAAAAATGGAGATCATTCGTAGTATTTTATGCTACACTTTTAGTGTCCTAATTCACTATAATAATTAGGTGGCGACTCCTTTAAATAGCATTTAGGAATCAACCATAGCAGTAATCCCGTTTCCGACTTCGGTTGAAAATAGGGTGTCACAAGGGGTCCTTGCCCTCTCAACCCTTTTAGCAACTAGAGAAAGTGTAATATAATATATACACCTTTCTTTCCTTTTCTTTTTTCGATGTGGGACAAAAGAACATTTTACTCCCTTTAATTTTTTCATCCCATCATTTCTCATTCACCAATATCAAAACCCAACAATCCCCCACATGAATGGGGAATGGTTATAAGATAAAAGAATGTACAGACGAGTGTGATATACAAGCGAGAATTGACTGCATCTGGATAAGTAGGTTTCCCTTTGAACTTTCAGTAGTGAACTAATACCAGATATACTCGATCAATCGGTAGATTTGATATCTTTGAACCGTCGAACTTTGTTGTATACCTAGACAACATAAGACACACAATCAACCCTCAACCGTTTATGGTTCTCGCGGTTGTGTTCGTTTCAGCCATGAACACCGCCAGGTCTCATGAGTGCATAGAGAATGAGTCTTTACTGTCATTCCCCTTTAAAGCGGCTTACACTTAACACTCACATAGGTGATTTCTAAACATGTGGTCCTATAGCCACATTATCTGGTCATACATTGCCAGATTTAGATAACCATTAAAAAATCTTAATGTTTTATTAACTCATTAACAAGCCATAAAGTCTTATCCTTATTTATGAACATTGTCTTCATCCAAGAATGGGTTGAGTTATTTGACAATGTTGAACCGTCAGTCACAACTTTGTTTGATCTCATTGAACCTAGCTCTTGGTATCTCCAGTCTGCTAGGTAGAGTTACCGCCATGATGACTTGTCCTTGGCCTTAACCCCATTTCTATTGATGATCTACTAACTCCATCTTTAGATAAGCCTTTTGTAAGTGGATCCGCCACGTTATCTATTGACTTTACATAATCAATTGTGATAACGCCACTAGAGAGGAGTTGTCTAACGGTATTTGTCTCCGTCGTATGTGACGAGATTTTCCGTTATACATTACGCTCCCTGCCCTACCTATTGCTGCTTGACTGTCACAATGTATACATATAGGAGCCAAAGGTTTGGGTCAGAATGAAATATCTTCTAAGAAATTCCGGAGCCATTCAGCTTCTTCACCGGCCTTGTCTAAAGCTATAAATTCTGATTCCATTGTAGAGCGGGCGATGCATGTATGTTTTGATGATTTCCAAGACATTGCTCCTCCGCCAACGGTGAAAACATATTCACTCGTGGATTTAACTTCAAACGATCCGGTGATCCAATTTGCATCACTATATCCCTCAAGTACTGCGGGATATTTATTATAATGCAAAACATAGTTTTGGGTGTGTTGTAAATATCCCAAGACTCGTTTCATTGCCATCCAATGAGTTTGATTGAGATTACTCGTGAATCGACTCAGCTTGCTTATAACACATGCTATATCTGGTCGTGTACAATTCATAATATACATAAAACTTCTCAAAACTAGTGCAAAGTTCAATTGTGAGTCACTTTCACCTTCATTCTTTTGAAGTGCAAAACTTACATCAATTGGAGTCTTTGCAACATTGAAATTCAAATACTTTAACTTGTCAAGTACTTTTTCAGTATAATGTGACTGTGATAATGCTAGACCTTGTGGAGTTTTATGGATCCTAATTCCTAAGATCAAATCAGCAACCCTTAAGTCTTTCATGTCAAATTTGCTAGCGAGCATACGCTTCGTAGCATTTACATCGACAATATCTTTACTCATTATCAACATGTCATCAACATACAAACAAACAATGACTTCATGATTTGGAGTATTTTTAATGTAAACACATTTGTTACACTCATTAATCTTAAATCCATTTGACAACATTGTTTGGTCAAATTTCTCATGTCATTGTTTGGATGCTTGTTTAAGTCCATAAAGTGACTTAACAAGTCTGCACACTTTCTTTTCTTTACCAGGAACCACAAAACCCTCAGGTTGTTCCATGTAAATTTCTTCCTCCAAATTTCCATTTAAGAAAGTTGTCTTGACATCCATTTGATGAATTTCAAGACCATATACGGTCGCCAGTGCCACTAACACCCGAATAGATGTTATTCTTGTTACCGGCGAGTATGTGTCAAAGTAATCAAGACCTTCTTTTTGTCTATAACCTTTGACCACAAGTCTTGCCTTATATTTGTCAATAGTGCCATCAACTTTCATTTTCCTTTTAAAAATACATTTTGATCCTAAAGGTTTATTTCCAGGAGGAAGATCAACTAATTCTCATGTATGGTTGTTTAAAATTGATTCAATCTCACTATTGACTACTTCTTTCCAAAATGTTGAATCAGAAGATGACATTGCTGCTTTAAATATTTGAGGCTCATTTTCAAGCAAGAATGTTACAAAATCTGGTCCAAAGGAAGTAGATGTCTTTTGACGTTTGCTACACTTTGGATCCTCTTTACTTAGTACACTTTCCTTTGGTTCTTCCCGCGGTCGTTTAGATCTTTCACTTGACGACTCACATTCAGTTTTATACGGATAGATATTTTCAAAGAATTCAGCATTATCTGATTCAATTATCGTATTAACATGAATTTCGAGATTGTCCGATTTGTGAACCAAAAACCGACAAGCTTTTGTTGTAGATAGCCAATAAAAACACAATCCACAGTTTTTGGTCCGATTTTTACCCTTTTGGGCAAAGGAACTTGGACCTTCGCTAAACACCCCCACACTTTGAAATATTTCAAGTTGAGTTTTCTTCCTTTCCATAGATCATATGGAATAGATTGTGTTTTGTCAGGGTACTGTTGAGTATTCGATTAGCTGTAAGGATAGCTTCCCCCCACAAGCTCTGCGGTAAACCGGAACTAATTAGTAAGACATTCATCATTTCCTTTAATGTTCGGTTTTTCCTTTTCGCAATTCCATTTGATTGTGGTGTGTAAGGGGCAGTAGTTTGATGAATAATTCCATATTCCAAACATGTATCTGCAAAGGGAGATTCGTACTCTCCACCCCTATCACTTCTAATCATTTTGATCTTTTTATTCAATTGATTTTCCACTTCGTTCTTGTATAACTTAAATGCATTAATTGCTTCATCCTTACTATTAAGCAAATACACATAACAGTATCGAGTGCAATCGTCAAGGAAAGTTATAAAATACTTTTTTCCACCAAGAGATGGTATTGACTTCATATCACATATATCTGTGTGAATTAAGTCTAAAGGATTTGAATTCCTATCAATAGACTTATATGGATGTTTAACAAACTTAGATTCAACACAAATTTCACATTTTGATTTGTTACACTCGAATTTAGGCAATACTTCTAAATTGATCAATTTTCGCAAGGTTTTGTAATTGACATGTCCTAAACGAACATGCCATATATCATTTGACTCCAATAAGTAAAACGAAGCTGAATTTTCATTAATACTGTCAACAATCATTACATTGAGTTTAAAAAGGCCCCCGGTGAGGTAGCCCTTTCCAATGAACATATCATTCTTACTTATTACAATTTTCTCACTAACCAACACGCACTTAAACACGTTTTTGACGAGTAGTCCAATAAACTAAATTCTTCCGAATTGTTGAACGCGTAACATTGTTGAGAGTCGACCTTGCCTAAGTCATCTTCGTAAGTATATTCCATTTCCTTCAACCTTGGTCATGCGATTTTCCATAAACATTACCTCTTCGTCCAATGGAGCATAGGTTGCAATGCTTCTTTCAGCGCAAACATGTCGAGTGGCACCGTAATCCAGCCACCACTCCTTCGGTTTCCAACCAAATTGCACTCGACAAAGATTGCACAGATCATTCAGATCATCATTCATTTCCACCATATTGGCTTGTCCTTTTCCCTTGCCCTTTTTCGGGAGACGACAATCTGGGCTTTTGTGGTCAGCTTTTCCACAATTAAAGCAGTTGCCCTTGAAATTTTTCTTGTTAGAACCATTCTCTTTTCCAGAAGGCCTATTTCTTTTCTTGTTCATTTTCGGAGCAGCATCTTCAACGATGTTGGCTCCTTCAATTGGTGAATTCTTACGATACCTCTTCTCAGCGGTTTTGTTATCTTCCTCGATATTGAGACGAATCACAAGATCCTCCAACTTCATTTCCTTTCTTTTGTGCTTAAGATAATTCTTGAAATCTTTCCACGAAGACGGCAACTTCTCAATCATCATGCCCACTGAATGCTTCATTCACTACCATACCTTCAGCAATAAGGTCATGGAAGATAAGTTGAAGCTCTTGAACTTGGGTTCCAACGGTTTTTCCATCAACCATTTTGTAGTCTAGAAATTTGGCAACCACAAACTTCTTCAAGCAAGCATCTTCTGTCTTGTACTTCTTTTCAAGTGCACTCCATAATTCTTTGGAAGTCTCTACTGCACTGTAGACATTGTACAAGTCATCTTCTAAGGCACTTAAGATGTAACCTTTCCACAAAAAATCAGTCTGTTTCCAAGCCTCGTGAACTATGAACCGGTTGTCGTGCATGTCGGCAGCACGGGAGGTCTCACCGTGAACTTTTGCAAACCAAGGTGGTAAGCCAAAAGAACATTCTTTGTCGCCATCCTTTAAAGTCGCACCAGTGAACTTCGCAGTTTCAAATGCTGGTACTCGCAGACGTTGTAGTAGTAATCAGTGCAGTATTTGCAAAGGTAGTTCCAGTTTCAATTGTCATTGTTTGTCACTGAATAGTCGACAAACTGTTTTAATTAATAAAACCAAAATAGCAATTAATTCACAGACTTCAACGATGAAGATTTTATTTCTTCAAATCGTAGTATAATTATGAAACTTTAGTATTCCAACGAAGTTTTTATATCTTCGAGTCAGAATACTAATATTCATATGGAGTAGAAAACTACACAAGTTTTAATCTCCTTAAACAGAACGATGAAGTTTTTATGTTCTTCAAATCGTTGCAACAAATATCATACACAACGGTGAAGATTTTATTTCTTCAAACCGAATCAATTTTGATAGCAACAAATATAATACAGAACGGTGAAGATTTTATTTCTTCAAACCGAATCAAAATTGCTTGAAACGAAATGCAGTAGATTGTATGTTGTATACTTGATGAAGTTTTTATATCTTCAAATCAAGTATCCAAATGAGTAGAAAGTTATGAAAACTTTAATCTCAACCGGAGTAGAAAATCCGAAGATTTTAATCTCCAAACAACATACAAGAAAAACATTTTTTTTTCCCTGAAAAAACACTTTTTTTTTCCTTTTGGAAAACACTTTTTCCTGGACTTTAATATTTCAATGAAGTTTTTATATCTTCAAGTTAGAATATGAAATTTCATACGGAGTAGAAAACCACACAGATTTTAATCTCCAAACCAGGATACAGATTAAAATAAAATAAACGTAATTTCTTTAAGATTTTTGGTATAATAATCTGTATTTGGCTAAATAATGTTTCAACACAATCTGTTAATCACTTAATGAAACAGATAACACGATATAAACATTACTTAACAGTAAATTGATCATGAAACAATAAACGAAAACAGAATCTGTTTTGAAAAATAATTTCAGAATATAATCGAGCCCACTTAGTTCAAAGTGTGTCCTTAAGGAAATTATTCCTCACAAGACTGAGGTTAATCAATATCGCCTCCAAGGATAGAACGATTATCTTACCAGAATAGTAGTACTCCAAATTCCGGTAGCAGCGAACCACTCAACGGCAGTATATCACACAAAATGAAATTTTCGAGTTGAAGATCAAATTCAGAATTGAAAATGAATTAATAAAATGAATGAATAAATTCTTGGAGTAATCAAGAATTTATAGGTTTGGAGGTACTGATTCTGAATGTTTGCAACCATTCAGAATATTCACCTAATTTTGGAGGAAAATTCGAAAAAGAGAGGGAGAGCCGGACGGGTCGGGTCGGTCGCGGGTTGATCCGTTTGGATTTATTTTTAATTAAATAATTAATTAATTAATTAATTAAAGAAACGTTTGTCCAAAAAGATTATCAATCAATCTTTTTCCAAATCCAAATCCAAATCCAAAGCCGAGCCGAGCGAGCGACGACGCGAGGGGTCCTTGTCCTCTCAACCGTTTTAGCAACTAGAGAAGGTGTAATATAATATATACACCTCTCTTTCCTTCTCTTTTTTCGATGTGGAAAAAAAGAGCATTTTACTTCGTTTAATTTTCATCCCATCATTTTCCATTCACCAATATCAAAACCCAACAGATAGGAGGTAGTAAGTATCTCGTGAAATTAATTTAGATACACGCAAATCAGTGGCGGATAATATTTTCTGGTGGTAAAAAATTTTCGAGGCAATGTGGGTAGAGTACAAAATGACGTTGTTTTGTATATAAAAAATAAAATAAAAATAAAAATTCTGGAAAAGCTGATGGGTAAAGTACAAAACGAGGTCGTTTTATACTTTTAAAAAAATGGAAATTCTGGACAGTGAATCCGCCACTGACGCAAATAAGCACGAATACCACGATTATCTTTTTTAATATATACATGTTAACTTATTTCTTCCCTCATCTCCCTTTTGTTTTGGTATAAGGAAGTTTGATGATGGTAAATGGGAATTTAGGGGAAATTGTGTCATAGCACATGATGTATCAGTCTATTCCGTCGAATATGGCCTGAATCCATGGCCAAAACCATGCCTATGAAATCCTTTTATTTGTAAATTTCATATTGCTTTTTTACAGTTTCACGCTCTTATTTTTTTGGTTAACCACTCACGTGACACATAGCAAAATTAGTGTGTATGGGATGTTGAAATATACTATATATATTGAAATTATGAGGACTCCTGCTGCTGCTGATGTGGTTGTTGCTGGAAAAGCTTCTCCTAGTGTAACCATGAAATCAAAGAGTAGGAAATTTCTATCGATAGAAGGATCGAGGAGTTTTCAGTGACAAATTGACTGAGAACCAAGGGATACTTCATCGAAGACAATATGGATTGAGTTGAAGCTCAATTCAAAAATTCAAAGAGTTATTCACAGTCGATCAAGTATTAGATTGCCTGTTTTCATATGTGTAGCTCACGATAGGAGAATCGAGGAGTTTCTAGCCGAAAATGGACTAGAAATTGAGGGAGACTCCAACGCATGTCCGAGCTTATTATAGAAATTGCTATAGGAGAATCGAGGGATTCTCTAGTCCGAGCGAGACTAGAGAACGAGGGGTTCTTCATAACATTGATGTAAGGAGAATCGAGAGATTCTCTAGTCCGAGCGAGACTAGAGAACGAGGGGTTCTTCATTATTGTTGTGGGAGTTGAAGCTCCTGCTTGATCCAGCTGTGTTGTTATTTTTTTTTCTCCTAGTTGTCGAGAGTACATTCAGGGACGTAACTTGAGAATCTTCCCCGCGTATAAAGAAAGCGAGAATAAATTATTTCGCAGTCCATTCATCGCGTGATTCATCATTGCTGCGGTGTGTTCTTTGCGCATTTACCTCGTTATTATTCGCTATTTTTTTATCTGTTTTGGTTACTGCTGGCAAGATGAATCTAGTGGTTATTCTGTCGAATTAAGAATGACCGAGAGATTCATGTTGCGATCGATTCCAGTTCAAAATCGTTGTTGAAATTTGGTTTAGTTCTTTGTCAACAATGGTGAGAGCACTAATATTCATCAGAAGAATTCAGATTCAACTGCAGAATTTAGATACCATGTATCATCAGGCTGTGTTGGTTCATTCGGATCAAACAGATGAAAGTTGGTGGAGATTCTTGCAATACCCATTCTACATAACCAGTTAGCTAATTGTTGAGATAGGTTTAGCACCAGTGAAACAACAAATGATAATGATATATTGTGTCGACGTATTACTGTTATTGTGTTGCTGTTGCTAGATAGTTGTGTTGGGAATTATTCATGGTTGTGAAAGATATTACGAGTATGCAGAGTAATATTGTTGTTGTCGATGTTCTGCGTATATGCGGCAGTGTTCTTGTTGTTATCTTGTCACAGTCACCTCTTGCTACCATAAATGCATTAGAGTTGGCAAGAATCTCATCAAAATTTGCTACACCTTCCTGGTTTTCAAACTTAGACATTAGAAGGCATGTTCACCTAGCAGCTTCCGAGCCTCCACAAGGCGAATAAAAGATAATGATGGTGTGATTGTTTCAATTCTGCTGCAGCTGCTGAGATATTCGGGAAGTCCTTTAGGACATTGCTTCCAAGCTAGGACTGAAACCTTTGTTTTCAGTGCCTAGCTTGAGGGGGGTGTTGAGATATATCACATATATACATTGTATATATATGTAGTTAGTTGGATATTAGTTTAGCTCATTAGATATTTTGATTATTGGTTAGTGAGATATTTTGTCATTAGATATTTTATCATTTTAACTTCAGCTTATTATAAATAAGCTCTTATTTTGTAATTTGTGGTTAAGCTCTCATAATAGAAAAGCTATCATTGAAGAGCATATTTTGCTCCCCAAAAATACTGTCTCGGCTCTTCCTTTCTCTTCAATCTTTTCTCCTTTTCTCTTCATCAATTCTCAATCTCCTTTGCTGTGATAGTTAACATTAGATATACTTTAAAAGGTTAGGTGTGTAAACAGTTTCATGTGATAGACAGGTGTATCACAAAGATTTGGCCTCAGATTCCGAGGGTGAAGTAAACTACGTATTTTGCCAAAAAAGATGCACAAGAGATCATCAATAATTTACAATCTTTGTTTGGCCCAACATTATGACAGGATTAGGCCCTATATTTACCTGCTCGGCCCAATATAGGGCTGTTATTGGCCCAAGTGATCTCATGATTCAATTTCTCTCCAATTGGGGACTTCAACATATTCAACTATATAGGCAACTGATTTCTTCACACTTACACTATTGCAATAACATCACAATTCAGTACTTATTCACAAAAGTGGCCACTTTATTTTGTTGACCTTTGTTTTCTTTCAACTCCAACTCTTTCTAAAAAATACGTCAATTGGACATTCTCCTACTGAAGATGCTCAAACAACTATTTTATCACCTTCGCCTATAGATGCACCAATTAGCCCATCAACTCCAGGAGAAATTACACCAGTTGTCATCATTGCGGTTCCTCCTCCTAAGAGTGTTGTTACCGCCCCTACACTGAATGTTATCACCCAGGCCAAGGTCATGAATAGGGGTGGCAAAATTAACCCAAATCTAAATGATCCGCCCAAGGTTTCATGAGTTTGGGCAAAGTGATTTTGATGATGGATTGGTTTGGGCTAGCCTCAATTAACCCATCATAAATCAGCAACTCAAATGAACTCATGATGATGTCCAAACTTAACCCACAAAAATGTTGAATCTTAATGATTAGAGCTTCACTCTAGATTAAGATTTTTGTTTATAAATAATTATTTTAAATTTTTTATTATTATTTCGGAACAATAAAAATACACCAACGCACCCCAACCAACCACCCACTCTACCCCCACTCTCCTACACCAACCCCCACCCTGAACCACCCTCACATCTCTGCCCCCTACTTCCCTACCACCTCTACCCCACCTAACCCATCTACCCCCACCTCCTGCCCTACCCCTCTCACTTGCCCTACCTCATTCTCAAATTTCTATTTTTTTTTTACTTTTATAAACAAGTTACAAAAAATATGAATTTTTTTCTTACCTACCCCGTCCCCCCTGCCCTACCTACACCTACCCCCTCCACCCCCACTTCATTGCCCTACCTCATCCTCAAATTTTTATTTCATATTTATTTTACGGATGATTTTTTTTACATCCTCACCTACCCCCTTCACCCTACTCCATCCTCAAATTTCTATTTCATATTTTTTGTTACTTTTATAAAAAAAAATTATTAAAAATATGAAAAAATTTCTTACCTTCCCCCTATCCTCCCCTCCACTCCACCCCATACCCTATCGGTTATCTCCATCCTCAAATTTCTATTTCATATTCTTTTTACTTTTATAAAAAATATGATATTTTTTCTTACCTACTCCCCCCCCCCTCTTAGCCCCCTCCACCCCATGCCCTACCCCGTCTTCAAATTTCTATTTCATTTTTTTTTTTACTTTTATAATAAACATTATTAAAAATATGAAAAAAATTCTTACCCCCAGCCCATTTTGATCCGCCCCAATTCAACCAAACCAATTCAAAATTATTAGGAATAGACAATATAAGGTTAACAGAGTTTTATCCGTTCAATTTCAATCACAAATAAAATAATGGGTGAACATAGTCTACAATACATATTTCATTCTTTTCATATTTAGTTGTATGCTCATAATTTATTGCTACAAGGAGGAGGAGAACGAAAATAAGTCCTGACGAATGTAGAGCGTCGAGGTTACTATTGCTCAAATATTCTTAACTTGTCATAAGTTTAATACAAAGCCTTAAAAAGGTTATCCTGTGAAAATTCTTGAATAACTCTCCTAAATACCTAAACAAGAAGCACACATCTTCGCCTTAGCCATACAAACTCACCATAAGAATTTCTTGTATTATTTTCTTTTCTCTTGTTTCTTCTTATGCTTCTATAAATAAAGAATTGATTTTGGGTCTAACTCAACCCCAAAAGCTAGCTTGTAGAGTGATGATTGTTCAAGTCCATATAAGGAGTCCATGTTCCCATGTCATATCCGATGTGAGACTTTTAACACTCCCCCGCATGCCCAGACCTTGTAAACTTGAGCGTGAATAATATAATTTGGGGACCAACATCGAACATAGAATTAGAATGAATCTGACTCTGATACCATGTAAAGAATGAATTTTGGGTCTAACTCAACCCCAAAAGCTAGCTTGTAGGGTGAAAATTGTTCAAGTCCATATAAGGAATCTATGTATCTATTTCATATACGATGTGAGACTCTTAACACTATAGACTGACTCCATATGTGTAAAAAGGATTGATGTTGCATTATATTGTGTTTATATTTTAAATACAATGAAAAAGTTAGATGCATTTTAAACAGCAACTCCAAGTACATGTTTGGTTTGGCTTTTGCCAACCTAGAATCGCTTCTGGATGAGGTCTAGTTCCCTCAGGATCCCTTTGATCATGTAGTTCCGTAAAGCAAGAAAACGGAACTTTCGTGAAAATGGGAAAAAAAATGTTGTTTGGTTTCTCCTCTCCAGAATCAATTCTCCTCTTCAGAATTGATTCTGGCAGAAGCTACAATTCCTAGCTTTTGCCAGAATCAATTCTGTCATTTATTTCAATTTAAATTTTATCTTTTACTTTATTTATTTTTTCATCAACAACTTTATCCATCTTCATTACCCTCTTTAAATATCTAAAAATAATTACTAAAAAAAAATCAAATATACAACTTTCATTACGTTTTTTAAATATCTAGAAATAATTATTAAAAAAAATCAAATATACTACTCATGTTCTGTTTTAATTAATGAGATCTTTAGTGAATCTAAATGTTTGAGCAAATGTTTATGACACAACTTAGAACACAAATAATGATTTGATTAAGTTTTGTTATTTTTGTAGTTTGTGCAATTATTGTAGGGATAAAATGAACGATCGAAATTTACATATTTAAGTAATAATTTTTAAGTACTAATATTTAAGTAATAATATTTCTAGTACATACAAAATTAGTATTATAATAATATTTAAGTACTATATTGCACTTTAAATTTTATTATCTATTTATAATTTTTATTTACATACTTCATATTTTACTATTATTTTAGTAATTAGTTGTATACACACTTCTGCACGGTAACCGAGTTGGATCCAATCTGAAGTTTCTTCTTCGATTTGAATGTATGCAAAAGTGAAGAAGCTCCAGTAGAATCAATCATTGAAATAATAGAATTTAAAAAAAAAACACGAAATCTTTTTAAACGAAATGTAGAAATTGATGAGAATTTTGCAGAATTATAGAGGGGAAAATGAAAGAACAATGTTACACATGTCAAGAGCAACGGTTGAATCTTGATTAATAAGCTTTTTTTTATTCAAGCACTCGTAAAATAAAAATTGTTACATTTGATTACATAATTTATCTACCATGGAATATTATACAAGAGCAACGGTTAGGGAACATGATTATTGAGATTAGTTTTCATTTTTTTATTTAGTTTTAATCACATAAGATAATCAAGGAAGGAGAATTGAACATACATGATACAATTATTATTGTGCAATACCATTGAACATACATGATACAATTTTTTTTTCTTTTTTCTTGAGTCTGTCACACATGGTTTGTCAAGTGTGGTTAATCGGCTGACGTAGTTTGCAGGCTATTGCATCAGCCCGGGGTTTACCATGTGCGCACTCGAAAGAATAGCGACGGCGAATTTCTTCGTCAACAAAAAAGATAATTATTTTTTCGTTAGCTTTAAAGTTTTGACTTATTTCTCATTCACATAATCATCAAAATATTTCAATTCAGATTTTTGAGTTCAGATTAACTTCCACTGACTTGATCATGACCGTATTTTTCTAATCAAATTAAAAGATCCAAAAAGAAAAAAAAAAGTAAAAAAGATGACTTATTATGTGGCATTAAAATTTCTTCCAAATACTCCTTTTGTCCAACTTATATAATTAGTTTTTCTTTCTAGTCTGTATAAAAAATGTATACTTTTCAATAGTTAAAAATAATTTAACTTTGAATTTCTAATTTTATCCGCACACAAATATCTATGATTCTGTTATACAAATTTTAGAAGTCTTTTCATATTGTTTAAGTTTCGTGTTCAAATCAAAATTGTTAGTGTTAGGTTCTGTGTCCTAACATTTTCCGTAACATGTCTCTTTTTGGTGTTAAGTAAAAACAGGAAAATGTCATCCCAAATGTCGTGACATCTGGGAGGACATTTCTGGCAAGAGTTTTTTTCCTATCTTCACGGGCAGATTTCTGAAGCTGAGAAGATTTTATCACGTGAATGTTTGGCTTGGTTAGGAGCTAAGGAAAACACGATAATACTTAACAAGACCAAGTCCAAGGAGAGTGCATAACGGAAGGAGCATTCTCAGGAAGACAAAGTCAAATCTGTTGAGAATTTTAAGGTGAAGAAACGACTCCGACCAACCCTATTCGCTCAACCTCCGAGAATCAAGGAACCTCTTGGGTGAACTCTCCACTATAAATAGAGGTTCACTCGAGGTTTTGATATCCAGTTTTTGCAGAACAAAATTCAGATCTGAGACGTCTCAAATATTGCCTCAAACACAGCTGGATCGAGCAGCCTGTTTTTGTGATTACACTTGTTCAAAATTACGAATTGCTTTCTTAGATCTATAAGTGTTCTTTCAACTCAAAGCAACTGTAATAGGGTGTTTTTCACTTCTATTTTAGATAGATTTTTCAGCTTAGAAGTTAGGATTTAACTTCTTTTTAATCCCTTTTGTTTTACGGATTACTATTCATTCTCAAGGGATTTGTAAGATTGTATAATTTTTATACAATAAATTTTTGGTCATGAGACCACTATAAGTTATATACAATTATATAACTTATGAAAAACAATCTTGGGTGTCCTTGATTTATTTCCGCTGCATCTTAAACTCAGTTTTTAGTTCTGCGTTTTTGTTAATGTTCCAGTTCATGTCACAGAACATTTTTGGGAACATTACTTCATCTTTAAGTTTACCTGCTCTTTTCTTGATTTTATTTATTCCATAGTTTAAGTTCGATAATCTCATTTCAAGTGGTATCAGAGCCGACACTTGACATAATAAGTGCTAAGGTCCTTTTACTTAACTATGGATCCGGGTAATCCAAATATTGGTAGACTTCCTATTTTAGATGGATCAAACTATCCTTATTGGAAGATTCACCTACGTTCTCACATCAAATCCATTGATGTTAGAGCATGAAGATCTATTACAAATGGATACACTGTTCCTATGCTTCCACCGGACGAGGAAGGCGACATTTTGGTCAAGCCTGAGGCCGAATGGACTTTCAAGAAACTAATAGTGCATCTTGACGAAAAGGCACTAAATGCTATTTTCGGATGGGTTGATCTTTATATGTTCAAACTCATCCAAAATTGCTCTCGCCGAGATGCTTGGGATACTTTACAAACTCATTGTGAAGGTAGCTCAGTGTTAAACGACGAAGCTTCGCGTGCTCGTGAGTAAGTATGAGCGTTTAAGGATGGAGGAATCGGAGGATATTAAAACCTATTTTGAAAAGTTGATTGATATCTCTAATGAATGTCAAGTTCTTGGTTCTCCATTGACCAACAATCAACTTGTTGAAAAAGCCCTTCGATCTCTTCGAAAAGTTCAACATTAAGATTTGTGCGATTGAAGAAGCCACAACCTTGCCTGATGGACCTACATACTTTAATGAGCATTCTCAAAACATATGAGATGAACATGGAAAATCAAAGGTCTTTATACAAAGGCAAGGATGTTGCCTCAAGCAAAATCCTTAGAGACGGAAGTCAATGAAGAGGATGAAACACTTGAAGAAATTGGGGATGGTGTCAACGTTGCTCTTCTTACTCGTAGGTTCAATACGATGTTAAGAAGATTCAACGAAGATAAGAATAAATCTAAGTCTAAGGAGCACCAAAACCAAGGACTCAATCCACGAATTACCAAGAATTTTCCCACCGCACAAAAAGGCAATCAACTTAGGAGAATAAATTCTGACCGAACCAGGTTCGATCCCTGACTCGACAAGATTCAATGTCATGCCGCTCGGGATGGGGCCGTTATGCCAACGAGTGTGCAAACACTCTAAGAAAGGTTGGCAAAAGTCTATGGATTTCCGTGATGATGAAGGTGAAGGGAAGAGAATACGTAAATAGAGTCACAAGCAATGCGCCATCATGTTTTTGAACATTCTCCGCCGGATGATGAAGGTTTAGCCGATCGTGATACACTAAATGTCATGACATTTCCGAACATCACCGTAACATCTGCAGAATCTGTGGCAATGACGGTATGAGTTTTTAATTCTTCGATGTCAATTGCTTCTATGGCTTTATTTCAAAAATGATTCTAAACACGAGACTCGAAGACTCAGGATGATATGATTAAGGAATTGCAAGCCGCTGCAAGGACTTAATCATTGAATCTAATCAACTTGAATCAAAGGTGAAAACTCTAACTCGTGAGAATGCGGATTTGATAAGTACCATTACCCGTGGAAGTGACTCTTACCAAAAAGATCTTGAATTCGGAAGATAAGTGCAAAGTTGGATCCGCCAAGCAACCTTCAAAAAGCTTAACACGCACACTCCAAATTAGATGAAATCCTTAGTATTAGTCAACCTCAATGTCTTGGGTTGGGCTCTGAGAATCCCATCAATACATTATGCTCCAACTTGTTTGTTAAAAATGGGGAAATGAACCGTAAGAAGGGTAGCAACTATGTGTGCAATTATTGTAATAAATCTGGACATTTAAAACCTTTTTGCTTTAAGTTACTAAAACTCAGAAAGAAAAGGTCTTCCAGAATGCTGTCAAGAACTTGCATAAGACTCTAAGAGACTCCTCTATCTACAAAAATCGTAAGGTAACAAAAAAGGTTTGGGTTCCCATCAAGAAAACAAGTTGTAATGTAGCCATAACCGCACTAAGGACCAATATCTCTGGATCGTGGTACTTTGACAGTGGTTGTTCCCGCCATACGATAGAACAAAAGATCGTCTAAAGAACTACTGAGCTCTAAAATGGAGGAAATGTTACATATGGAGGAGGTGGAAAGAGTAAGATAATAGGAAGAGGCGTTAATGTCCCCGGAATTCCAAAGACGAATAATGTCTTGCGTTGATGTCGATGGCTAACCTAATTAGTATAAGCCAACCGTGTGATGACAACTTAGAGGTAAGATTCAATAAACATGCGTATGCGATGGTGATGAAACTAACAAATGCATAATGACAGTGAGAACAAGTGATAATTGTTATCTTGTCGGAGAACATAAGGTATGTAATAGTGTTAGGACTGATGACACAACATTGTGGCATCAAAAACTAGGACATGTCAATTACCACAACCTTAGAAAATTGATATCTTATGAGGCGGTAAAAGGCATTCCTAAACTAAGTCCTATGAGTGAAACCGTGGTGTGTGAAGATTGTCTCAAAGGTAAGCAAACCCGTGTCCCTCACAAAGTTGTTCAGATTGATGGACAATTCTCAGGTACGTCTCATTGCTTTCAACTTTTACATATGGATCTTATGGGTCCAATCGAGGTAGATAGCCTAGGAGGCATGAGGTACTCCTTTGTGATTGTAGATGACTTTTCAAGATACTCTTGGATATTCTTTTTGAAAGAAAAGTCACAAACATTTGACATGTTTAGAATATTGTACTCTAGAATTAGAAATCTATATCATTCCTCTATTTTTCGGATAAGATCTGATCATGGAAAGGAGTTTGAAAATAATCAATTTTCTACATTTTGTGAGAAAAAAGGTATTTTCCATGAATTTTCTGCTCCCAAAACCCCCCAACAAAATGGTGTAGCAGAGAGGAAGAATAGAACACTACAAGAAATGGCTAGAGTCATGCTAAGTTCTAAAAAACTGTCAAAACGTTTTTGGGCAGAAGCCCTAAACACTGCAAGTCACATCTCTAATAGAGTCTATCTTAGACCAGGAACAAAAATGACACCCTATGAGATTTTGAATGGAAAGAAACCAAATCTGCGTTACTTTCATGTTTTTGGGTGTGTATGCTATGTTCTAAATGATAGAGATAATCGAGCAAAGTTTGACTCTAAGAGTGATAAGGGAATTTTCATAGGCTATTCTCAAAATAGTCATGCTTACCGAGTGTACAATCTTCGAACCAAATCCGTACAAGAATCATAACATTGTTTTTGATGATAATGCAGTTATGCAGAAATACACCGATGAGATCTTTGTCGTAATAATACAGAGGAGGCGGACCACAGAAAATGCAGATGTTACACCAAATGTCACAACATCTGCAGCAACACCTGTAACCGAAGATGAGAACACTGCAGGTTCTGATGAGGATTACGGTGAACCGTGATCGATGCAGGATCCTTCATCCGTAATCGAAGAAACCATCCACCGAGCGGGTAATAGGAGAAGTATTCGAAGGAATAAAAACAAGGAGAAAAGAGCCAAAAAATTACCGAGACATGGTGAAGTATGCGTGTATGTCCACCATACATCACAAGGTAAGTCAATCTTGCTATGTTTCTACTTTGGAACCTAAAAACATTAATGAAGCACTAAAAGACAGTTGGTGGATACAAGCCATGCAAGAAGAACTAGAACAGTTCACCAGAAATGAGGTTTGGGATCTAGTTCCTCGCCCTGATGAGACTAATGTAATAGGAACTAAATGGATCTTTAAGAATAAATCTGACGAATCTGGAACTATTATTAGAAATAAAGCTAGACTAGTGACTCAAGGATACTCTCAAGTCAAAGGTATCGACTATGATGAAACCTTTGCTCCAGTAGCTAGAATTGAATCAATTAGATTATTACTTGCCATAGCTTGTTGTTTTAAGATAACTCTTCACCAAATGGATGTGAAAGGTGCTTTTTTGAACGGTTATATTGATAAGGAGATATATGTTGAACAACCCAAAGGATTTGAAGATCCTCACCATCCACAACATGTATACAGGTTAAAAAAGGCCTTGTATGGACTAAAACAAGCTCCACGTGCATGGTATGGTCGTTTAACTCAATTCCTCCTTGAATTTGGTTTTCAACGTGGTGTAGCTGATTGTACTTTATTTATAAAACACCATGGATCAGATATGGTTATTGCTCAAATCTATGTAGATGACATAGTGTTTGGTTCGACTTCAATGTCTCATCTTAAGACTTTTGTCGGGTTTATGTCCTCAACATTCGAAATGAGCATGATAGGGGAACTAACCTTTTTCTTAGGCTTGCAGATAAAACAAAATGAGGAGGGTATCTTCATTTCACAAAGCAAATATGCCACGAACCTGGTTAAAAAGTTTGGATTGGAGAATGCCAAACATATGAAGACTCCGATGGGATCAACCCAGACTATATCCAAAGATGATGTTGGGGAGAATGTTGACCCAACTTTATACAGATCTATGATAGGTAGTCTTTTGTATCTCACCGCGAGTCGTCCAGATCTTATGTTTAGTGTTTGTGTGTGTGCACGATTCCAAGCATGCCCTAAAATTTCCCACTTAAATGCTGTCAAACGTGTCATAAGATATGTTGCCGGCACATGCGAGTTGGGAATTTGGTATTCCAAAGACACTAATCCTAATCTAATAGGATATAGTGGCCTTGATTACTGGGGATGTGGAAGATAGAAAAAGTACTAGTGGAGGATGTTTTTACCTTGGCAATAACTTAGTTTCCTGGTACAGTCGTAAACAAAACTGTGTCTCACTCTCAACTGCTGAATCTGAATATGTAGCAGCGGGGAGTTGTTGCTCTCAATTAATATGGCTAAGACATATGTTAGACGATTATGGTGTTTCAAAAAATATCTTAGTTTTGTACTGTGATAATATGAGTGCCATCAATATATCTAAAAATCCGGTTCAAGACTCTGCATACAAAACATAGATATAAGACATCACTTTCTTGAGACTTGGTTGAAAAAAATAGTTAGAATCGATTATGTTGACACTTCTCATCAACTAGCTGATATTTTTACAAAAGCTTTAGATCATGAGAGGTTTTCAAACTTGAAAAACTCTCTCGGTCTCTGCTCAATATAAAAATCAACACTGCTGGGGTGTGTTATCCGAAATGTCCTTGACATTTGTGGTAACATTCATCCAGTGTAAAATCTGGAACTGCTTCTTGTCGGTAAAGGTTAAAATTATTTTGTGTTTCTAACGGGTCATGACTTCTCAAAGGAACACCTTTTAAAAAAAAAAAATGATACCGTTCTCTGCGATGATATAAAAATCATAAAAAGGGAGTATCAAAAAATAAGGCAAAACCTTAAATTCCTCGGCAATTGTAAAATGTTGGGCAAAGTCCACAAAATTGATACCGTTCCTATTCTATAGGAGTATCAACATACTTATAATTTATATCATGATAGACACAAGATCTTATCTATTTGGACTCAATATACATTGTTCCACTAATTTAGAGACAAAACTCTAAAAGTGTCTTGTTTAGTTCTTGAAGCTACTTGTTCTATAAGAGAATGACTCCCGTGTTACACAAAATGTGCTAACATTTCTGATAACACTCAGATTTCCAGATTTTTCAAAAGACGTGTGTCGATTAATGTTGAGTTGGTTTTGTTGAAAAATTTCTCTTGTTTTTTGATGTCTATTTTGAAACAACCTCTAAACCTTAGGAACTAGTCTTTGTATAGAAATTAAACACTTATGTAGATAGTTTTTTGCCAAGTGTATAAATACCCATTCACTAAATACTAAACTTCCAAAGAAACTTCCTCTGAAAACAAAAACAAAAAAAAAAGGTGGGAACGAAATTTTCGTACATTACCCACGATGAATTCCTCTTTCAAGTCACCGACCTCACAAACTACTCCCATTCCTGTAAACCCCGAAAACCCTAACTTCTCCTTCTCTTCTTCCCCTTTCTCTCCAATGGATGTCTCACCCATGTCACCGAAAATGTCACCACCAGTCCCAGAACACTCTCCAATGAGCACAAGTCCACCATTGTGCACAGATCTGGTGATAAGTGTCTTCCAAGAACCTCTGGAAATCGCCTATCCAGGGGAGACAAATAATCCTATCAACTTAGAGGAAACCCCGGATGTTTCCATCCTCCCAAAGAGGACAAATCAAGCAGCTTTTCCCACTCGCAGATCGGTCCGAAACTTTGAGAAGGCCTTTGGCAGTGGTGAATCCTCCACCAAAAGGAAGAAGTCAGCGACTCCTCCCTCTTCAAGCTCCAGTTCTGCTGATTCAGAGAAGACTCTTTCGGTTGAGTCCCAACCTGAATCTCCTGCTTCACCTTCCTTCACAAATCTGCCAGAATCCAGTGAGGAAGATGAGATTCCAGACGACACCCCTCTGAAGAAGTTTTATTTCAAGAAATCTGGTCATGCTTCAGGGGAAACAAAATCATCATCAACCCCTCAAGATGTCACTGAAAATGTTGTGACATCTTCTGAATCATCTTCAGATTCCAGTGTCCGAGGTCTAACAAGCAGTAGCTCTGAATCTGCGTCTGAGGTAACCTCTTTCTCTCCCAAGTTTTTAACAGCCAATCACTCAAAACATTGGTCTTGGTTCAACGGTCGAGCCATTCGAAACGAGAAGGTGTTGGACATTGCGTCTTGTAGTAGCCATGGTCTGGTGGATTTCTTCACTTCAAGAAATCTACTAGACTCGGTAAATAACAAATGTCCTTATGTAGACAAGGTAGTGAAGTTATTTTATGCAAATCTAACAAGTAAAATAGAGAAACCCAAGTCAAAACACTTTGGGAAAGTGTTTCTCTATAACAAATTTTATGACTTCACACCAACTACAATTAACCAATGTTTGAATAGAGTGAATGATGATGAAAGGGCAGAATGGAAAGTGATAAATGACAGGGATGAGGTGATTTCATACCTCACCGGTGGAGTTGTGAAGAAATGGGTTTCAAGATGTCCAACCTCCAAACTCACTGTCTTATTTGCTGTTTTGCACAAGTTAATGATACACAATTGGTTGTGCTCTTTGAACAAATCAATTGTAACATTTGAACAAGCATTGTTCCTATACAAAATAGGAAAAGGTTTTAGTGTTGATATAGGAAAAACAATCTTTCAACAGATTGTAAATATGGCAGAAAAGGACACAGGTATCATCCTTCCCTTTCCCTCATTGATCTTTAAGGTACTAACCTCACAGGGATTCCAAGCCTAGCGAGGATCTGCTCTGAAAGAACTCCAAGTATCGTCGTTAATCAGACGATCTGAAGAGCGAAGCGAGTCATTGATCTTCCATGGACGAATACGGTGGAAGTGCTAGTGTTACGAAATGTCCTGCATCTCTCGGTAACATCTCACGATCGTCCTTGACAATCGCTGGTGCAAGAGATTGCAAAGCTCAATGCCCGGATCGCAGTGGACCAGTACGAAAAGCCAGTGGAAGCTAGGAACGTTACCTATTTTTGCTTTCTTCCCAAAGGGAGATGGAGTGCAGTCGGTCTGCGAGCAATCGATGCTCAATGCAGAGGATCTTGATCTGGGGAGATGAAACGAGACATCCGGAGATGAAATAGTTACGAGGTTGTGTTCTTTGTGTTTAAATTGCTAAGTAGCGATTGTTGAATGCTTTTAGTTGTGGATGTAGTTATTTGGCTTGTGATTTGAGACATTTTAATTGCTTATATATTGCTGTTTATTCTATCCGTTTATGTGTATATTGATGGTTTCAAGGCATTAATCTTTTAGATGTATACTCGCATTTGCATCATACTCGATTCGAGTAACTTCTCGCACATAGTGTATATATCGTGCTTTATAAATGTTTCGTGATGAAGGTTGAGATATTTGCCCGTGATAAAATCATTAACCTATTTAGTTTTGTGAAGAAAGGCAAAAGTGGGAGATTGTTAGTGTTAGGTTACGTGTCCTAACATTTTCCGTAACATGTCTCTTTTTGGTGTTAAGTAAAAGCAGAAAATGTCATCCCAAATGTCGTGACATCCGGGAGGACATTTCAAGAGTTTTTCCTATCTTCACGCGATTTACGGTGAGAAGATTTTATCACGTGAATGTTTGGCTTGGTTAGGAGCTAAGGAAAACACGATAATACTTAACAAGACCAAGTCGAGGAGAGTGCATAACGGAAGGAGCATTCTCGGGAAGACAAAGTCAAATCTGTTGAGAATTTTAAAGGTGAAGAAACGGCTCCACCAACCCTATTCGCTCAACCTCCACCGAGAATCAAGGAACCTCTTGGGTGAACTCTCCACTATAAATAGAGGTTCACTCAAGGTTTTGATATCCGTTTTGCAGAACAAAATTCAGATCCGAGACGTCTCAAATATTGCCTCAAACACAATTTGGATCGAGCGACTGCTTTGTGATTACACTTGTTCAAAATTACGAATTGCTTTCTTAGATCTATAAGTGTTCTTTCAACTCAAAGCAATCGTAATAGGGTGTTTTTCACTTCTATTTTAGATAGATTTTTCAGCTTAGAAGTTAGGATTTAACTTCTTTTAATCCCTTTTGTTTACTTACTATTCATTCTCAAGGGATTTGTAAGATTGTATAATTTTTATACAATAAATTTTTGGTCATGAGACCACTATAAGTTATATACAATTATATAACTTATGAAAAACAATCTTGGGTGTCCTTGATTTATTTCATTGCATCTTAAACTCAGTTTTTAGTTCTGCGTTTTTGTTAATGTTCCAGTTCATGTCACAAAACATTTTTGGGAACATTACTTACTGTCTTTAAGTTTACCTCTGTTCTTCTTTGCTGATTTTATTTATTCCATAGTTTAAGTTCGATAATCTCATTTCAAAAATTCATCACACAAAATGACACTTATACTTTAATGCTACCAAAGCTCTAAGAAGGTTGAAGCAATGTTGAGTAAATGCAAGTAAATACAGTACATAGAGGAGATAAAGCATAATTTAATTCCACAGGATCATTCTTCCACTTTATAAGCCAATATTTTACTTCATACTTTTCACCATTGAAGTATCATTATCACAATTCACTGATGCACAAAAATGAGTATTTCACATTCACATGTTTGTCTTCTCCTTGGTCTTATCTTGTTTTTTACTCCAACTCTCTCTCTCAGAAGAGACTTCTTTAAAATTGTACCTACTGTTGATGATCATCCAGATATCTCTTCTACACCCACAAGTGCCCCTCTTATATCACCAACTTCTTCAGCATCAGATGTGGCAAGTTCTCCGGTTGTTTCACTATCTCCGGAAGAACCCTTAGTTAGTTCACCACCTCCAGGAGAGACCTCGATTAGTTCACCACCTCCGGGGGAAACTCCTGTTATTTCACCACCTCCAGGAGGGACCCCAATTAGTTCACCACATCCGGGGGAAACTCCGGTTATTTCACCACCTCCAGGGGAAACTCCTGTTATTTCACCACCTCCAGAGGAAACTCCTGTTATTTCACCACCTCCAGAAGAGACCCCGATTAGTTCACCACCTCCAGGAGATACTCCGGTTATTTCATCACCTCCAGAAGAAACCCCGATAGGTTCACCACCTCCAGAAGAAACTCCGATTATATCACCACCTCCAAAAGAAACCCCCTCAGCTATTCCACCATCTTCACCGCCAACTCCTAAGCATGATCACCACCACCACCGTCATCATCACCACAAGCATCATCATCATCATCACTCGCACCATCATGGTCATAAACACAAACATCATCAGCATGATCCACCTTCTGAAGAACCTGCGCATGCTACTGTACCAGCCCTTTCTCCTGAAGTTAGACTTTCAGTTCAAGCTCTCGATTCTGTGATTTTGGACAATATCAACTAATTAGTCGCCCTTATGTATACAAGGTTTAGAAAATCAATCAAAATTGAGTACTAACAAAGAAATATAAAACTAGAGTTGTTTAATTTGCTATACCCTCTGTTTTCTATAATGTGAACAAGCATGCATGTATTTTCAGTTTAGGTGGCCTGAACTTATTTTGCCCTTGTCTAATTAATTATGATATATAAACGTTACTGATATCGCTAGATTCTATGTGTATTTCTTTCCTTTGACGTTTTAATCGCCCTCCTCTAAAAAAAAAAAAAAATAAGGCAGTAAGCGACCAAAGTAATTATAATTCATTTTAGGGAAAATGGTCATATTTGCCCTCGAAAAGGTTTGTATTTGTCATCCGTTAACGTTTGGGATCAAATATGCCCTCCGTTAATCCAAACTTATTGTATTTACCATTATTTAACAGATCCTCCATGTGGAGGCCACGTGGCAAAGTGGAACCCACACCTTCACCCAAAAACTTTCAAAAACCGGCAATTATGGCGTGCTACAGTACCCTCGCCGGAAATTTGAAATTTCCGGCCAAACCACGGTAGCTCCGGAGGCGTGTCATATACCGAAAGATTCATCTCTTCATCCTCTTCAATTCTATACTATCCATTACCATCGATTTCATCATCTTCTTTGTCAATTTGGTGATCGAAGTTCTGGACGTATATACCCTGACGGAGATTTGAATTTTTCGGCGTACTCCGATTGAATTGACGGCAGTGGCTCACACCTTTGTGACCACCATCATCTCCCCGTCATATCCAGACCCACGTCGCAGTTCAATTCAACCTCTACATCAACTTAGCACAAATCGAAGTTCATAAACCTTAGCCGCCGCCGATCGATTTTTCGGCCACCTGGGCTACAATCGACGGTCGGCAGGGATACCAATAGACTCACCATCACCTCGCCGACGTACTGCACTCATCCACCACCTTCAGTGCTTACCCACTTTCTGGTCGACCAAATCGGAAAACCCGACTGTTTTTTTGCATTTTTCGGCCATTTAAGGTTTCGACGACGGCATTGGGTGATACTATTGCATTCGTCTCGTCATTCTCTTCAATCTACACGCACTCCCGAAGCTCGACTGTTTCAGTTTCCATTTTCGATGATTTTTCTGTTCAGCTGGCGACAGTTATGGCGTCTCCGACGACTGGACAACCTCCGAACGAGGTGGTGCAGTCCGACCATTTCCCACTGCTAATACACCCACAGTGCAACAAATAATTTTCTTTGGATCAAAATATTAACTTCCGACAATCAGTGGCGGCAACGCCAGTGGAAGTTTTGGAGTGAAGGTGTGGGTCCCACTTTGCCACGTGTCCTCCACATGGCTCCGACATGACGTACACGTGGCAGATCTGTTAAATAAGGGCAAATACAATAAGTTCGAACTAACGAAGGGAATATTTGACCCTAAACGTTAACGGAGGACAAATACAAACCTTTTCCTAAACGTTGAGGACAAATATGATCCTTTTCCCTTCATTTTATGAAAACTCGTTTTTTTCCCAGTAGTCCCAATTGCTTCTTCTTGTCGTTACTTATTGTATGCAATGATTCTTTGTTGAAATAGCCACATTAATAATAACTTGTTTTTACCCATAACCTCATTCATCTGACTAACCTTGCTCCCTTAAAATAAAATAAATAAAATTGGAAGTTGATATATTGCCTTAATTCAACATCAAATTCATGTTGATTGATACTTGATATCATGCGCGTAGAGAAAAGAATAATTAAGTTCCAGGTGAGTTGATAATTTTATTCGATATATTATTACCTCTAAGTGGGTTTGGGGGGGGGGGGGGGGAGGGGATATGTGTACCTAAAATAGATAAGTGAAAGGACTTGAAGAGTTGCCAGTCAATTTTTCCCGTCGTTGATGTTGGATGAGTGTTGTGTTGCGTAGCTGTTCTAAGTTTATAGTCTCGGGCAGTTCTTATTTCCCCTTTCTCCTATTCTCATTTCACTATTCCACAAGGTGTGTTGTGACAATATCTCTCTAAACGATTTTTTCTATTCTTCCGGTCAAAACAATGATTGTTACTATGAGGTAAAAATGACCTAGGCAAGCTAACCAGGGAGCCATGTTTAAAACGTGAGAAAAGAAGAAGTCAAACTTGGAAGGAAAGCAACGTGAAGGCCAAGTCAATGTAGTTGAGGATTTCATGGAGGCTGAATCGGTCCAAGCTGCTACCTATTTTCTCTCAACTTCCGCAACCAGCCAATGAGAATTTCAAGAAAGTTCCACACTATAAATAGAGAAAGAACTTCAGAGTATCGACATCCAGATTACAAAGAAAAGAATCACCAAGCTCTCGGAAATTCACTCTAGAAACTGGATCAAACACCACTGTCTAAAGTAGTATAACAACATCTAGTCCCACATTACTATTGATGTCCAGATTATAGATTAAGCTTATTGTTGAAGCAATTGTAATGAAGATGTTGTATGTTTCTTTATAGATGTTTCATCTTTAGGCTGAAGTCATCCGCGACTTCGTTTTGTAATTTATTTTTATTTTATTTCTACAAATTGTAAAAAGAAATTCAATTGTAATTGTATATAATATATACATTACTTCGGTCATTGACCATCAAGGGCAATATTAATATATACCCTTGAAAATATAAACCTTGTGTCTTTTACTTTTTCCGCTGCATTTACTCTTTCAGATTTATTATTGTTTTATCGAGTGTTGTCTCAAGTGTTGACACAACATTGAAGGTAACATAAAGAAACTGTTTAACTTTTCAGCTTTCGAATCTTTATTTTCCCTACGTTTATTTGCTTATCCGTAGCATCAGATCTAAAAAGTGGTATCAGAGCCAACACTTAACACAATAAGTGATTGGTCCTGTATCTAATGGCTATGTGCTCAGCTATTCAAAATGTTGGTAGAATTTCGATTCTTGATGGAACAAATTATGCCTATTGGAAGATCCGGTTACGCTCGCACATCAAATCCATTGATGTTCGGGCATGGAGATCTGTCACTGAAGGATATGTTGTTCCCAAGTATCCAACGGATGAGGATGGTGATATTCTTACAAAACCCGAATCCGAGTGGACTTCGGAAGAAATCAATAATGCTAGCTTTAACGAAAAGGTCTTGAATGATATATTCTGATAGGTAGATCTGTACATGTTCAAACTCATTTAGAATTGTACATCGGCTACGGACGCTTGGGAGACCCTGCAAACTCATTGTGAGGCTACCTCGAGTGTGCGACGAACAAAAAGGCTCAAACGTTCCAAAGATGGCCTAAATCATTTTCCTAAGCATACATTATCTAGGATTTCGTCTCAAGTAGCAAGCAAGCAAGTTCTAGAATTTTCCACCATTTTTTCTCAAACCACAATTCAATCATGCATAACCCGAATATTTGAGTACAAGAAAGTCAATAGTCATGATCAAGTTCTCATCATTATTAATAATAAAAAGCAAACTAAAAAACTATCCAATTTAAACACACAAATTTATGCAGTTCATGGCTATCAATTTCATCCAATTCTATTACATGTGTTCACTCAATCTCATGGGCTATTATTATTAACTTGACTCATTGACACAAGACACTTAAACACAGACACTAAAACAAAGACACTAACAATAAACAAATAACTAAACATTAACAATAAAAAATTACTTAACACAAAATAATAAGACTCCCCCAACCTTATTCAATACATTGTCCCAAATATGAAAAATTAAAGCAAAGGAACGAAAAATTACAAAAAACATATAGCGATTCAGGTAGAGGCGATGGCTGTGGTTGAATCGGCTGGTATTGTGGAGGGTAGCCAAAGTATGGCCCATCTAGAGTATCACCTATTGACCAACGGTCGACCAAGGAATTGAGTTGATTGATATGTTGAGCCTCGTAGGTGTACCGTTGTTGCATGTATTGGTCTATATGTTGATCGCGGTTGTGCTGAGATTGGATGATATATTAGTTTTGTTGGATTATGTACTGGTTTTGTTGGAACAGCTGGTCCAACCTCCCCACTGGTGGCTCAATAGCCAAATGAGGTGGCTGACTGTTCTGTCCAGGCTCACCCATCTCAGCTGCTGCAGGCTCTACCTCTGTCCCTCTTTGTTGGCGCTTGGGTTGGCGTTGGCTGCTCTCTCCCGCAGGGGCCAATGATACAGGGTCTGGGTATCCATTCACTATCACTCGAGTGATAGGGTGTTGTACTTTTCCCTTCATAACACTGCTACTTTCGGGTACCCCATATGCAGCGTATAAAGTAGTGATAAACGACCCATGCCACAAACTAGCGGCAGTGGTCAGTCTGCACATGAAAGCTATGTTTTCTCGGATAGCGCGACCCTCATCTACCGTGAACCCATTCATTATTGCATATACCAACTTAATTTTATATATTGATATATCTGATAAGTGTGTGGACGGGATCAAACGGACACTTACAAAGTACAGCCATGCCCGAGCAACCTTGTTGAATTGGCATCGCTGCATACACTTTGGCTCATTGTAAGTGTATGTGCACCTAGCCCCTAGTGTCCTAATGTATGAGCAATGTCAACCCAATCAATCCTTTTTTTGCGCTTTCAAGTCTGATATTCATCTTCTTCTTCATCATCCTCATCCTCTATGATCAAATTGGAGACCCCATATGCTGCATTTATTGCTTCTGTCCCCACGGGCACCCTTTTTCCCGGAACAAAACATTTATTATCCACATGCTCTTGGAAATTTGCATAGAATTCATATACCATTGAGAGGTTGGGTTTCTTTAGATGAGGATTAAAGAATTCCTCCCAACCTCTATTGGCGAGGGTTTCAAAAACCTGATCGTCATATGGTTCATTATTGAATTCCATACCCCTTATTGCAACCAACGAGTGGGTGAATAATCTTTCGTACCTATCATGGGTTGCCTTGTTGACAAACCTCACTGTTTCAGGTACGAATGTTCTAGAGGTGGATGCTCTAGAGCTAATTCTCTTTGGACCAATTTTAATCCTTTAGACTTGTCTACAAAATTTTGGCAGAGTCTCTCTTTAATTTATTTAATACCTAGACATCAACTCAGTCAACAACAACAATCAATCTTCAAGTAAACAACAAACAATCTCCAAACAACCAAACAATTTTAGCCCAACACAAAATTTTCACTAGAACACAATTTACCACCAATTACAATCCTCAAACTTGAAATATTTCACAAGATAACACAAAATTACAAAGAAAACTTTGAATGTTTACCTTTTGAAAGAGTCTTTTTATAAGAATGTGTTACCCCAAGTGATGAAGATTTTTGGAATGCTATGGTTGATTTAGAGAAAGTGAGATTTTAGTGTGTTGATGTAGGAGGATTTATGGAGTTTGTGAGGATTTTTGGAAGAGAATTTTTGAAATTTAGGGAGTATGAGGAGAGGTTTTTGTGAATTTTGTGGAAAGAAAGTGAATTGGGGTTAGGGTTATTATTCTGAAAATTAGGCAGGCGTCGCGAATCTTCCCCTTCAGTGTCGCGGTGCGATCACGTGTCGGACAGGCGCCGCGGCTCCTCAATCAAGCGTCGCGGCGCTTTTAGCTAAGAAAAAGTTCCAACTCTCTGCCTCCCAAGCATCGCGACCCTTTCATCTGGGCGTCACGATGCTTCACCGTCGACAATTGTTTTTGCTCAATGCCTCTTAGGCATCACGGCCCTTCATCTAGGCGTCGCGGCGCTTCACTGTTCTGACAGTTGGTTTATTTTTTCTTTAAATTTTTAGCATTTGCGGTGCTTTTACACTCGGAGTTAGACACCGCTTTACCTGACATAAAAAATATAGATCAAGAAATATAAGACCGTGAGATTGTTCAAAACAAAATAAAATAACACTATTAAAATATTGGGGTGCCTCCCAGCAGTTCTATCTTTAACGTAATTTAGCCAGACACAAATTTCTTTTTTGTCTTGAATTCAAGGGGGTAAATCACCCCTGCAACACAACCATTTCAGGATCTATTTATTTTTTCTTTTTCTTTTTTCTTCTCCCGTAGAGGGGTTAAGGGGAGTTAACACATTTGACAATTTACACATGCTCAGTGTCTTCAAGGTCACCCTTCCTAACGCGTTGTGTTACTGGCACTTCTGGAGCCTCAGTGCTCTTACAGCTTTTCTTATAAACGGGTTTTTCAACCACATTAATGAAAAACAAACGTCCATTATCTCGGTTGTCGCCTTGAAAATATTAAAGATCACTTTTTCACCCTTTACTCAGAGTTTTAGCTCACCCTTCTCAACATCTATCACTGCTCGCCCGGTAGCTAAAAATGGTCTCCCAAGGATTATTGGAACCTCAACATCCTCTTTCATGTCAAGAATAATAAAGTCAGCCAGAAAGACAAATTTGCCCACTTTAACTAGCACGTCTTCAATGATACCATGTGGATGCTTCAAAGAATGGTCTGGAACTGCAAAGTCACTGTTGTAGGTTTAGCTTCACTCATACCAAGCCTATGAAACACAGAAAGAGACATCAAATTTATACTGGCCCCTAAATCGCATAAGGCTTACTTACATTTAACATTCTCGATAGTGCATGAAATAGTGAAGCTTCTTGGATCTCTTAACTTTTGGGAAAGCTTCTTTTGCAGGATAACACTGCACTCCTCAGTTAATGTCGCATTCTTTTAGCTTTCTCTTTTTAAAGAGAATATCTTTCATAAATTTTATGTAACTTGGCATTTGCTCTAGAGCCTCAATGAATGGAATGTTGATGTGCAACTTCTTGAACACCTATAAAACTTGGAAAATTATTCATCAAGAGTATTTTTCTGAAGTCTTTGAGGGTATGAAATTTTTATTTGAGGTTCCATAACGACCGCTGGTGGTGCCTTTTCTGTAAAAGGGAGGTCTTCAGTAACTTCCTCTTTCTCTGAACCAGGTTTCTCTCCCGACCCGTCATTCGTATTCACATATGGTTGCGCTGCAGATTGCTCAACTAGTTTACCACTTCTCAAACTGATGGCCTGACATTGCTCCTTCAGATTTACAACAGTATTGCTAGGGAGATTCCTTTGCGATCTGTTGTTCAACTTATTTGCTAGTTGGCCCACCTATGTCTCCAAGTTCCTGATGGATGATCTAGTTTCTGTCATGAACTGGGTTTGAGAGTTTGTGAGAGTCAACAAATCTACTTGCAATTCATTTGGCTCTACTTGTTGATCTGGTGGTCTGGGCTGCTGCGAAGATGTAGCTTGACTGGTGAGTTGTTGCTGACTGTTCTATTGATATTGTCCCAGAAATTGTGATTGCTGATTTTGATTGTTTCTCCACAAAAAATTAGGGTGATTTCTCCACCCTGGATTGTAAGTATTGGAGAATGGGTTGTTGTACGGACGCTGAAAATTCCCAACAGCTTGAATATGAGCTTGATCTATGGGGATATTGTTGGGATCCACGGCTGTGTAGTGATCGAAAGTGTGTGGTCCACCACAAATTTCACATCCCACTGGTGTTTGTACAACATTAGTTGTCATAGTGTTCTGCTACAATTGCTTTGTCAACGAAGCAACTTGAGCAGTCAGTGCAGTGATAGCATCCAATTCATGTAATCCACCCACTTTTGTGTTGTTCGCAGATCTCTCATCGGACCACTGATGGTTGTTCCTGGCCATGTCTTCCAACAACTCATATGCCTTGTTATCACTCTTGCTCATAAATGTTCCTCCAGCTGCACCAGAATAATGGTACGAGTAATACCACGCAAACTTATCGAAATTGTGGACCAAAATCTACTGCTCAAGTCCGTGATGCGGACACTTCCTTTGCAACTCCTTGATCCTCTCCCATGCATCATACAGAGACTCTCTATCAAGCTGATAAAATTGTTTAGTTCTCTTCTGAGCTTTGCGACCTTTCACGGAGGAAAAAACATGGCAAGAAATTTCTGAGTTAAGTCTGTCCAAGTAGTAATAGAGTTCGCCTGAAGGGAGTTCAACCAACTCTTGACTTGATCCCTAAGTGAGAATGGAAAGAGACTCAGTCTAATGACATCATAAGTAATACCTTTGTATTTGAAAGTAGCACATAACTCCAGGAAGTTTGCCAGATGCATGTGCGGATCTTCTGAAGACAAACCCCCAAACTGGACTGTGCTCTGAACCATGTGCAAAATCGCTAGTTTGATCTCAAAATTGTTGGCTTCCATAGCTGGTAGGATGATGCATGTCTGCACCCCTGTAACTGTTGGCAGGATATAGTCCCTTAAGCTCATCTCGACAGGATTCTAGACTCGTTCTATCAGGTCTGCTGGTGCTCCTTCATTCAACCCGTTATTATTATGTTGATTCTCCATTGCTAATGAATCAATAATACTTTTGTTTTTCATGTTCTGCTTACACGTTTTCTCAAATTCCAGATTCAGAGGGACAAGGTTATCTGCTCCTCTTCTGCTTCGCATAAAACAAAACTACCTAAAATTGATCAACACAATACACACATATTAAGGAAAACTGTGTTATAATAAAAAAACAAATTAGAAATAAGATTAGTTACTTTGATATTGATAATACTTCAGTCCTCGACAACGACGCTAAAAACGTGTTGCGAAATTTCTATATGTTACGCAAGTGTACGTATCACAATTAGTAATAATCCCGGTAAGACCAAATATCGTCCACAAAGACTGAATTATCAAGTACCAATTAACTAACTTTTCATTTCTATTTAGTAAACGTATATGAGTTTTGATTTCTAAACTAAGAAATTAACAACTAAAATAATATGCAGACTATCCCCTCTATTACTCGTTAATGCACGACTATCAATTCTTCTTTTTATCAAGATAACAGGTTAACTGAGGTGTTCTATATTCTAGTTAGAACATATAAAAACTCAACCTAAGTGAGAATTTTCTATATTTCTATGATAAATTCTACCATATAGGAGGATTAAAATCAATAACATAAACGCTACACAGACAATTGTGATACTCTCGTTCAAGATTAAACATATGTCTAATCAACTATAGCATATTCAAATTTCTCTTTTTAGATCTTGATTTGAAATCATATGAGTAATGAAAACTATTGGTCAGTTAATTCTCATTCAATAAACGCAAGTTGATTAGATAATGATATAATGATAGATGAAGAAGAAATACTAACAATGCACTAATTCATAATAGAGGTTCAAACGAATCGACAGAAAATTCTAATAAAGTAATTAGCTCATAGACATGCTAAAAAAATTAATTAACTCAATATCCAACATGAAATAAATTAAAGAAAAGAAAATGAAAAGAACTTGAACAAAAATGGTCTCCAATTGCTTCTTAACCTCCTATTCCTTGCTCCAAAGATGAGATAATCTGGACCTCCTATTCTGATCGGTGTATTTTATATACACTTTTTGAGTCTTTTTTAGTTAGTATTTTACTCATTTTGTTTATGTTTAGTATAGTATTAGGGTCGTTTTCCTTTCTTTTGTGTCACAGCGGTCAGAAATGGAGAAATGGCGAAAAGAAGAGAAAATGAGCTTAAGTGAGATGGAATTGCACACCAAAGGGACAAGAAATGAAGTCTAAGAAGTTCCGGGAATTATAGAGAAAATCAGACGAAGTCCGGACGAAAAAAGACGACAAACGAAAATTCGCGAAAAATGTCACCGCGCCTTGGCCGGCAGCTGCCGCGCCCAAAGTGCTGAAAGTCCCGAGAGTTGCTGAATTTCAGTAGCGCGGCTGATCTGAGCGCATGGCGCGACGCTGAATTGTGAAGTCTTTGGCGAATTTGACATGCTTTGAAATCCTAAAGGGATAACTTTTCCTTCTTAAAGGGATAACTTTTCCTACCTAAAGGGAAACCTTTTCCTACCTAAAAACCCTTACCTAAAAGGATTCTAATAACTTTTCCTACCTACACAAATCCTTAACCCTTTACCAAAAGGATTCTTTGGCTATAAATACTCTACATCATTAGAAGAATAATTCATTCTCCACTCCACCATTCTCCATTCTACCATTCACCATTCTACATCCATCCTTCCACCAATCCATCTTGTAAATATTCCACAACACAACCCTTGGATGCTTGGCTTGGAGACTCGTTCTTAGTAATTTTCTTTTCTTTTCTTTTACTTTATTTCAGTTTTTATGAAGAACATGAGATTAGTTCTTGTCATATTTATGGCTAGGAACTAATTCTCTTATAGGGCTTTCTATGTTGAATTGCTTGAAACTTATGCTATAATTTAATGCATGCTTATGGTTGTTTTTCTTATTGAGAGATCTATCCAATAATTGAGCTGAATTCTTGGTAATTAATTGACAACTAATTATCACTATATGATTTCTAATCAGATTCTGAAAAGGGGGGATTGTGAATATGCTGTAAGTTGGGTAGACAGGCTTGAATTGAGGATGAAAATACCTCAATTAGTTTTGTAGCGTTGATGAGAGGCTTAACAACCCTAATTTTTGCGCATTGTGCGTGACGATTAACTAGGTTTTTGTTCTTAATCCTCCTATAGAGTTACCCTTATCGTGAAAGTTAGGTAAGGAACGATCACGGGGTTGAGTGTTTATATAACCCTAACGGGAGTATAAAGCGATTTCAGTAAACTCTTTCTCCAAAAGAAGAATACCATAAGTAATGCATTAATGAGTAGCATAAGCGGATAGTGAGGATACATAAGCCCTATTCTCATTACAACCAAGTAAACCTTTATATTTAAATAGCTTTTATAATTCGTAGTTATAAACAACCAAATCAATTATCAATTCGCCAAATAGATACTAGAAAATAGATAGTTGGTACTTGAACCCTAATCCCAGAGGACGATATTCGATCTTATCTAAGACTATACTACTTGATACGATAACGTGCACTTGCGTTTAAAAGTGTGTGCATATTACGCGCATCAAGTTTTTGGCGCCGTTGCCGGGGATTAGGCATAGTTCAATATCAAATTTATCTATTTTTAATTTCTAATTTGGTTTTTATTTTTTATTTCTTTAAATTATTTATTTTATTTTCTTTAAAAAAAAACAAAAAAACAAGTGTCGTGATTCGTTGTTGGTTTTGATGCATCTCGTGATCCGAAGATATGGATTACTACCGTCGGTATGATCGAGCTCCAACCATGAGGAAGAGAGGGAGGAATTACGAGAAACTCTACTCAGTCTCACGAGGTCCCAAGCTCAGTTCATGGACGAAATGAGGTTGGGTATAAAGAAGTTGGAAACACAAATAGCAGAACTCGCAATCATATTCAACAACGAACAACAAATTGAGAGCGAACCAAATCCAACTATTGAGGAATCCGTGAGCGGTTGGTGTAGAGAAGGAGAAGAGTGCAGAGATCCAATTATTCACCTTCGATTCCTTGGAAAATCTTTTTCTTGTACCTATTGCGGAAGAAACACCACGGTGTCAAAGTTGACTCCCAAACAGAAGTCAATACCATCAAGGGCACCCCTGAGTTGAAAGATGTAGGGAATCTCACCGATCCTACATTAGAGAACCTAAAAACAAGCATGTCTTGTATACTTGGGGATAATCGTATATTTGAGGCCCTTGTTTGAAGCAATTGTTGTAGTTGAAGTGAGACTCGCAACAATAACTCTGCGGATTGCAAGCGATTCGCGGAAGGATCCAATGGGCACTCGGAAAGGTTAATTGCGTCGCTAAAAGGCGTTAAAAACAACTTGTTGGGAGGCAACCCAATGTTTTTAATTATGTTATTTTAATTTCTCTTTATTTTATGTTATTTTTCTTAGAAACGATCTCACGGTCTTGGGTTCTTGTTTTGTGTTGTTGGATGACAGTGGGTGAAAGCTAAAGCAGGAAAAAGGAGCAAAAAAAACGCTGAAAAAAAAAAAGAAAAGGAAAGCGATGCGTACGGCGCTAAAATCGAAGCGCGCGTAACCAGAATCGTAAGAGCTACAAGATTAGCAAGGCGCATGAATCTCGAGCCTGGCGCGAACTTGAGAGCCATATTTCCGCACAAATTCGAATTTTTCCTCCTAGACCTCCATTATGACCCATTGTGTTGTGTTAAGTTGTCCATATTTTTAGTATTGCACACATTGGGGACAATGTGTGATTTAAGTTTGGGGGTGTTTTATTTGTGTCTTGTTATGTTTTATTTAAGTCTTTGTGATTGTTTTTGTGTTTATTTTGAGTCACCAAAAAAAAAAATCTTTTTTTTTTAGTCACAATTGCCTATCAAAGATCATGTATGCTGTAGTTGCTAGAAACACCTAGTGAAGTAAGGTGGAATAATGTAACGGAATAGAAGCAACTATCTAAACACCTAGGTTAGATATGCCAAAAACTCACAAAATCGCTATTTGGAGTTTCTTGCTTGAATTATGCATGCTAAATGATGAAAACCTATGTGTTATGATTGCTTGCTATTTGAGGCGAAATAAGTAGGATATGCATGTTAGGGAGATGACTCAGGCATTTCTTTGATAGCCAATTCTTACCATTCTTTTCTATCCCGGACTTTAAAAGTATCCCTAGTCAGCCCCATTGAGCCTAAAAATTGAAACTTCTTCTTTGACACCCTATATTCCCACAAATTGTGCCATAAGTAAAAATATGAAGTAGTGGAATAAATTGTGTTAAAAAAGAGACAAAAAAAGTGAATGAGCTTGTTGCACCAATAAAAAGTAATAAGAAATAGGCAAAGCCTAAGTTTGGGGGTGCTTGTCATTATTATATACTTCACTCTCCCAAAACAAAAGAGGAAAGATAGAATCGAAATGAAGAAAAGAACAAAAGAAAAGAAATCTTGAAAAACTAAAGAGCTTATGGTACAAAAATGAGCCTAAATGCCTATTTTTACCAACCCCTACCTAAGCCTACATTACAACTCTTAAAGTCCTAAAGATCTCTTCTATGCATACCCAGGATTAGTGGAGAATAGCAAGTAAGCATGCCATAGGATTTTTGAATTTATATGCATGATTTAGTATATTGACTTCCATTAAAACATGATGAATATGAGTTTGCGAAATATCTAGCTTAATATGCTGAAATGTCATGCTATATGTTCCTGCATATTATTTTGCTAACCTTCATGTTTTTCTAGTTAACACTAAATGCAGCAAAAGTAATCAATGGCAGTGAGTCTTTTATTTTCGTTCTTTGAGTCTTTTAATTCTTTCTTTCTATCTTTGCTCGAGGGCGAGCAAAGGTTAAGTTTGGGGGTATTTGATCGGTGTATTTTATATACACTTTTTGAGTCTTTTTTAGTTAGTATTTTACTCATTTTGTTTATGTTTAGTATAGTATTAGGGTCGTTTTCCTTTCTTTTGTGTCACAGCGGTCAGAAATGGAGAAATGGCGAAAAGAAGAAAATGAGCTTAAGTGAGATGGAATTGCACACAAAAGGGCAAGAAATGAAGTCTAAGAAGTTCCGAATTATAGAGAAAATCGGGCAATCGGACGAAAAAAAACGAAAGCGAATTCGCGAGAAAAATGTCATCGCGCCTTGGCAGCAGCAGCCGCGCCCAAAGTGCTGAAAGTCCGAGTTGCTGAATTTGGTAGCCAGCTGATCACTGAAGCGGCGCCACGCTGGAATTGTGAAGTCTTTGGGCGGGTGACATGTTTAATCCTAAAGGATAACTTTTCCTTCTTAAAGGGATAACTTTTCCTACCTAAAGGAAACCTTTTCCTACCTAAAACCCTTACCAAAAAGGATTCTAATAACTTTTCCTACCTACACAAATCCTTAACCCTTTACCAAAAGGATTCTTTGGCTATAAATACTCTACATCATTAGAAGAATAATTCATTCTCCACTCCACCATTCTCCATTCTACCATTCACCATTCTACATCCATCCTTCCACCAATCCATCTTGTAAATATTCCACAACACAACCCTTGGATGCTTGGCTTGGAGACTCGTTCTTAGTAATTTTCTTTTCTTTTCTTTTACTTTATTTGCTTTTATGAAGAATACGAGATTAGTTCTTGTCATATTTATGGCTAGGAACTAATTCTCTTATAGGGCTTTCTATGTTGAATTGCTTGAAACTTATGCTATAATTTAATGCATGCTTATGGTTGTTTTTCTTATTGAGAGATCTATCCAATAATTGAGCTGAATTCTTGGTAATTAATTGACAACTAATTATCACTATATGATTTCTAATCAGTTTCTGAAAAGGGGGGATTGTGAATATCTTTGTAAGTTGGGTAGGCAGGCTTGAATTGGGGATGAAAATACCTCAATTAGTTTTGTAAGCGTTGATGAGAGGCTTAACAACCCTAATTTTTGCGCATTGTGCGTGACGGCCAACTAGGTTTTGTTCTTAATCCTCCTATAGAGTTACCCTTATCGTGAAAGTTAGGTAAGGAACGATCATGGGGTTGAGTGTTTATATAACTACGGGAGTATAAAGCGATTTCAGTAAACTGCTTTCTCCAAAAGAAGAATACCATAAGTAATGCATTAATGAGTAGCATAAGCGGATAGTGAGGATACATAGAAGCCCTATTCTCATTACAACTGAAGTAAACCTTTATATTTAAATATCTTTTATAATTCGTAGTTATAAACAACCAAATCAATTATCAATTCGCCAAATAGATACTAGAAAATAGATAGTTGGTACTTGAACCCTAATCCCAGAGGACGATATTCGATCTTATCTAAGACTATACTACTTGATACGATAACGTGCACTTGCGTTTAAAAGTGTGTGCATATTACGCGCATCATATTCCTCGTTAAAATAGGATTTTCTCACTTATTTCCGTCGTCAGCACCGCGACGCTTCATCCAGGTGCCACGACTCTAATTCTTTCGGGAGTCACAGCCAGTTAGGCATTGTGGTGTTTCAATCGACGAAATTCCTTACAGCTACTGCTTGGCAAGCGTTGTGGCGCCTTCTCCAAGCGCCACATCTCTTCAGCTTTTTTCGGCCGAATTTTGGCCAGATTGTTTCTACGCTTCCCGAGATTTCTTTGATCGCTTGCTTGGGACGCGATATGCATTTTTGGGCCTCCATAACACATATTCTCTTTGAATTCACCTCAAACCTTACTGAATGAATTAAAACCTGAAAACACAACATAACACACATAATATTGTACAAAACAATTAAAAGACAACAAAAGACTCTCTAAAACACACTCTAAAACAATATTAAAAATAGACTCAACAATAATCCTATGTAGTAGTATACAGTTGTATACACGTGTTTTTTTTGTTATCACAGGTTGATGGGAGCATAAGTATAATCATAGATGTTGGGACAACATTATGACATAGTCTTAAGTCACTTGCACAGATTATAATTGGTTTTTTGAAGAAAGGCAAAAGAGGGAGAATGTTAATGTTAAATTTGGTGTTGTGATATTTTGCCCAACATATCGTTTTTAGTACTAAGTTGAAATTTAAGAAATGTTGGAATAAATGTCACAACATTCGGACCAACATTTTATGTCAAACAGTTTTGCCTTACTTCATGGACTAAAGCAATTCTCGTGGGATTTTTACCACGATAGAGAAGTGGCTTGGCAAGGTAATTAGGAACTGCTAAAACGTGTGGAAGAACAAGTCAAAGTCGTTGCTATGCTTGGGGAACAAGTCCAAGAATTTAGAGGATTTTGCTCCATAATCTTCTCCAACAAACACAACCAGTTGCCCACCTTTCTTTCCACCATCACAACGATTCAATGAGTTTTTCAAGGAAGACACTCTACTATAAATAGACAGGTTGCTGCAGTGAATAGATATCCAGAAAAGTTTGCAAAAACATCGAGAGAGCTCTCAGATATATTCGTCAGAAAATTGGATCACAAGTGTATCCTGAGTGTGTCGACAACATTCTGTCCAACATTATAATTGATGCCTAGATTCTAGATTTCTTCTTTATTGAATCAATTGTAATGGGATGTTGTCTATGTCTATTTAGGTAGATTTTTCAAATAGAAGTCATATGTGACTTCACCATTTTTTAATTCCTTTTTGTTGTATTTTATAATATTGTAAAGAAATGAATTTATTCCATTGTATATAATATATATAATACATTCGGTCATTAACCGTCATAGGTTATATAATATATATAATGTTACGCCTTGTAAGTTTAAGGCGATAATTAAGAACGTCATTAAGGGAGTAAGATTCGAATATTGGGTATAAAGTATACTAACATATGTTAATACCGAAATTAGTATACAAAAGGATGTGATTCCGAAAAATTCTTGGTTACAACGAGTGTGACGTTGAAAACTTATTTTGATAGTTGTATATTGCCGTTATGAATTAGTAATGTATTATATAAGTTTCGACGACGAGGATACGAGGTCTTATGAGATTTTTAAGATTTAAAAATGAGTGGGACACAAGATTGATTAATTATGAAATGGGGACCAATTTGCAAATTATAATTTTCAGAATTTTTTTCTCTTCTTCTAAAAACCTTATTAACCCTATTAACCTTCATCTTCCCCACTTTTCTAATTCAAAAAAATAAAACCTCTCCCTCTCTTCCTCTTCTCCCTATGGCCGAAAACATACCCTTCCCCCAAAGCCAACATTGAAGTTTAATTCATCTCCTTCTTCCTAGGTTAGTTCTTCTACAATTACAAGTCAAGATTTGTGCCAAAACAGTGGGCAATTTTCGGCCACTGCTGGCTGAATTTAAGGTCAAGAAATTCCAAGTTTTTAAGATAAGATTTTGGAAGAAAAACATGCTAGGAAGATGGATTAAACTCATAGAATACATGCATGTCTTTTGGTGTTGAAGAAATGGTGAAAATGATGTAAAATTTGGAGCAATTGGACCGAGACTTGTAGGGACTGTTTTGGGCGAAATATTAAGGTAAAAACTCTTCGTTTTATAGAATATTTGGAAGATTTAGTGATGTTTTGATTAAGAAATAAACTCTTGATAAAGAGAACTTGAAATTTAAGACAATGCATGTGATTTGTGGATGTTGTAGCCGATTTTAGGACTGTTTTTGTATACTTTGGATTCGTGTGTTGTGTTGTTAATTTCGTCACTAATTGCATGTTATAAATGAAGAAAATCTTGATGTTTAAATTGTAGAATGGTTATAAGAAAGTGTTGAAGAGTGAATTGAATTCTAAGAAGTTAAGAAAAGAGTTATGGAATTATGGACGAAACTTTCATGAAATTATTAGACATCGTTGTAATGCAATAAGGGACTGTTTTGCCGAGTTTGTATGCTGGAAATTTCAGTTATGAACCTACATTTACGTTGTTGTAATTGTGGATACATGTCCTAAAGGAATTAAGGTATAAAAAGGTGTAGTAAAGCTTCACATTCCACTCTCGTTATTGTTAAAGTGTGGGCTATTTTAATGGACTATTTTAACATGATTAGAGGAGTTAGATTGACTTGAGAAATTGGCCACCTTGGTTGTTGTTTTGGTTATATTCCATGAATGAAAGAAGAAAAGATGTATAATGTTGGTATATGTCGAGTATATGAAATTATTTTAGTATACCTATAATTCGTGCTTGTTATTTGGTATTGTTGGCTTGGTTTGTAAGTTGTGGATGTGCACATAAATAGGGGAAGTGTTGCCCGAATTTTCATAGTATAGGGAGTCGTCATTCGATATAACTTACGTTAGAAATCATAGAGTTGACGGGCGTGTTATGATTGTTATACGTTGACGTACTAGTTGAGACGAATCCTAATTATCGAGTCGGTATAGACGATAAGGTATGTGAAACTATTCCTTCTTTCTTTTTGCATGATTTATATGAAATGAACGTACGACGAACGTACATGATTTTCACACAGTCTAACTCCTAAAGATATTTGTTATGAGAAGTGTCTTTGATTTGTATAGTAAAAGTTCATTTTAATGATTTTATTGAGAGTTAAATGATGATTTAAATTGCATATGGTTGCTCATGATATCTATTCGTACAAAGTATTACTATTCCACTTCACCGAGTCCCGAGCCGGCAATGTCCGTGCGCAAATCCTTGCATTTATTCACCGAGTCCCTCACTAGAGGGCCGGCAATGTTTATATATATATGATGATTTCATGGACATGTATCCATGATGCGGGTACAGATACTCATGATAGTATATGATGATTCCATGGACATGTATCAATGATGCGGGTACAAGTACCCATGACAGTATATGTATATATATATATATGATTATATGGACAAGCATCCATGATTTTGATATGACTCTCATTTTTATAAGGCACAGTTGATTCTCATTTTTATAAGGCACAGTTGACTCTCACTTTTATATGGCACAGTTGAATTTGGTATTTGATTATTATACTTGTCTCCTGTTACCTCTTGGTCAGTTATGATCTTATTTACAGTACTTCATGTTTTACATACTCGGTACATTCTTTCGTACTGACCCCTTTTCTCTGGGGGATGCGTTCATGCCCGCATGTACATGTGCTCAGTTAGGTGATCCTCCAGTCTAGGATTCTCGTTCAGCGGTTTGGAGAGCTCCATTGATCCGGAGTTTTGTCATTTTGGTACAAAACCTCATTTTAGACTTATGTATATTTAGGGGCACGACGGGGCCCTGTCCCGTCATATTTCGTTATCCTTCTCATAGAGGTTTGTAGACAGTTGTGGGTTATTCGTGTGGGGATTGTATTATGTTTTGGTCAGATGTATTATTGTACTTCACTTTCTTTTTGTGGGGATGTTCCCGTATATAGTGGCAGCCTTGTCGGCTCGCCTATTTGATATATTGACTAGTTGTGACTCCCTCGGGAGACAGGTTCATTCGCGTATAAAAGCAGTCTTGTCGGCTTGCCTATTCTGACATGTGTTGTCATTGCAGCGTTATGCTGCCGAATTTCATATTGTCCTTAGTGTCAGTCTGATTACACGTGGCAGGTTAGTATAATGGCGTCCAATTAGGGCGTCATGTTCGCGGCCCATCGGGTCGGGTCGTGACATATAACCTATGTAAATTTAAAAATCTTTGTGTCATTTAATTTCCGATGCTTTTTACTCTTCAAAAGTTTCTGTTTTTACTACTGTTGTTACCGTTGTCAGACAACATTAATCCAGACATTTAGAAACAGAATTGGCGTTCTAGTTTGATTTAGTTTATTTACATTTTATTTATTGTTACATAACCCCGGGCCCAACACAATCCATTGATTAATCATTCAAGATTGAATTTAGCGAGACAAATGTTAGGTTATTTGCTTCAAGATTGCATTTAGCGAAACTAACACTAGCTTCAGAGATTTCTTGAACTTATTTGCTTCAAGATTGCATTTAGCGAGACTAACACTAGCTTCAAAAATTTCTTGAACGAATCACACTCCTTAGCATACTTACTAGAGTATTGGATTTGAACCAAATGTGGTAGCAGAACTCTTAGCCACTGAGTTAAATCAGTTACTTATCATCATACCAAAGAGAACCAAATAAAATCCATCCAAAATATTTTCAGAATAGAGACAAGAAATGAATTACACAAAAACATCTCCGATTCAAAAGCATTTTCTTCATATTATTATACGTCAAAACTTTCTATTGAAAGAACTTCCTTTGGTTACTTTATCTCAGAAATACTAAAATAATGTTAATCATCATCACCATAAACTAGCAAAATATTGAGTTTATTCCATCTTAAAATATACCACACAAAACAACTCTTTCACCCCCAAGATGTGTTGCTCCAAAGACCACAAATTCACTCAAAATGCATCATAGTATTTACCAAATTTTCCAAAATTAAACAGGAACTGTCCTTCCACTAGCCCCCCTCATTTCTGTTCCACTTTCCTCTTCCCCTTCATTTTCCCTTGACATTTCTTCCAATGATTTCCCATTGGATTCTGGCACCAAGAATGTGAACAACATTCCAAGGAAGTTAACACAACCTAGGACGATCAGCGAGTTCCTCACACCAATGCCAGCAGGGTAACCGGCATCAGTCTTTTTTGGATCCTGAGACTGAGCAGCATACAAGAACCCGAATGCACCAACCATAGCTCCAGCTTTTCCAGCTGCTGCTGATATTCCATGGCATGTGGACCTAAGCCTGGCTGGGAAAATCTCCGCGGGGACAACGAATGTTGTGGCGTTTGGACCGAAATTAGCGAAGAAAAAGGTGAGTGAGTACATGATCACGAACCCGATTCTGTTAGCACTGAGAGTCCAGTGATGATATGGAATAGCTAAGGCAAACATGAAGACCGTCATGAAGAAGAACCCCATCAACTGAATTGCAAATCGACCAATTTTATCGATGAATACCACTGTAAACCAGTAACCAGGAACAGTACTGCAAAGGGCAATAAGTGTTTGTGCCCTTGCAATTTTGTAAACTTCTTCCAACGCATTCATGGTTTGTGCTGGTGGAATCCATCCAATCGCGCTGAAAATGTCTTTCTGGAAAAGGTTCTGACTGTAGAAAGCGATGTCCAACAAGAACCACGTGCTGGCAGTCCCGAGCAAGTGAAGTCCGTGGCGACGGAGGAACTCCTTAGAGAACAAACCAAAGCTATTCGCACCGTCTTGACGGGCATTCTCGACTTTCCCTGGCTCTGCTTCAATTTCAACTTGCAACACTTTCGACATGTCATTAGCTGCCTGTTTCAAGTTCTTAGCAACCAAGGCAGTGTAACGGGCGGTTTCAGGCATCTTCATACGCCAGTAATAAGTCATTCCAGCTGGGATCGCACCAAACATGAGTATTATACGCCACACGAAATCAGCCTGAGGGACTGTTGAACCAAGAGCATCAACCGAATATGCTGGTGCAGGGAATGCTCCCTTGAATGCTGTAGAAACAATGATTGCCACCATTCCACCAGCCAGAATTCCGAAACCTTGCATGGCAAACACCGCAGCAATGAACGCTCCACGAGTCTTTTTGTTAGCGTACTCGGACATGATGGTGGCGGAAAGGGGATAATCACCACCAATGCCAAATCCTAGCCAAAACCTGAAGAAACAAAGTGTAGTCATAACACTTTTTGGTGTATGACCAAATGAGAGCCCCGAGGCAATCGAACCAATGACCATAACCATAAGGGTCATTCCATAAACTTTCTTCCTTCCAAGCTTATCTCCGAGCCACCCGAAGAACAGTTGTCCAGCAAGGGTGCCACAGAAGGCAACTCCGTTAACAGCTGATGAAACATTAGGGGGCAGAGAGCCAGGTTTCAATGCATTTTCTTGGTGGTAGTAAATTCGGCCAAGCAATTTAGTGACCATAGAAATGCAGAAAAGGTCATAAGCATCAGTAAAGAAGCCCATGCCAGCAATCACAATTGCTGTGAAGTGATACAATTGTGTCTTTGCAACATCTAGTGCATTTAGCACTTGCAAATTATCGTTAGCCATGACTAAAATTTCTCAAACCTAACTTCCTGCAAAATTAGAAGAAGAGGGTGTAAATTATAAGGATTTAACTTACATCACTAACATAGTAAAAACAAAATTACAAAATTGTACAAGTAACGTACTTCTTGTTCAAGGTTATTAATCCACTGTTAGTAAACTATAGCTAAACTCAAACTACAGAACAAAACAAGAAGATATCTTGGGATTGCATTAATCTAGATAATTAAGTGCATGGGTACCCACTTTTGTGAAAATGGCAAAATTGACATGTTTGGTTTGACTTTTCAGAAGTGCTGGCAGAAGCTAAATTTTTTAGAATAGAGCACTTCTACCATTTACTTCAATTTGAATTTTACAATTTCCTTTATTACCCTCTTTAATTTTCATCAACAATTCTATCCACTTTCATTACCCTCTTTAAATATCTAAAAATAATTAGTAAAAAAAATCTAAATATTTAACTTTCATTACCTCTTTAAATATCTAGAAATAATTAGTAAAAAAAATCTAAATATACAACTTTCATTACCCTCTTTAAATATCTAGAAATAATTACTAAAAAAATCAAATATACTACTCATGTTCTGTTTTAATTAAAAAAAATCAAATATATTACTAAAGTTGACATTTGTTCATGTGTAATTGAAGATTGGAACTTTAAACTCCTCAAACATCCTAACGCTGTCCGATTATACGAGGATTATCATTCTCCATTTTCTATTGTCTTCTTTCAAATACTCCGAATATTACTACTATAATACATTATATTTTGAACAAACAAGAAATAAACATATCCAAGTTGAAGTATCGAAATTTTTATTATTTTTGAAGAATTGCCTGAAGATCGCCGCGGCGCCTCCTCCCAAGGGTCGCGGCTCCTTCGGCGTGAAAAATCACTGGAACTTAGGCGTCGCGGCTCCTTCAGAGATGAATCACGTTCGAGACTTAGTCCAAAATCAAATTATAGAGTACATGCAAAATTAGTATTGTAATAATATTTAAATACTATTTGCACCTTAAATTAATATTGTAATAATATTTCACTAATATTTAAGTATAGAGCACTTAAAATTCTATTATTTATTTATAATTTATATTTATATACTTCCATTTATTAGTAATTTTTATTTATATGTATCGACTAAATCTACATTCAAAAACAATTTTGATCAAAACTATCCAAACATCATTTATTGATAACAATCACTTTTACATTGTTGCATCCAAACATAAATCACAAAATTACTTCTGCCAACCGTCAATCCAAACAGACCCTAAGTTTGTAATTTGTCAAGTGGGGGTTAGCTTTGACTTCCTAGTAAAAGACAATGGTGGGGACCACAAAGTCTTTTTTCCTATCTATTTATTTATTAATTTTTATTTGACACCAGGGCACGCATGCTGACAATTATGACTATTATAGTGTATGTGAAAGCATTAAGGAACCTAAACCTAGTCAACATTAAAAAAGAAGCTTAACAAGTAAACATCAGCTATAGTAATGGAGTAACTATTTCCAGACAGATTCCTTGAGATTCTGGATGATGTTATGATCACAAATACTTGGCTAAACAAATAAGTTCATTCAAAAAGTTGATATTAGTAAAAATATTTCTTCATATGGAGTAGTTGATATTAATCAAATTAGGCTTAAAATAAGTACTCATGTTTTGTTTTCCGTAATATATAGTCCATACAGAGTATTTTCTTAAAGGTTGATTTTTACTTGCAAGGAAGGGAAGACTTTTCAAAAAGAAAGGAACAGCCTAACAGACACACGTGGCAAATTAGTACTTTTTCATTAACAGAACTAAACATTGGACCAAAAAAGTGTCTTTCATGACTCCCATTTTTTTTCAACATACAACACTAGATGAAACAAAAGCTCATGTTACATCAAGTATTTTTTTGTACAAATTGGACCCTTGTGAATAGTTTTATTCACAAACAAAACTCAACCACATATTTATGGGAAGATAGGTTGTAGGCAGCATAAATATCACTCCCTAGTCTGTAGGCAGGGGGATGTTGGAGAAAATGAAAAAAAAAACTTTATTTTATTTAGGGGGTTCACAAAAAGGGGAAAATCAATCTTCCTTACATCTATGGGGATGTCCATCATTACTGTACAAAAATAAACAGAAAATGAAATAAATCTTATAAAATACAAAAATGAAATCTTGAAGATATCATCAATGTTTTCAAAAATGAAAAAAAAAAAAGAGAAAGATATATCACTAAATGGGTATGAAAAGATACATATACCCATTATCAAACCCTTCATTTTCTTCCATTAAAACAACCAAGAACTCAAAATTTTCACTATTTCTCCATCAAAACACGATTGCATGGAAGTATAAACACAAAAATATTAACAAAAGGGCATAAAAGGAAAGATCTTTACACTAACCTTAAAGGATTTTCTTCACCAAGATTTCGATTTTCACCAAATGCAACAAAATCAAGAAACAACAGCAGGGATAAAAAACCAAATCTTGAATTAAGATTGGATTTTTTACGTTCAAAAGCACTAATAAAGAGACAATTTGGTTTGATTTTGCATTTATTTGACTTCACGAAATCTGAACTGAGAAATAAAGAGAGAAGTATTAACTGAGTTATGAAGGGAAGATGGTGAATTAGTGCCGTATTTAAAGGCTCTTTGATGATGGCATCTACTTAAGGTATATTCCTTCTATTTGCCTGCTTTTTAGAATTTAAAACCGTTGTGATGTTGCCACGTGGAATGGGGTTCACATAATGGTGTTTTGATTAACTTCTTATATGTAGGAGACGTATTATAAGGGTTATGGAGGATAGTAGAAGGGTAGTTCAGATTAGTCACGTCTATGATTATAAATTGATAGTTGTGATATTATTATTGTAGACTCTCTTATCGTATCATATTAATTGACATATTATTATCTTATAGTCCCTTATCGTTTGATTGATGATGCTATGTTTATTTTGTTTATTTATTGCTTTTTTTACTTCTTTTATTCTTTCAGAATTCGTTATCATGACTTATTTTGTTTGTTTTACTTTGCTTAGGCTTGTGCTTTGTCTTGAGTCGAGGGCCTCTAGAAAACAGACGTTCTACCTACCAAGGTAGATGTAAGGTCGTCCCCGGGGCATAACTGAATGACAAAGGATGAGAACTAAAACTTCAGTTGGAGGCCTGCATCGTGGGTTCGAACCTGGTGGGAGAAATTTGTTCTCTTATGGGTTAGAAGTTAGTGTTGTCAATCTGTATTCCAAAAAATCATAAAACAATAATAACTGAAAATGAATAGAATCAGTATTGGAAAAATAAGAATATTTTTCAGAATATAATCGAGTCCACTTAGTTCAAAGTGTGTCCTTAAGGAAATTATTCCCCTCACAGTACTCGAGATTGATGAAATATTTCATCCCAGGATAGAACGATTATCTTACCAGAATAGTAGTACTCCAAATTCCGTTAGCAGCGAACCACTCAACAGTAGTATATCACACAGAATAAGCAAGAGAGAATTCTCGAGATGAAGGAATAATTCGTATTGAATGTTATGTTTAATTCTTGGAACAAATCAAGAATTTATAGTTGTTGGAGGTACTGATTCTGAATGTTTGCAACCATTCGGAACAGTCACCAGAATGGTGAGAAAAAGATTCACTAATTTAACTTCGGTTTTGGAAATTCCACATCGGCACCGCGGTGCCGAAAGTTCTGCAGCCTCTCAGTACTTATGGCACCGCCCTGCAGTGTGTGACACCGCGGTCCTGCATAAATTTTATTTTAATTAATTAAATAATTAAAATTAAAGATAATTTGGTCCAAGAAGAGTATCAATCAGATCATTTGACCATATTCAAATTCAAATTTGAAGCCGAGCCGAACGACGACGACGGCGCGAGGGGTCCTTGCCCTTTTAGTGACTAGAGAATGTGTAATATAATATATACACCTCTCTTTTCCTTTCTCTTCCGATGTGGGACAAATGGTTTACCAAGACAAAAGAGACCTTTTACATTCCCTTCACTTTTCATCCCAACATTTCTCATTCACCAATATCAAAACCCAACAATCCCCCACATGAATGGGGAATGGCCATAATATAAAAGAATGTGCGGACAAGTGTGATATACAAGCGAGAATTGACTGCATCTGGATAAGTAGGTTTCCCTTTGAACTTTCCGTAGTGAACTTATATCAGATATACTCGATCAATCGGTAGATTTGATATCTTTGAATCTTCGAACTTTGTTGTATACCTAGACAACATAAGACACACAATCAACCCTCAACCGTTTATGGTTCTCACGGTTGTATTCGTTTCAGCCATGAACACCGCCTGATTTCATGAGTTCATAGAGAATAGGTCTTCACTGTCATTCCCCTTTAAAGCGGCTTACATTTAACACTCACATAGGTGATTTCTAAACATGTGGTCCTATAGCCACATTATCTAGTCATACACTGCCAGATTTAGATAATCATTAAAAATCTTTAATGTTTTATTAACTCATTAACAAGCCATAAAGTTTTATCCTTATTTCTGAACATTGTCTTCATCCGAGAATGGGTTGAGTTATTTGATAATGTTGAACCGTCAGTCACAACTTTGTTTGATCTCCTTGAACCTAGCTCTTGGGATCTCCAGTCTTCTAGGTAGAGTTACCGCCATGATGACTTGTCCTCGGCCTTAACCCCATTCCCATTGATGATCTACTAACTCTCTATCTAGATAAGCCTTTTGTAAGCGGATCCGCCACGTTATCTCTTGACTTTACATAGTCAATCGTGATAACGCCACTAGAGAGGAGTTGTCTAACGGTTTGTGTCTCCGTCGTATGTGACGAGATATTCTGTTATACATTACGCTCTCTGCCCTACCTATTGTTGCTTGACTGTCACAATGTATACATATAAGAGCCAAAGGTTTGGGCCAGAATGGAATATCTTCTAAGAAATTTCGGAGTCATTCAGCTTCTTCACCGGCCTTGTCTAAGGCTATAAATTCAGATTTCATTGTAGAGCGGGCGATGCATTTCTGTTTTGATGATTTCCAAGACACTGCTCCTCCACCAACGGTAAAAATATATCCACTCGTGGATTTATCCTCATATGATCCGGTGATCCAGTTTGAATCATTATATCCCTGAATTACTGCGGGATATTTATTATAATGCAAAACATAGTTTTGGGTGTGTTTTAAATACACTAAGACTCGTTTCATTGTCATCCAATGAGTTTGATTGAGATTACTTGTGAATCGACTCAGCTTGCTTATAACACATGCTATATCTGGTAGTGTACAATTCATAATATACTTTAAACTTCTCAAAACTCGTGCATAGTCCAATTGTGAGTCACTTTCACCTTCATTCTTTTGAAGTGCAAAACTTTCATCAATTGGAGTCTTTGCAACATTGAAATTTAAATACTTGAACTTGTCAAGTACCTTTTCAATATAATGTGATTGTGATAATGCCAGACCTTGTGGAGTTTTATGCATCCTAATGCCTAAGATCAAATCAACAACTCCTAAGTCTTTCATATCAAATTTGCTAGCGAGCATACGTTTCGTAGCATTTACATCGGTAATATCTCTACTCATTATTAACATGTCATAAACATATAAACAAACAATGACTTCATGATTTGGAGTATTTTAATGTAAACACATTTGTTACACTCATTAATCTTAAATTAATTTGCCAGCATTGTTTGGTCAAATTTCGCATGCCATTGTTTGAGTGCTTGTTTAAGTCCATAAAGTGACTTAACAAGTCTGTACACTTTCATCTCTTTACCAGGAACCAGAAAATCCTGAGGTTGTACCATTTAAATTTCTTCTTCCAATTCTCTATTTAAGAAAACCGTCTTGACATCCACTTGACGGATTTCAAGATCATATACGGCCGTCAGTGCCACTAACACCCGAATAGATGTTATTCTTGTTACCGGCGAATATGTGTCAAAGTAATCAAGACCTTCTTTTTGTCTATAACATTTGACCACAAGTCTTGCCTTACATTTGTCAATAGTGTCATCAGCTTTCATTTTCCTTTTAAAAATCCACTTTGATCCTAAAGATTTATTTCCAGGAGGAAGATCAATCAACTCTCATGTATGGTTGTTCAAAATTGATTCAATCTCACTATTGACTGCCTCTTTCCAAAATGCTGAATCAGAAGAAGACATCGATGCTTTAAATGTTTGAGGCTCATTTTCAAGCAAGAATGTCACAAAATCTGGTCCAAAAAAGGTAGATGTCCTTTGACGTTTACTACGCCTTGAATCCTCTTTACTTGGTGTACTTTCCTTTGGTTCTTGCCACGGTCGTTTAGATCTTTCACTTGATGACTCACATTCAATTTTATGCGGATAAATATTTTCAAAGAATTCAGCATTATCTGATTCAATTACCGTATTAACATGAATTTTGGGATTGTCCGATTTGTGAACCAAAAACCGACAAGCTTTGCTGTTTGTAGCATAGCCAATAAAAACACAATCCACAATTTTTGGTTCGATTTTTACCCTTTTGTGCAAAGAAACTTGGACCTTTGCTAAGCACCCCCACACTTTGAAATATTTCAAGTTGGGGTTTTTTCCTTTCCATAGTTCATATGGAATAGATTGTGTTTTGTTGTGGGGCACCCTGTTGAGTATTCGGTTAGCTGTAAGGATAACTTCCCCCCACAAGCTCTGCGGTAAACCGAAACTTATTAGTAAGGCATTCATTATTTCCTTTAACGTTCGGTTTTTCCTTTCTGCAATTCCATTTGATTGTGGTGTGTAAGGGGCAGTAGTTTGATGAATAATTCTATATTCCAAACATGTCTCTGCAAAAGGAGATTCGTACTCTTCACCCCTATCACTTCTAATCACTTTGATCTTTTTATTCAATTGATTTTCCACTTCGTTCTTGTATTGCTTAAATGCATCAATTGTTTCATCCTTACTATTAAGTAAATACACATAACAATATCGAGTGTAATCGTCAATAAAAGTTATAAAATACTTTTTCCCACCGCGAGATGGTATTGACTTCATATCACATATATCTGTGTGGATTAAGTCTAAATGATTTGAATTCCTATCAATAGACTTATATGGATGTTTAACAAACTTAGATTCAACACAGATTGCACATTTTGATTTATTGCACTCGAATCTAGGCAATACTTCTAGATTAATCAATTTCTGCAAGGTTTTGTAATTGACATATCCTAAACGAACATGCCATAAATCATTTGACTCCAATAAGTAAGACGAAGCTGAATTATTATTAATACTATCAACATCCATTACATTGAGTTTGAAAAGACCCTCGGTGAGGTAGCCCTTTCCAATGAACATATCATTCTTACTTATTACAATTTTCTCACTAACCAACACGCACTTAAACCCATTTTTGACGAGTAGTCCGGCTGAAACTAAATTCTTTCGAATTGTTGGAACGTGCAGAACATTGTTGAGAGCCAGGACCTTGTCGGAAGTCATCTTCAGAAGTATCTTCCCATATCCTTCAACCTTGGCTGTTGCAGTATTTCCCATAAACAGTACCTCTTCGGGTCCTGCGGGAGCGTAGGTTGCAAATGCTTCTTTTGTAGCGCAAACATGTCGAGTGGCACCAGAATCAAGCCACCACTCCTTTGGGTTTCCAACCAAATTGCACTCTGATATCATTGCACAGAGATGATCCATATCATCATTCTTTTCTACCATATTGGCTTGTCCTTTTCCCTTGTCCTTTTTCGGGAGACGACAATCTAGGCTTTTGTGGTCAGTTTTCCCACAATTATAGCAGTTGCCCTTGAATCTTTTCTTGTTAAGATCCTTCTCTTTTCCGGAAGGCCTCTTATTTTTCTGGTTCTTTTTCGGAGCAACATCTTCAACGACGTTTGCCCCTTCAATTGTCATTATTTATTTGTCATTGTCAAGTCGACAAACTATTTTAGTCAATAAAACCAGAATAACAATTAAATCACAAACTTAAACGATAAATATTTTATTTCTTCAAATCGCAGTATAATTATGAAACTTTAGTATTCCAACGAAGTTTTTATATCTTCGAGTCAGAATACTAATATTCATATGGAGTAGAAGACTACACAAGTTTTAATCTCCAACAACAACGATGAAGTTTTTATGTTCTTCAAATCGTTGTACAAGTAGAAAACTACACAAGTTTTAATCTCCAACATCAACGATGAAGTTTTTATGTTCTTCAAATCGTTGTACAAGTATGGACTTTAATATTCCAACGAAGTTTTTATGTCTTCAAGTCAGAATATGAAATTTCATACGGAGTAAAAAATCACACATGTTTTAGTCTCCAAAACAGAATACAAATTATAATAAAAAATATATAATTTCCTTAAGATTGTTGTCAATCTGTATTCCAAAAAATCATGAAACAGTAATAATTGAATATGAACAGAATCAGTGTTGGAAAAATAAGAATATTTTTCAGAATATAATCGAGCCACTTAGTTCAAAGTATGTCCTTAAGGAAATTATTCCCCTCACAGTACTCGGGGTTGATGGAATATCCCCTCACAAGATAGAACGATTATCTTACCAGAATAGTAGTACTCCAAATTCCGGTAGCAGCGAATCACTCAACGGTAGTATATCACACAGAATAAGCAAGAGAGAATTCTCGAGATGAAGGAATAATTCGTATTGAATGTTATGTTTAATTCTTAGAACAAATCAAGAATTTATAGTTGTTGGAGGTACTGATTCTGAATGTTTGCAACCATTCAGAATAGTCACCAGAATGGTGAGGAAAGGATTGACTAATTTAACTTCGGTTTTGGAAATTTCGCATCGGCACCGCGGTGCTGCAGATACAGCGAAAGTTTGTGTGACTGAAAATTTGATCCAAAAAAATTATCAATCCATCAAATCCAAAGCCGAGTCGAACGACGACGACGACGCGAGAGGTCCTTGCCCCCTCAGCCCTTTTAATGACTAGAAAAGGTGTAAAGTAATATATACACATCTCTTTTCCTTTCTTTTTCCGATGTGGGCCAAATGGTTTAACCAAGATAAAAGGGACCTTTTACATTCCCTTCACTTTTCATCCCAACTTTTCTCATTCACCAATATCAAAACCCAACAGTTAGAACCTTGTAGGTGATAACAGTTGCTCTGTTCTCAAACCTTGATCATTCAGGCACATCCCACGATTTACTGATAGTAGTGTTGAGGGACCGGTGCTACTATCTCCATGAATAGTAACGTAAGCCAGAAAGCTGGATATTAAAAAAAATTAAGCACATCCCGTGATTTATTGATAGTAGTGTTGAGGGACCGGTGCTACTATTTCCAAGAATAATTTGGCGTAAGCCAAAATTCTGAATATCAAAAATAAAAGATAAAGATAAAGTCTGCGTATATTTTACCCTCCTCGTACACATTGTGTCGGTTCACTTGCTTGTTGTTGTTCTTATATGTAAGTCAACAATCTCCTTCTTGACACGTACTTCGCAGGATCACCCTACTTGCAACTATGTTTAGTGTTGACCGCCCTATTTATAATTATTTCTATTTATTTTCTTAAAAATAATTCAATATTATTTTTATATTAATCTGGATTTTCGTTATTCCATAAAAAAAAAAGATGGTTTAAACTACTCTCCTGTAATATTCATTGCGGTATTAAATATTAGTCGTTTTAGCAAATTGAATTTGTTTTAGAATTTTCACCTTAAAAAAAGAAGCATCTATTTATCAAATTATTGTTTCAATTAGTTGAGTATTAATTAAGTGAAATACTTGAACGAATGAAGTATGATTTAATTTAAATAAATATATTCTTGTAATTAAAGTTATTAAATGTACAAGAAACTTAAAAGATACAAGATAATATTGGGGCGAGGTAGCATTAACTGTTAAGAGAGATAATTGTATCCAAAGTTATTATTGGGTGGTTGATGCACATGATAATAACTTAGAATATAACTTAAAAAAATTAATCGGTAAACTAACAAGTCATTTATAGTCCTCTAACCTCTTTTACTTCAGCACTCTGTATTACTTCTATTATTTTGTTTTGCAAACCAGCTGTATTATTATTCAAAGTCAAATTTAACAACGGTAAGTACAAAATTCCTTTTGATTTGATATATGATGTGATCAAGAATTGAAAGTAAAAATATGTGGGCGTTCAATTTACTTTGTTTGGGGGCTTGCGTTTGCAGATTATATATGGTCTGAAAAGGGAGGAGGAAAAGAAGAATATAATTGGACTTTGAAAAATAAAATGTGGCTTATTTTGTATGCAGACAAAATTAGTACATATTCTTTTATTCTTACTATTACGAATCTCGAAATGAATATGATGTTATTGATAAGAAATGAAATTCCAACAAATTTCAATCACAAAAGCTATCTTATGAAGCGGTAAAAGCGCATGTTAGTCATATATTAGTCTGATGTTTAACCATTTTTAGTCGAATATAACTAAAATAGATATTTTTGAATTATACAAATCTTTTTCATTTAAAAGCGTTAGAGACCTGCTTCAAGCTTAAGTGATTTTGAATAGAGTTTTGTGTATTATGAAAATATTCTGGAGTAAATATTATTTAACTAGGCATGAAACAAGTATAGATGAAACTCATAGTCAAACAACTCAAGTCAATCAGAGCCCAACCTACGACCGTAGAACACTTACCCCCTTCTTAGAGGTTCGTATATATTCTGGGTTATTTTAATTATATTATTATACTCATCATTAACATTCACTTTTACTAATTTACTATATTAAAAATAAATTTTCATTTTTAATTGACCATTTTAGCATATCAAGAGAAAAATAAATTTATAATGGATTGGTTCTTTCTCAAGGAAATATGTATATAGACAAGGAAATGGGAATGCAACAATAACAACAAGTGTGTAAGAAATCTGGAAATAAATAAATAAGTGGGCTTGCTGAATCGACCAAATTCTTGATCTATCCTTAAGATAATATTGCCCCATATATCATTTCAACGATTGTAATGACAACTTATCTCCCAAAATAAAACAACAATCAAACAAATGAGCAAAGGGAACTCAAGTGTTCGCTTGGGAAGAAAGATCTTTGAATGTTTTGTGATTGCAAGAGAGGAAGACAATTTCAGAGAATTGTTTAGTGAATGTCAAAATGTGTGTTCTTGCAAATGAGCCAAATGCCTCATTTTATAGTGTTGAGAAGATGACTTTCCAATTGCACATGTAATGGTCTTGAATGACCATGTAATGACATTGATTATGGAGTGTTAATTTAGCCAAATAATGGCTGAATTCATTTGGGATGTAATGGAGGTTTAATGCCTCAATCCAACCTAAGAGTCATGTCTTTTCGTCTCCCGTCGCAGCCTTTGGACTACCAGCGCAGCGACCCTGCAGGGAGGCGCCGCGGCGCCACAACTTCATGACTCATTTCATCTTTAAACAAATTATACACTTCTTCCTTCATTTACCAACGTGAAATCAATGTCATTTGGTCAATAACCGTCTATTACCTTACGTCTCAAACAATTCATATTTGTACCAATATCTCTTCCATTGAGGAAATATGATATTTGGCATTACGTGTGTACGTGTGTGGAAACAAGGTTTCCCACATGCGGGACCCCAATTATTCGAGTCATAATTAAATAGGATTAACTTTATTTCACGTTTAATAAATATTTCCAATAAAGTATAAGACTATAAGTTAACTTGGTTCATTCCTTGAGATTTTTTTTATATTTCTCACATGGTGTCTGATATCCGTATTTGAGTCTCACTAAATTCGGATTTGTGCCGTGAAGTCCCATATTGGGAGAGGGGGAGGGGGATAAAGCGTCCTAACAAAGTAACTTTGTGCCTAGAGGGACTCGAACTCGAGACTTTTGGTTTAGGATGAACAGTATTTATCGCTCCATCACAATATTTGTTGGTCTATATATAGTTACTTAATGATAAGGATAATATGAAAAGGAAATAATATATTTATCTTGATTTGCGGAAATCCATAAGTGAAAAGATAAAATCTATTTTTGGCATAAGGAATAGATAAAAAGGAAGGGATAAAGTAAAATTTAAAAATTTACAAAATATGATAGTATTTACCTTGTCTTGGACCATGGTACCAGAAAAACTACCTGTTCAAGATGAACATATACTTCCAAAACATAAGGATAAGATTAACAATGTGAACACAATTAAGTATCCCAAATCCCGATGTTTATTTGTCAGATTATTAAAACTTGATCACACATTCACACTCAATCTATGTAAATTACTGTTCTCACCTTAAATTAAGCCCATCGTTTGCAGTTAATCCTTTGTCCCAGTTGAATACAAAAATAATGTTTGATTTTTGGAAGTAAGCTAGGATTAAGTGTAAAAGAAATAAAATAAGATTAGATCAATTGATACATTTCCTACAACTAAGTAATTGACAAATAATTAGTCGACTTTATACATTTTTGTAAAATTCATATTAAAACAATTTAACAATTTCGTGTCGCCGAATAACTAGCATGACAGTTTTCCATCAGATAGAAAAAGGTTATTGTTTTATATTAGAAACAGCATGATTAATGCGTCTTGGACGCCAGGAGTAGACATTAGTCTTAAGCTTAGTACTACATTAAGTGGGTCAGCGGTGGGTGGGACATTAGTCTAATAAAGAAAAACATTTTTGAAATTTATGGATCTTTGAGACGTTGGTTTTATGATTTTTTTCTAACAAACTAAAATCTTATTAAAAATGTTAGATCATTATCTAAAAATTGATTAGTTTATTGCAAATAATGTTAGATAAAAGTCTAATATTTTGTCAGTAAGGTTGAGTACAAACGCATGTTCAAGATGAACATATACTTCCAAAACATAAGGATAAGATTAACAATGTGAACACAATTAAGTATCCCAAATCCCGATGTTTATTTGTCAGATTATTAAAACTTGATCACACATTCACACTCAATCTATGTAAATTACTGTTCTCACCTTAAATTAAGCCCATCGTTTGCAGTTAATCCTTTGTCCCAGTTGAATACAAAAATAATGTTTGATTTTTGGAAGTAAGCTAGGATTAAGTGTAAAAGAAATAAAATAAGATTAGATCAATTGATACATTTCCTACAACTAAGTAATTGACAAATAATTAGTCGACTTTATACATTTTTGTAAAATTCATATTAAAACAATTTAACAATTTCGTGTCGCCGAATAACTAGCATGACAGTTTTCCATCACATAGAAAAAGGTTATTGTTTTATATTAGAAACAGCATGATTAATGCGTCTTGGACGCCAGGAGTAGACATTAGTCTTAAGCTTAGTACTACATTAAGTGGGTCAGCGGTGGGTGGGACATTAGTCTAATAAAGAAAAACATTTTTGAAATTTATGGATCTTTGAGACGTCGGTTTTATGATTTTTTTCTAACAAACTAAAATCTTATTAAAAATATTAGATCATTATCTAAAAATTGATTAGTTTATTGCAAATAATGTTAGATAAAAGTCTAATATTTTGTCAGTAAGGTTGAGTACAAACGTCATTAGATCGAATCTAAGGATAATTTAAGAAAATTATAAAAATTAAATCTAAATAACAACATGCATTTGCATAAATCATTCGATGGGAACTCTGTTTATCGAAAATTTCTATCAAAAACAGTATTTTCTATCTTTCAAAATCGGGATAAGATATGCATTTTAGATCTTAATTATGAAATTATATTAGGTATCTTGTTGTTGTTGACTGACGGATACTCTACTATTATTGTGAAAGTATGAAGTCTCAAGTCAACTGGCCATGCTAGTTATTGTAAGTAGATTGCAAGGATTTCTTATAATTTGACCCTTTTTATGTTACTTGCAATTATTAAAAGTAGTTTTTTTCTATAAAAAATTATTTCACATTTGTCACGTGACAGTTGTATTTAGGTCAACTCTAACATAGTTTACTAATGATAATAATAAAATCTTTAAACGGCTCTCTTTAGTATTGCGTCCGATGTTTTTTTAAAAGCTTGTTCACATTTATTTATACAATCAGAAGAAATTAGTCTTATATGTCATTCCAGTTGTAGGAGTTCACAAACAAATATTAAATTAGAAAAACAAAAAAAAGGACAATTTTAGAATACAGTTTCTAATTAAAGTGATAATTCCATCGTCGTGTGTCTAATTTTTGTATCGACTTTAATATCCATTTTATAAGGTTTGACTTTTTAAGTATAATTATTTTTCAGAATATTTTTTATATATACGTATTTATTAATTTCATGATCTCAATACAACATAGATTCCACAATCCTCTTTTTTTTTGAGGATATAATTATGCCTAGGTAAAAGTGGACATGCATGGAGATCCCGATGTAATTTCCTAAAACAATGGCTATTTATGCTATAAATATTTACAGTTATCAGATAGTAATTGTATATTTACCATCATGGATTGAACTTCTTGTTGTGATAATCAGTACTACATTTTGATTTTTGAATAGGAATAAATCTAGAGGTTGTTTAAAGGTTCACATGAATCAAATAACTTTCGTCCACACCCTAAAGATATGGAGTATTAAAAATCTATTAATAATTTATTGTGAATTTAGTTATTATTGTAGTATAATATGAGATTGTTATTGCGTGTAGGAACTCATAAATTTCAATTCTTGGACATGCTTCTTATTTTGAATATAACTTTTAAAGTTAGATTAGAAGATGATCAATTTATGTATATACGTTCCTAAATAACATTTACCTAAACTTGAAAATCTTTGAAGAAAACAAATAGATGCACGCAACTTTTGTATATCAATTGTAAAGAATAAATCTTGGGTCTAACTCAATCTCAAAAGATAGCTTTTAGGGTGAAGATTGTCCAAGTTCATATTCTCATTTCATTTTCGATGTGGGACTCTTAACATTCCCCGCACGCCCATACCTCGTTAACTGGAGCGTGGACAATATAATTTGGGGGCCCAACATCGACGAATAAATAATTGGAATGAGTATTGGGCCTAACTCAACCTCAAAAGCTAGCTTGTAGGGTGAGGGAAGTCCATGTTCCCATTTCATTTCTGATGTGAGACTCTTAATACTCCCCCGCACGCTCATACCTCATTAACTGGAGCGTGGACAATACAATTTGGGGACCCAACATCGGTGAACAAAGAATTGAAATGAGCATGACTGTGATACCATGTAAAGAATGAAGCTTTTGAGGTTGAGTTAGGCCCAAGATCATTTCTTTACACCTTTCACATCGAAAATGGAATGAGAACATAGACTCCTTATATGGATTTGGATAATTCTCAGCCTACAAGCTAGCTTTTAGGGTTGTGATAGACTGAAGATCCATTCTTTACATGAACAATATTAACATCGAATTAATTAAAGAAGCTTCACTCAGGAGTAAAATAATAGATGTTAGTTTGTAAGCGATAGATATAAAATTATGCTAAGAGCTTAATTAAAACAAGTTAATTTTCAAACTAATAAGCTACTATTTAAAACCCTTGAATAAGAAAAGTTGAAAGAAGAAAGTTACAAACTTCTAAAAAATACTAAACATAAGTTAAAAGAAGTATTATGTTCTTAACTTGAAAATGTTAGTCTTATGCACATTCATCAACTTCACATCTTCCTCTCTGCCAAGAACCAAATAAGGCACAATTCATGCAGCTGTATAAGTTATATATTAATTATGACAAAACGCGTAATTAAGCTCGGTTTTGTAATTATTGTTATTGTTTATTGCTTAAAATACTTGCTAAGATATTGCTATGTATGTTTGCAATTTCTAACGTAGTTGCTTGTCATTATATAGGCACACGCCTCTCATAATTAACTAAATTTCTTGTCATTCTTTTGCATGCACGCAAACGCATCAATTAATAAATTTTACCATATTTTCACTTCTCTTTAACTCTTTGTAGCATTTATTCGGTACATACTAGTTTAATAGAATTACAAGTTTCTCCTTGGCGGAAGTGGATTTGCACCAACCACGATTTATGTCACCCGTATGTTTTCGGAAATCCTCATGAAGCGGATGAATGTAATTTCCTTTGTCCACCACCTAAATATCTTGAAAGATGCATAGAATTCTTTTTGGATATATAGCTAACCCTAGCCGTCGTATTAAAGCGGAAAATCATTTCTTTCTCAAGACCCATAATGGTGTATTTTTATGCTTAGAGTTAGGGTTGGGACGAAGACAAGCTAATGGAGTAATTAACTAGCACCCCTTATCGATTGACCATGGCTATTTCCTACACTTCTGAAAACTAGTAGTCATTAAACTAAGTTTGTGATTTGCCATCGCACTATTTAATGTTTGGATGGTTGATAATAGAGTAGCTTTAAGCTGAATCAGACCTACCAATAAATAACAATTAACAAGATTATCTTTTTTTTACTTAAGCAGTTTTTTCTTGTTAAGACTTGGAAAAGGTGAGTGGGAGCAAGACTTTGCATCGTATTTCCAGAAAATTTGAACTTCCTTTCACAATCAAAGTGTATGTGTTTGTACTTAGAAAACTCAAAAGTACTGTGGATGGAAGGAAAGTAAAAACAATATAGCTTAGTCCTTTTTTCTTTTTCTTTTTGGTTAAATTGTGTGTCAATTGATCATTGATGTGCAAAAAGTTACATATTTGAATTTGGCATATCAAACTTTGTAAATGATCATCGAGTAGAGACTATTACTGTTATTCGTTGTGCAAACAAAGTCATGTACTAATTGTTGAAAAGATTGAGAAATTATATATAAGGGGTAGGAATAGTACTCTTAAAGGTATGATGCTTTTGGGAAAAATCATGTGGCCTTAGAGCGAACAACATCATATCATATTAATAGTGTCTTTTAGAATTGTCTTAGCCCAACAACTAATATATTAGAGACATTGATTCGATAAGATGAGTATGTAAATGATGGAGTTCTGATGGTATGCACCTCGGTTTACTACAAAGCTAATTATAATGTAACTTGGAGACGCGTGGAAGAAACTAGCTCTGGACTTCGATGACCCTAAATGCTCAGTCATTTAGGGGAACACAGTGAATGATCTTCAAAATTGACCCATGGATTGTGGTGACGGGCCACGTTGAACTTAGTTTGAGGTAGAAATCATTGGGTGTACGAATAAAGTTTCATATTAATAATTGAAAAGATTGGGAAGCAACATATAATGTGTAAGAATACTTTTAATGGTTTGAGACTTTTGAGAAAAATCTTTCATGATTGGCCCATATATGTATGGGCTGACTTACCCAACCATTGGCCTTTCCCAGACTCTTTAACAAAGTCCAGACATAGACTACTTCGAAGTTTTTTAAACTAACTTATCTTTGGGGTAATTGTCAAATGAATTGCATATATCATTATTCCTCTTCTTGTTGGGTTGTTTAGTTACATAAGTAATGAATTCAACTGCTCTAAAAAGATGTTGAAAAATTCAAAAGGTGACGAAAGCAAAAAGATTAAACTACATTTAGTACTCGATTTGGTAGTTACATATTAGGTATATAGCACACGTTTGAATTGTCAAAAAGTTTATAAAGGTAGGAGAAAGAAAGGAGGAAGTTACCATATGTTCAGCTACAATATTGTGAACACTGATGTGCGATTTATACACACGCTTAACGCAAGTGCACGTATCGTTATAAGTAATATAGTCTAGATAAGACCGAATATCGTCCTCAGGGACTGATTTTCAAGTACCGATTATCTATGCTTTAGTTTCTATTTGGTTAACGTTAATTGAGTTGGAATTCTAAACTAATAATGCAGGAAATAAACTAATTATGAAAATACTTTGATTTAAATCAGTTATGATGGCGAATTAGGGCTTCCAAGATCATCAACTATCCACTCTATTCAATCTTTAATACAATTAGACTAACTTCTTCTTCTACGTTAAGATAGCAGGTTAACTAGACCGTTTTATACTCCTGTTAAGGTAATATAAACACTCAACCCCAATGGAGAACCCTTCTACCTTTCGGTGACAAGATTGACTACAAAGGAGGATTAAGAGCAATAACCTATTAAGCTACACAAGTATCGGGGTACTTTCGTCCACGATTCAAACCTATGTTTATTCAACTATAGCATATTCACAATCTCCCCTTTCGGATTTCGATTAGAAATCATATAAGTGATGATAACTAGTGATCAATTAATTATCAAGCAATCAAAACAACTATTGAATAAATCTTAAACAAGTGAAGAAGAAATCAACTAATTTATTAATTCATGAATAAGAGTTTCAAGAGAATCACAAGGAAATCCCTAAATAAGTAATTAGCTCCTAGTCATAGTCACGCTAAGAATTAATACAATCTCCATACATGAACTGAAATAACAAAGCAAAAAGAAAGAAAAGAAAATACTCAAGAACAAGTCTCCAAGCCTTCTAGCATCCAAGGATTGTGTTGTGGAATATTTACAAGATGGAATGGAATGGTGGATGGAGAATGGAATGTGGTATGGTTTGTAGGATGAAAGATAGGTGAATGAATTCTTCTAATGATGTAGAGACTATTTATAGCCCAAGAATCCTTTAGGTAAAGGGTTAGGGATTATGTAGGTAGGAAAGGTTATGGAATCCTTTTAGGTAAAGGGTTTAGGAAAAGTTATGGAATCCTTTAGGTAAAGGGTTAAGGATTATGTAGGTAGGAAAAGTTATCCCTTTTGGATCCTGAAAATGTGTCAAATTCGGTCCAAAATTCAGAACTTCCGCGTCGGCGCCGCGGCCCTGCAATCCGGCGCCACGGCGCCTGAAAATCAGAGAGCTTCGGACGGCTTCAATGGTGTGGCTGCGGCGCATGGCCCGGTGTGACATTCTTCCGGATTTTTCGTTTCTTCGTCCTTTGTTCGTCCGGTCTTCGTCTGATTTCTTCTATATTTCCCGGACCTTCTTAGACTTCATTTCTTGGCCCTTTTAGTGTGCAATTCCATCTCATTTATGCTCATTTCATCTCCTTTTCGCCATTTCTCCATTTCTCCATTTCTGACCGCTGTGACACAAAAGAAAGGAAAACGACCCTAATACTATACTAAACATAAATGAAATGAGTAAAATACTAACTAAAAATGACTCAAAAGGTGTATATAAAATACACCGATCAAACACTCCCAAACTTAACCTTTGCTCGCCCTCGAGCAAAGATAAAAAATATAAACAAAGACACGAAAGAAAATAAAATGACTCAAAGACACTGATCATTTTGCTGCACAATCGTCACTTAGAAAAGCATGAAGGTTAGTAGGATAATATGTAGGAACATATAGCATGGATTTTTAGCATTCTAAGCACTCAAGTCAGATATTTCGCAAATTCAATTTAATCATGCTCAATGGAAGTAAGAATACCTAACTATGCATGTCAATTTCAAAATCCTATGGCATGTTTACTTGCTATTCTCCACTAATCATGGATACACATATTAGAGATCTTCAGGGCTTTTCAGGGTTGTAATGTAGGCTCAGGCAGGGGTAGGTAAAAATAGACATTTAGGCTCAATTTACGTACCATAAGCTCTTTTGCTTTAAATTCTTCCCTTTTCTTTTGATTCTCTTTTTAACCTCATACATATCTTTCCCCTCTTTTGTTTTGAGAGAATGAGGTGTCTGATGAATAGTAAGCACCCCCAAACTTAGGCTTTTGTCTATTTATTATTACTTTTCATTGGGGTGCATCAAAATTGTTCACTCTCTTTTGTCTCTTTTTTCAACACTTTATATTCCAAACATAGCAAAAAAAATTCTCTTATGGCACAAATATGGAATTATCGGGTGTCAAAGAAAAAATCTTATTTTTAGGCTCAATGGAGCTAACTAGGGATACAATTTATATGTCAGGGATAGGCAAAAATGGTAAGAAATGACTAACAAAGAAATGTCTGAATCATCTCCCTAACATGCATATCCTAACTATTTCGCCTCAAATAGCAAGCAAGCAGACACATATGTTTAATCACTAACAATGCATAAATCAAGCACGATACCCCAAATAGTTCGATTTCATGAATTTTTGGCATATCTAACCTAAGCGTTTAAATGGTTGCTTCTAATTCCATTACATTATTCAACCTTACTTCACTAGGCGTTTCCAGTAACTACAGCATACATGATCTTACAAAAAAAAATCTGACTAAAAAAATACTCAAAAATACACAAATCAAATCGAAAAGACTCAAAAACAATAAAACATCCCCCCAAACTTAAATCACACATTGTTCCCAATGTGTGAAGACTAAAAATAGGGACAACTTACTGACACAATACAGCGGTCATAACGGAGGTCTGAGAGAAAAATTCTGGAATTTGCATGAAATCTGGGTTTCTGAACCTTCGGCGCCACGACCCTGCACTTGGCGCCGTGGCGCCAATCTGCGACTCTCTGAAGTTCGGCCCACGGCTGTTTACAGCGCCACGGCGGCAGCAGTTTTCTTTTTTCGGCATTTTTGCTCCTTTTTACGTTGAGTGCGCTCTAGTCCACTGTCGTCAACAACACAAAACAAGAACCCAAGACCGTGAGACTGTTCAAGATAAAATAAAACAAGCTAAAAATAGAAATTAATATAACATAATTAATAAACATTGGGTTGCCTCCCAACAAGTCCTGTCTTTAACGTCTTTTAGCCGGACGCAGTTAACCTTTACGAGTGCCCATTGGATCCTTCTGCGAACTGCTTGCAATCCGCATAGTTATTGTTGCAGGTCTCACTTTTCCTACAACGCCTTTTTCAAACAAGGGCCTTAGACATAAGATTATCCCCCAAGTATGATCGGTGTATTTTATATACACATTTTGAGTCAGTTTTAGTTAGTCTTTTGTCCCTTTTTGTACAAATAAGTGTCGTATTAGGATAGTTTTCCCTTCTTTTGAGTCAAAGTGGTTAAAATGACCAAATGGCGGAAAAGGAGCTAAAAGAAGGCAAAAGAGGAGGTTCCAGAGCTAAAAACAGAGAAAGTGGCGAACGAGGCTGAAACCAGCAGGCGCGGCCTCCTGCGATCGAAGCGAGGCGCGGCGCCAACATCCGCAGAGGCTGCGAAGACCAGTCGCGGCGCCATGCCAACGATAGCGAGGCGGCGCCATCGAGCAGAAGAATCGTAGCGTGGCGCCAAATCACCCGAAGGACCACGAGTTCCAGCGCGGCTAAAGCGCGCGTGCGCGTGACGCCGAAAAGTTTGGGACGAAATTCGGCCTGAAGGAAAAGAGAGAGGCGGTTTTCAGCCTATAAAAGGAGAACCCTAGGCAGATTTTAAGGGTTCCCCTTCTTGCATAACACAAGATTTTCTTGCTTGGAGATTGGAGACCTAAACTTAGTAATTTCTTTCCTTTTTCTTTTCTTTATTTCAGTTTTTGCATGATGAACTTTGAATTGGTTCTTGTCATATCTATGGCTAGAAACTAATTCTCTTATAGGGCTTTCCATGTTAATTCTCTAGAAACTTATGTTATGAATTAATACATGTTTATGGTTATTCTTCTTCTTTGAGAGATCTATCCAATAATTGCGTTGAATGCTTGGTAATTAATTGACAACTAATTATCCTTATATGATTTCTAATTTACTTCGAAAGGAGAGATTGTGAATATGTTGTAAGTTGGGTAGACATTCTTGGATTGGGGATGAAAATACCTCAATTATTTATGTAGCGTTAATGAGAGGCTTAAAAACCCTAATTTTGTGCATGGTGCGTGACGATTAACTAGGTTTTTGTTCTTAATCCTCCTATAGAGTTATCCTTATCACCGAAAGGTAGGTAAGGTGCAATACTGGGGTTGAGTGTTTATATATCCTTAACGGGAATATAAAACGATTTCGTAAACCTGCTTTCTCCGAGAGAAGAAGACCATAATTCGTTGTATTAATAAATAACATAAGCGGATAGTTGAGGAGACATGGAAGCCCTATTCCCATCACAACTGAAGTAAACTCATCAGATAAATTAGTCTTTATAATTCTTAGTTATAAACAACAAAAATCAAATATCAATTTACCAAATAGATACCAAAAGATAGATAGTTGGTAATTGAACCCTAATCCTTGTTGACGGTATTCGGTCTTATCAAGACTATATTACTTGTTACGATAACGTGCACTTGCGTTAAAGTGTGTGCATCTTTTCGCGCATCAAGTTTTTGGTGCCGTTGCCGGGGATTAGGCATTAGTTCAATATCAAATTTCTCTATTTTTAATTTCTAATTCGGGTTTTTATTTTTTTTATTTTTTAATTTTCACGTTTTTTGCTAGTTTTCGGAAAAAAAATCAGGGTGCCTTGATTTGTTGTTTGTTTTTGGTCTATTTCAGGAAATCAGTTTATGCGAAGGAGAAGAGGAGCAAACACTCTTGTTCCCTTCAATCCAGAGATTGAGAAAACCTGCAAACAGAACAGAAAGAATCAGCGGATTGCAACTCTGATAGAGATGGACGACATTCAAAACAACAACATGATGAGAGAAGGGTTAGGTGAAAATCAGCCTAATCCAGGAATACCTCGGCAAGTGCCAATAGACGTAGAGGAGAGAGCCCAAATCCAGCCAGAAAAAAGTTTGGGAGACTATGTGCTGCCAAGAGTGAATGGAGCACATACATGCATTAGGCTCTCTGCAATAGGAGCCAACAACTTCGAGATAAAACCGGCAATTCTGAGCATGGTACAACACACAGTGCAATTCGGAGGCGCCATCGAGGATCCACATATGCGCATAGCTAATTTCTTGGAGCTATGTGCAACTTTCAGATATAACGGCGTTACTGATGATGCCGTCAGATTGAGGCTCTTTCCCTTCTCACTCAGGGATAGAGCAAAAGTATGGTTGAATTCCCTGCCGGCTGATTCAATTTTTACATGGCACGAGCTGGCACAAAAATTCCTAGCCAAGTTCTTTCCCCCATGCAAAGCAGCAAAATTGAGAGGGGAGTTGAACAACTTCTACCAAGCAGATGGAGAGTCCTTATATGAAGCTTGGGAAAGGTTCAAAGACTTGCAGAGAAAATGCCCACACCATTGCATTGAGTTGTGGAACTTGGTCCACATCTTCTACAACGGGCTGAGCAGTACAACCAGAACCATCATAGATGCAGGCGGTGGGGCATTCATGCGAAAAAGCGACCACGGCACGAGTTACTAGAAGATATGGCCACCAACAACCATGTCACGGAAGAGAGGTCGACAAGTGGGAGAAGAACAGTGGGAGTCCACGAAATAGATGCTATTGCTGCCTTGAATGCTCAAGTGGCCCTTTTGGCGAAACAGTTGCAGCAACAAACAGTGTCAGTGAATGCGGTGTAGATGCCTAAAAGTTGTGAAATATGTGGTGGTCCACATACATTCGATAGGTGTCCTTCAGCTGATCCCAATAATATACCAATGGAGCAGGAAGAGTGTCAGGCCGTGGGTAATTATCAGAGGCCACAGAACAATCCATACTCCAACACTTATAATCCAGGGTGGAGGAATCACCCAAATTTCTCATGGAGAGGAGACCAGGGGCAGCAAAACCAATACGAGGCGATGCAGAACCGGCACGAGTCGGCAACGCTTCATTCAGGCCCGCGGCCTCAGCGATTCAATGCACCAGCCGAAGATGCGAGCAGTGGCGGTGTGGCAACACTTGTCAACGCCCAAACTTCGATTCGTAGCGAAGCGGATCCTCGTTCAGAACTTGGAACACAAGTGGTCGGTAGAAAAAGCGAGCAAGCGAGCCACATGGTACATTGCCAAGCAATACAGGTAAATCAGGAGCGATGTCGAGCGATGCGGTTGAGAAGTGGAAGACAGTTGGAGCAGCAGTCTCTTCAGCCAATAGTTGAGAAAAGGGCAGAGATAGAAAAAGAGAAGGTGATTGAGCCTATCCCAGTAGTAGAGAAAACTCCAGAGAAGGAGTATACAGAAAAGATCCCTTTCCCCCAGAGATTACAGTGGAAGGCGGTTGATAAACAATTCTCCAAATTCTTGGAGATATTCAGGAAGCTGCATATCAACATACCTTTTATAGAGGCTTTGGAGCAGATGCCCTCCTATTTCAAGTTCATGAAGGAAATATTGGGGAAGAAGAAGAAGCTGACAGAGTACGAAATAGTAGCACTGATAGAAGAGTGTAGTTCTATCTTGCAGAAGAAGTTTCCACCAAAACTAAAGGATCCAGGGAGCTTTACACTACCTTGCACAGTGGGCAGAGTGACTTGCAACAGAGCTTTATGTGACTTAGGGGCAAGTATAAATCGATGCCACTTATCGATTTAAAAGATTGGAGTTGGGTGAGGCGAACCAACGCGATAACTGCGGTGGCCGACGGGGCGATGGTTCATCCAAGGCAAGATTGAGGGCGTGATTGTGAAAGTAGGAAAATTCTTCTTTCCTGCAGACTTCCTCATTCTTGATATGGAAGAAGATCACGAAATCCCTATCATATTGGGAAACCATTCCTAGCAACGGGAGAGCTTTAATTGATGTTGAAAGAGGAGAGCTAACTAAGGGTGGAGAAGGAAGAAATGGTGTTTAAGGTTTTTAAACATGTCATCGAGCCACCAACCATGGCAGTGCTTTGCAATCAGCACCATCAAGCCCCCGTGAGCCATTACAAGTCAACCAAGGAGATGAGCCCAAGAAAGCGGCATGGTTTGCCAAACCCACCGAGCAGTATGTGTTCTGAACTCCCTCTGCGATAATGCTAAGAAGAAAGAAAGAAAAGAAAGCAAAATGTGGAGGAAATGGATTAGTTGGGGCTTGATCCACCTACGGTTATTAAAACTAAGGAACTTGCGTCCCGCTAAAAGGCGTTAAATACAGCGCTACTTGGGAGGCAACCCAGGTATTTGATTTATTTTATTTTAATATAGTAGTTTTATTAAGAACGGTCTCACGGAGGTAGTGTTTGTCTTTGTGATTGTGGTACATGCCAATACTGATGAAGGCGAAAATCAAGAAAAGCGAGGATTTCGAGAAAGCGGGTAGCGCGGCTGAGCAGGCGTGGCGCGAAAAGAAGCGAGCAGCTGAAGTTTAGCCGCGCGAAGGCGGCGAAATCGAGAAAATTTGCCAAGTTTAGCGCGAAAGTCCCGAGTCTGAGAAGATTGGCGGCGCCAAAGCGAGGGCGCGGCGAAATCGAAACTTAAAACGCCCAGAAATCAGATTTTCCCCAATTCCAATTTCAAAAACCTAACCCTTCTTCTCCAAAAACACACGAAAATCCAAAAATCCACCCACAATTCCTCCACAAATCCAACCCAACCACAACCAAAACTCTTAAATTCCTAAAAATCCTTAGTTATCTCAACCAACAAAGCTCCATTCCATAGCCTCAAACCACCATTAGAAACAAGAACAGCTTGAATCTTCTCATAAAAATGTAATCTTTTTCTGTTCTAGAGATCTTTACTAAAGTCACAGGAGGTAGTAGTTTGAAGGAGTATTGTAGTTGTGAAGTAGTTTGGATGCTGAAAAATTGATTGTGCAGTTTGGAGAAGGAGTAGAAAAGGAGGGTGTGGGTAGAAGAGTTGAAGTTTGGGGGTGTTGTGTTTAGCTGCTAGATTGTTGATTGTGTTGGGGAACACTTGTGCTAATAGAGTGTAAGCTGCAGAACTAATTTAACCATGTCCACCAGAAAGAGAAGGGGCCTCCACATCCACCCCAGCCCCGCAATATGATAATACTAGGTTTGTGAGCTATCAAGCCTTCCAAAGATACAAAAAGCTTGATACCAGACCCTTAATCCCTGAAAGGGGAATGGACTATCAGAGGGAGTCGTTTGGGGAAGAGGATATTTATGAGCCCATTCGGGCAATGATTGAGTTAAGGGGGTGGAGGAGATTTGTAAATCCGGAGAAAATAGCACCAATGAACACAACAATGGTGCGTGAATTCTATGCCAACTTTCCGGAGAAGGTGGAAAGGGGATGCTTTGTAAGGGGAGTTTATGTGCCTGTGACAGCAGAAGATATAAATACACAATTGAAGACGGTTGATGTTGAAGAAAGTGATGATTGGAACCTCTTTAGAACTTGGTCTAGAAGCACCTCCAACATCGACTGGAATAACATCGAACAGATGAAGCTACCACAGGGCTGCATTTGATCTTGCAAGAAATGGGTCAAGAGGACTGAGCAAGTGCCAGTTCAACAAAGCAGCCAAGGGTTGGCTATATTTCATCAGTGCCCGTCTGATCCCATTAACGCACTTCACCAAAGTGCCAGAAGATAGGATCAAATTGATATATGGGATCATGACGGGGAAAACAATTGATGTGGGGAAAGAAATAGTGCAGAGCATTGAGGAAAACAGCAGGTTAGTAACAACAGGTGGATTGAGACATGGCTCAGTTATCACCAAGCTATGTCACATGAATGGGGTCCCAATCCTACCCACTGACACTCACGAGAGAAACCAACTGCCTGTGTCCTATGGGATAGTGCACTATTTCCCAGATCCAAGCCCCCCAGCAGCCAGACGAAGAGTACAACCAGCAGCAGCAGCAGAGGCCGCAATGAACGAAGATGAGCCTGAAATAGTGGCCCAATATGCGGCAGGACCTAGCCACCAGCCAACCACAAAACCAGAACCTCCAGTGCCTATGATGGAGCAAGTGCTCCAGAACCAGAGAATGATGATGCAACATTTCGACACAATGATGCAAGGACAAAATGAGTTGAGACATGGAAAACATGAGTTGCGACAAGGGCAACAAGAATTGAGGCAGGAGCAACAACAGTTGCACCAACAGTTTGACGAGATGAGTTCCCTGTTCAACCAATGGTCGATGCATTATCCACCGCCACCACCACCATTTTAGCCAAAGTTTGTAAGTGTCTTATTTCTTTTACTGTCTTTGAGTCTACACACATTGGGGACAATGTGTGATTTAAGTTTGGGGGTGTTTTATTTGTGTCTTGTTTTATTTGTGTCTTGTTATGTTTTATTTAAGTCTTTTTATTGTTTTATGTATTTTTGAGTCACAAAATTTTTTCTTTTTTGAGTCATAATTGTCTGTCAAAAGATCATGTATGCTGTAGTTGCTAATGGAATAAAAACAACTATCTAAACACTTAGGTTAGATATGCCAAAAACTCACAAAATCTGTCCATTTGGAGTTTCTTGCTTGAATTGTGCATGCTAAATGATGAATACTTATGTGTTATGATTGCATGCTATTTGAGGCGAAATAGTTAGGATATGCATGTTAGGGAGATGACTCAGGCATTTCTTTGATAGTCAATTCCTACCATTTTTTTCTATCCCGGACTTTAAAAATATATCCCTAGTTAGCCCCATTGAGCCTAAAAAGTGAAACTTCTTCTTTGACACCTTATATTCTCACAAAGTGTGCCATAAGTAAAAATATGAAATAGTGGAATCAAGTGTGTTAAAAAAGAGACAAAAAGAGTGAATGAGCTTGTTGCACCCCAATTAAAAAGTAATAAGAAATAGGCAAAAACCTAAGTTTGGGGGTGCTTGTCATTATTATATACTTCATTCTCTCAAAACAAAAGAGGGAAAAAGATAGAATTGAAGTGAAGAAAAGAACAAAAAGAAAAGGGAAATACTGAAAAGCTAAAAGAGCTTATGGTACACGAAATGAGCCTAAACGCCTATTTTTACCAACCCCTACTTAAGCCTACATTACAACCCTTAAAGTCCTGAAGATCTCTTATATGCATATCCAGGATTAGTGGAGAATAGCAAGTAAGCATGCCATAGGATTTTTGAATTTATATGCATGATTTAGTATACTGACTTCCATTAAAGCATGATAAATATGAGTTTGCGAAATATCTAGCTCAATGTGTTTAGTGTGCTGAATTTTCATGCTATATGTTTCTGCATATTATTTTGCTAACCTTCATGTTTTTCTAGTTAACACTAATGCAGCAAAAGTGATCAATGTCATTGAGTCTTTTATTTTTCGTTTCTTTGAGTCTTTTATTTCTTTCTTTCTATCTTTGCTCGAAGGCGAGCAAAGGTTAAGTTTGAGGGTATTTGATCGGTGTATTTTATATACACCTTTTGAGTCAGTTTTAGTTAGTCTTTTGTCCCTTTTTGTACAAATAAGTGTCGTATTAGGATAGTTTTCCCTTCTTTTGAGTCAAAGTGGTTAAAATGGCCAAATGGCGGAAAAGGAGCTAAAAGAGGGCAAAAGAGGAGGTTCCAGAGCTAAAAACAGAGAAAGTGGCGAACGAGGCTGAAACCAGACAGCGCGCGCTCCTCTGATCGAAGCGAGCGCGGCGCCCAACATCCGAGAGGCCGAAGACCCAGTAGCGCGGCCTCATGCCAACGATAGCGAGCGCGGCGCTAATCATCGAGAGGCTACGAAGAAGTAGCGCGGCGCCACATGCCAGAGAATCGGGCGCGGCGCCAAATCACCCGAAGGACCACGAGATTCGCGGCTGGCGAAAAGCGGCGCCGACGCGGAAAAAACCAGGTTTTGGACGAAATTCTGGGCCAGGCCTGAAGGAAAAGAGAGAGGCGGTTTTCAGCCTATAAAAGGAGAACCCTAGGCAGATTTTAAGGGTTCCCCTTCTTGCACAACACAAGATTTTCTTGCTTGGAGATTGAAGACCTAAACTTAGTAATTTCTTTCCTTTTTCTTTTCTTTATTTCAGTTTTTGCATGATGAACTTTGAATTGGTTCTTGTCATATCTATGACTAGGAACTAATTCTCTTATAGGGCTTTCCATGTTAATTCTCTAGAAACTTATGTTATGAATTAATACATGTTTATGGTTATTATTCTTCTTTGAGAGATCTATCCAATAATTGCGTTGAATGCTTGGTAATTAATTGACAACTAATTATCCTTATATGATTTCTAATTTACTTCGAAAGGAGAGATTGTGAATATGCTGTAAGTTGGGTAGACATTCTTGGATTGGGGATGAAAACACCTCAATTATTTATGTAGCGTTAATGAGAGGCTTAAAAACCCTAATTTTGCGCATGGTGTGTGACGGTTAACTAGGTTTTTGTTCTTAATCCTCCTATAGAGTTATCCTTATCACCGAAAGGTAGGTAAGGTGCAATACTGGGGTTGAGTGTTTATATATCCTTAACGGGAATATAAAACGATTTCGTAAACCTGCTTTCTCCGAGAGAAGAAGACCATAATTCGTTGTATTAATAAATAACATAAGCGGATAGTTGAGGAGACATGGAAGCCCTATTCCCATCACAACTGAAGTAAACTCATCAGATAAATTAGTCTTTATAATTCTTAGTTATAAACAACAAAAATCAAATATCAATTTACCAAATAGATACCAAAAGATAGATAGTTGGTAATTGAACCCTAATCCTTGTGGACGATATTCGGTCTTATCAAGACTATATTACTTGTTACGATAACGTGCACTTGCGTTAAAGTGTGTGCATCTTTTCGCGCATCAAAGTACACAAGACCGGCTTGTCTTTTAGGCTCTCTATAATGTAGGGATCAGTGAAATTTCCTACATCTCTCAACTCTAGGGGGTGCCCTTGATGGTATGGACTTCCTATTTGGGGATCAACAGTGACAGATGGTGGTGTTTCTTCTGCAATAGGTACATGAAAAAGAATTTTCACAGAATCCAAAAAGGTGAATAATTGGATCTCAGTAATCTTTTCCTTCTCTACACCAACTATCTCGCCAGATTCCTCAACAGCTGGGTGTGGTTCAGGTTCCTCAATTTGCTTATCACTTTCCACAATGATGTCGCTAGACAGATTTTCTTGAAGTGTATTTCTCATCCTATGCATCAGTTGCCCTATGTGGGTCTCCAAATTTTTGAGGGACTCCCTTGTCTCAGCCATAAACTGAGTCTGACACTTGGTGAGCCTGAGTATGCCTGCCTGCAACTCATCTAGAACCTGTGGGTTAAGCTGCTATTGATGACTCCACTGTCTCTGATAGTAGTAGTCCATGTGTCCTGAGTTTTGTTTTATTTTATTTTTTTTTCAATTTTTTTTTTCCGAATTTAACCTGCAAAATAAGTAAACAACAAAAAGGTGATAAAAAGATGCTCGCAGGACAAGTTAGAAACTTGTTCTTGGAGCAACCAAATTAGAAATAAGAATAGATAAATCGATATTGAAAGTACGCCAATCCCCGGCAACGGCGCCAAAAACTTAATGTGCGATTTATACACACGTTTAACGCAAGTGCACGTATCGTTACAAGTAATATAGTCTAGATAAGACCGAATATCGTCCTCAGGGACTGATTTTCAAGTACCGATTATCTATGCTTTAGTTTCTATTTGGTTAACGTTAATTGAGTTAGAATTCTAAACTAATAATGCAGGAAATAAACTAATTATGAAAATACTTTGATTTAAATCAGTTATGATGGCGAATTAGGGCTTCCAAGATCATCAACTATCCACTTTATTCAATCTTTAATACAATTAGACTAACTTCTTCTTCTACGTTAAGATAACAGGTTAACTAGACCGTTTTATACTCCTGTTAAGGTAATATAAACACTCAACCCCAATGGAGAACCCTTCTACCTTTCGGTGACAAGATTGACTACAAAGGAGGATTAAGAGCAATAACCTATTAAGCTACACAAGTATCGTGGTACTTTCGTCCACGATTCAAACCTATGTTTATTCAACTATAGCATATTCACAATCTCCCCTTTCGGATTTCGATTAGAAATCATATAAGTGATGATAACTAGTGATCAATTAATTATCAAGCAATCAAAACAACTATTGAATAAATCTTAAACAAGTGAAGAAGAAATCAACTAATTTTATTAATTCATGAATAAGAGTTTCAAGAGAATCACAAGAAAATCCCTAAATAAGTAATTAGCTCCTAGCCATAGTCACGCTAAGAACTAATACAATCTCCATACATGAAATGAAATAACAAAACAAAAAGAAAGAAAAGAAAATACTCAAGAACAAGTCTTCAAGCCTTCTAGCATCCAAGGATTGTGTTGTGGAATATTTACAAGATGGAATGGAATGGTGGATGGAGAATAGAATGTGGTATGGTTTGTAGGATGAAGGATGGATGAATGAATTCTTCTAATGATGTAGAGACTATTTATAGCCCAAGAATCCTTTAGGTAAAGGGTTAGGGATTATGTAGGTAGGAAAGGTTATGGTATCCTTTTAGGTAAAGGGTTTAGGAAAAGTTATGGAATCCTTTAGGTAAAGGGTTAAGGATTATGTAGGTAAGAAAATTTATCCCTTTTGGATCCTGAAAATGTGTCAAATTCGGCCCAAAATTCAGAACTTCCGCGTCGGCGTCGCGGCCCTGCAATCCGGCGCCACGTTCTTCGTCCTTTGTTCGTACGGTCTTCGTCTGATTTCTTTTATATTTCTCGGACCTTCTTAGGCTTCATTTCTTGGCCCTTTTAGTGTGCAAATTCCATCTCATTTATGCTTATTTCATCTCCTTTTCGTCATTTCTCCATTTCTGACCGTTGTGACACAAAAGAAAGGAAAACGACCCTAATACTATACTAAACATAAATGAAATGAGTAAAATACTAACTAAAAATGACTCAAAAGGTATATATAAAATACACCGATCAAACACATCCAAAATTTCCTTTGCCAATTCTTGAAACATAACAAAACGTTGTAGACTTTACTTTTAAAAATTATTGAATCATGAACATAATCAGAAAAGTAAACGCAAGTCATGGGAAATAATTGAAAATGTTAGGTTTAGAGTATTTTGGGTAATTAACAAATAAAATGGAAATTGTACTATTGTAGTATGCTAATTATTATATGTGAAGTCAAATGTTGTAGAGTTAATTACCTAATTGGGCTTGTTGAGTTTTGAGCTGCATATGACGTGAACCAAGGTACTTTGACATGAATCCCTATTAGCCAATATTAATTCTTCATTAATCACAATATATATAGTTGTACAAAGGTGATTCCTAATACAGTAAGAATCCTAAGTTACCTTAAATATATGATACTAATAAATACAATATAGACTGTGAATATTTGAAGAATATTCGCTAATAACAACTATATATATTGTGATTAATGAAAAATATTCGCTAATATTTACATAAAAAAATTGTGTCACCTATCCTGCACTTTACATTTTTCGGGTGATTTCACAAGAAATATGTAAAGAATCAGGTTCAAGGAAACAAAAGTAATGTAAATTTTGGGAGATAGGAAAAATTAGACACGATCCAATTCACCACCCTTGTGTTTTATTCGTATGCAAAATAACAGAAAAGAACTAAAGACTAGGAATCGAAATGCATGGAATTTCAGCTGATAATAAGGCAATGATTTTATTTGTATGTGTGAAGAATATAAATACGTAAGTAAGGCATAGCGAAAGTTTAAGATTTTGTTTAACCTACTTATCCCAACAATTTCGTCTGGTATAATTACGTTACAATTGAAATATGTTAAGACATAAACATAACCTACAGTTTGTGTTATCAACAGGGTATACCAATACCCTCTAAGAGTATTAATGTTTTCATCACTAGTAACCATTACTAGTAGTAAGTGAGACATACTACATTCTCTAAGAATGTGATGCAGATCACATGTCGACTTATAACATACCATTGATATCTCATTCTCAATGATCATCAGTCGAGGCTATTTTGAGAGTTAAGCTCTATCATTAATATCTCACTTTATTATTGACAATGTAAGCTCAATGGATGCACATTAATAAATAATCACAAGCAATCAAAATCATAATTCAATAATTGCAAATATCAATATATATTAATCTCATTAATAATACAAATATGTTCAAATATATTTATCTCTAAAATGATTATCACTAGTATATACATACTTTCAATTATGTTGCAATAGAACATTTCATAGGCCAAAATGTTCAATTATGTTTGCAATAGAACATCATGTTATAAATTATGTCGAAATGGATTCAACTGCTCTAGAAGATGTTGAAAATTCAAAAATTATGTGGTATAATTGGTTTCATAGTTATATATGACGTATCACGAGTTTGTGGAGAAGTTATCACATTTTCAGCGACACTATGAACTCATCCATAAAATAGTGTGGAAAATTAAAAGATTCCTTGCCATTTTCTTGAAACAAACAATATTCTTTTTTCATTGTCAACTAACCAAAAGCTTAAAGTTTCTTGCCGAATTGGATGAAAAGGAAGGAATCCCACCCTCTTATTTAGTTTAAATATCTAACTTGGTTTAATATCGATAAAGAAATGTTATTTTTTTTTAATCTAAGAATCCATTATAGATATGGCGATGGTTAGACGTACCTCTACCCATGCAATAATATAAATCTTAAAAAAGAAAGAATTATTGGAATCGTGAAAATAACCGTCCACATACTACTACCAATTGAACTCAAAAAGTGGTCCGTTAAAAGTTTGTTTTAAGCAAATTCAATAGCGAAATATGGAAGGAGAGAATTAGATGTCTTACAAAAACTCAACTATTAAGACGACTTCTAGATTAATATTTCAAAATACAAAATATTACTAAAAGATTTTTATTTTCCCACTCAAAAATATTGTTGGTCAAATTGTTCCACATCGCTACTCATGCCTTCAGATAAGATGTCGTTGTAATTTTCGTCTTCTTCTTCGTTAATCTCTGGTTGACCGCACCTTCTTCGCTCCGCTCGTATCCAATCTCTGAATAGTACCGTCATCTCAAAGCTGTCTCCGGCTAATGAGTGTCTGTGCTCTCCTATTTGAAATCTGCCGGTAGAAAAAGTGCTTTCAGAAGCGATTGATGACGCTTGAACGTTCAAAACATCTCGGGTCATCATTGAAAGTGTCATAAATGTCTTAGCATTCTGCATCCAATATTTCAGCAAGTCTTTCTTTCCGTCTTGATTGACAACTGCTTGGTAAGGTAAAGTACCCTGCAAAACAAAAACAGCTAACTCGCTAATTTGGTTAGCAGTGTTATCACCGCACATTCTATTTCTGTGGCTTTCAATACTAGCCGCAGAAACAACATGTTTTTTTAGAGGCTGTGTTGAAGTAGAAGAAGGTGGTACGAAAGTCGGTTGGTTGCTAGCACTTTCTTGCTGGTAATGCCGATATACTTTTTTGCATTTATCTTCTACGCTAGTCAACACTTCTTCTAGCGTTTGCTCAATAGGTGGTGGGACATTTAAATTTTTGGGAGTTGGAGGTGGTACTACATCCATGCAGTTATAAATATTTTCAATAAGACTTTTACAACCGTCTACTTTAATAGTCGGGTTTAATACAGCACCAATAATATAAATAGGGAGAATAGGAATCAAATATTTCTTTATTTTCATAAATATTTTTTTAATAGCTGCCTTATAAGCAGGTTTTTTCATATATTCTTTAAGCAGTAAAAATATTATAGTTATATAAAACAACATAGTTGAAATAGTAGGATAATATATAGTAGAAAATTCTTTTGTTGCTCGATGAAAATTCTCTAGAAATACAATAAGTTCTTTAATTTTGTCCCAATTGTTATCCACAATCATATCAGTTGTATTTTGATTATGGACGTTAAAAAATAAAGTGATAGGTTTTCTATAATCATAAGCAACAAGTAGTTGGTCTTATAAAGAATTTCACCTAGCGGGTACTTCTTCGGGAATTTTTCTATAAGATAGTCCACAATCGTGACAAGTTTTTTTATAATCTTTTCTCCGTTGGATTCTATTATTTTAAAAAATAAAGTTTATAGCAAATTGTATTTTTTTAAGAATATCTTGAAAAAGTGAAAGACCATCCTTTACAACTAAGTTATAAATATGACACGCACATTTGATATGATTTTTTTTGGAAAAGACGGAGTTAAAACTTCTTTTAAAACATAAATAGCAGCATTGTTAGAAGATGCATTATCTAATGTAATACTCATAACTTTATCAGCTATTCCGTAATAATCACAGACTAAATAAATATTTTCTGAAATAAACTCACCAGTGTGCCTACTATCTATATATCTATATGCTAAAATACGTTTTTGCACAGACCATTTATAATCTATCCAATGACAGGTTACCGTTAAATAATAATGGTCGTTAGTACTACGACCTATATCAGAAGTTAGAGCGATTTTGCCATTAAAATGATATAATGCATAACGTAAATACTGTTGATATTCATGTGCAAATTTAAATACATCTCTCTCAACAGTTGATCTAGGAAAACATTTATAAGCAGGATTATACATATCTCTAATATAATGAATAAAATCAGGAGATTAAGGAAATGAAAAAGACAAACCCTCCACAACAACTAATTTTGTCAGTGCTTCCCTATCTTAATGTTTACCGTATTTAGGGCCTACAACTCCCCCCGTCATAGGATTAATTTGACGTTGTACTTTGTCCGGGATAGTATGTGAACCTTGTCCCGATTGAGAGGGTGCTTGCTCACCATCTTTTTCAATAATGTATTGGGCATGCAAATTTTTTTTTTTGCAATAAGTGTCTTGCTAAACCCCTCGTCCCACCATGACCTTGTCCAGTTTTAAAAGTATAAACTGCTTTACAAACTTTACATATAGCTACTTGATTCGGTACGTCCCTGTGAAAATATTTCCATACAGCTGATTTTAATGGTCATTTTGCCGGACCTCGTCTCATACTAGGGGGACTAGGAGGCATTTCACTAATGGGTGTATCATCATCTACATTAGTGGGTGTATCACCATCTAGAGTGACATCTAAATCAAAGTCTTCTTCATTTTGAGAAAATACATGGTCGTCAAGATCATATGGTATTTCAGGAAACTGTTCAGGATCAATAAAATCATCTTGTATAGGAGTAGGACTAAGAATACTAGAAGAAGTACCCTTGCCCTTGTTACCCGCCCTACTAGAAGAAGCCGGAGTCTTACCCTTACCTATGCCCAAAACACTTTTTGTTCTTTTCATTTTAATTATGGTAGTAAATAGTTAAAGACTTAAAGATAATGAAATTAAATGTGCTAAATGAAATAAAGACAAAATAATAATTTAATGAGAGAACGAATGTACCAAACGTCGACGTAGAATCGACGTGTAATCGGGAGATTGAAAATTAAAACTTTGCTCGATAGATAATTGATCGGTGTATTTTATATACACCTTTTGAGTCTGTTTTAGTTAGTCTTTTGTCCCATTTTGCACATATAAGTGTCGTATTAGGATAATTTTTCTTTCTATTGAGTCAAAGTGGTTGAAATGGCCAAATGGCGGAAAAGGAGCAAAGAGGGCAAAGAGGAGATGCAGTGAAAGCAGAGAAAGTGGCGAACGAGGCTAAAATCCAGACCAGCGCCGCGGCCTCCTGCGCAGCGAGGGCGCGGCGCCATTATTCGAAGCGAAGACTTCGTCGCGGCGCCTCGAGCAGCGAATCACGGCGCGGCGCGCTAAACATCCGGAGAGCTACGAAGATCTGACGTCGCGGCGCCTCGAGCAGCGAATATCGGGGGCGGCGCCAAAACACCGACGGATCGCGAACTTCGGCGCGCGGCTTTGCCGAGCCGGCGCCGTAAAAATTAGGTCTTTTGACGGATTTTTGGGCGAACTGCGAGGAAAAGAAGGAGGCGTTTAAACCTATAAAAGGAGAACCTGGCGGTTTTGAGGTTCCCCTTCTTGCACAACTCAAGATTCTTGCTTGGAGATTGGATACCATTTATTTTAGTAATTTCTTTTCCCTTTCTTTACTTTAATTCAGTTTTTGTATGATGAACATGGAATTAGTTCTTGTCATATTTATGGCTAGGAATTAATTCTCTTATAGGACTTTCTATGTTGAATTTCTTGAACCTTATGTTATAAATTAATGCATGCTTATGGTAATTATTCTTATTGAGAGATCTATCCAATAATTGAGTTGAATTCTTGGTAGCTAATTGACAACTAGTTATCACTATATGATTTCTAATCAGTTACGAAAAGGGGATTGTGAATATCTTTGTAAGTTGGGTAGACGATCTTGAATTGGGGATGAAAATACCTCAATTAGATTTGTAAGCGTTGATGAGAGGCTTAACAACCCTAATTTTGCGCATTGTGCGTGACGCCAACTAGGTTTTGTTCTTAATCCTCCTATAGAGTTACCCTTATCACCAAAGGTAGGTAAGGAACAATCTGAGGTTGAGTGTTTATATAACCTAACGGGAGTATAAAGCGATTTAGAAACTGCTTTCTCCAAAGAAGAATACCATAAGTTAATGTATTAGTAAGTAGCATAAGCGGATAGTAAGGATACATGAAGCCCTATTCTCATCACATCCAATTAAATCTTTATATTTAATTAGCTTTCATAACTCTTAGTTACAAACCAAACAATCAATCATTAATTCACCAAATAGATACTAGAAAATAGATAAGCGATACTTGGACCTAATCCTGAGGACGATATTCGGTCTTATCCAAGACTATACTACTTGATACGATAACGTGCACTTGCGTTTAAAAGTGTGTGCATCTATACGCGCATCAAGTTTTTGGTGTTCTTAGGGATTAGGCATTAGTTCAATATCAAATTATCTATTTTTAATTTCTAATTTGGTTTTAATTTTTTTTATTTTTAGTTTTAGTTTTTACGAAAATTCAGTTCTTAGTGATTTGTTTTCTGTTTTGATCTATTTGTGCAATCGGTTTATGCGAAGGAGAAGAGGAAGGACACTTGTTCCCTTCAATCACGAGATTGAGAAAACTGCAAGCAGCGAGAAAGAATCAACGAATTGCAACTTTGATAGAGATGGGCGGTAATCTAAACAATAACAGGATGAGAGAAGGGTTAGGTGAAAATCAATTTAACCGGAGATCCTCAAGAAGTGCCGATAGATGTGGAGGATAGAGTCCGAATCGGCCAGAAAGAAGTTTGGGAGATTATGTGCTACCAAGAGTGAATGGAGCACGACTTGCATTAGGCTCCCCACAGAGCCAACAATTTTGAGATAAAGCCGGCACTCGATTACGAGCATGAAGACACCGCAATTCGGAGGATCGCCATCGGAGGATCCACACACGCACATAGCTAATTTCTTGGAGCTATGTGCCACTTTCGAATATCACGTTCGATGATGCCGTCAGGTTGAGGCTCTTTCCTTTCTCACTCAGGGATAGAGCAAAAATATGGTTGAATTCCCTGCCAGCCGATTCGATATTCACATGGCACGAGCTGGCACAGAAATTTCTAGCTAAGTTCTTTCCGCCTTGTAAAGCAGCAAAATTGAGAGGGGAGTTGAACAACTTCTACCAAGCTGATGGAGAGTCCTTATATGAAGCATGGGAAAGGTTCAAGGATCTACAGAGGAAGTGTCTACACCATTGCATTGAGTTGTGAAACTTGGTCCACGTCTTCTACAACGGGCTGAGCAGTACAACCAGAACCATCATAGATGCAGCAGCAGGTGGAGCATTCATGAGGAAAACAGCCCACGACGCTCATGAGTTATTAGAAGATATGGCCACTAACAACCATGTCAAGAGAGGCGACTAGTGGAAGAAGAAGCGTAGGGTCCAAGTAGATGCTATTCTTTGAATGCCCAGTGGCTCTTCTAGCGAACGATTCTGCAGCTGATGTCGATGAATGTTGTCTGGATGCCCAAAAGTGAGATATGTGGCGGCACATACATTTGATAGGTGTCCTTGGATCCCAACAATGTATCAATGGAAGCGGCGAGTGTCGAAGAGGTAATTATCGAGGCAACAGAACAACCGCTACTCCAACTATTATAATCCGGTGGAGAATCACCCAATTTCTCATGGAAAGGAGATCGGGGCCAGAACGCAGTGCAGCCAGAGCAGCATCAGGCCAATGAACCAATATCGTGCGGCGAGAATCGGTATAGGGGCGATCGTAACCAGCGAGCAGAATCAACAGCCCTTCACTCAAGCCCCACAGCCTCAACAGCGCAATGCGCCAGTTCAGCAAGAACAGACAGACGATCTGAAAGTAGCTGTAACAGCATTGGCCAACGCCCAGACGCAGTTTTTGACAGAAGCTAGAGCCTCGTTCAGAAATTTGGAAACACAAGTAGGACAGCTAGCAAAGCAGACAAACATCAGGCCACAGGGGACATTGCCAAGCAATACAGAGGTAAATCCGAGGAGCAGTGTAAGCGGTGCGGTTGAAAGTGGAAAACGATTGGAGCGGCACTTCACCCGAGTAGTTGAGAAAGCGAATTAGAAAAGAGAAGGTGGTGCACCTAGCCCGGTGATAGAAAACTCCGGAGAAGAGTATACTGAAAGATTCCTTTTCCCGGAGGTTACAGAGGAAGGTGGTGGATAAACAATTCTCCAAATTTTTGGAAGTATTCAAGAAGCTGCACATCAACATACCCTTCATAGAAGCATTAGAGCAGATGCCATCCTATTTCAAGTTTATGAAGGAGATATTGGGGAAAAAGAAGAAGCTGGCGGAATATGAGGTAGTAGCACTAACAGAGGAGTGTAGTGCTATTCTGCAAAAGAAGTTGCCACCAAAGCTTAAGGACCCTGGAAGCTTCACACTACCTTGCACAAGCGGGGTGACTTGCACGAGCTCTATGCGATTTGGGGCGATAAATCGATGCCTATCGCTTTTAAAAGGTTGGAGTTGGGAGAGGCCAAACCAACCACTGTGAGTCTGCAACTAGCCGACAGGACAGTGGTTCATCCACGAGGCAAGATTGAGGACGTGATTGTGAAGGTAGGAAAAATTTTCTTTCCTGCAGATTTCCTCATTCTTGATATGGAAGAAGATGCAGACATCCCTATCATATTAGGGAGGTCATTCCTAGCAACAGGGAGAGCTTTGATTGATGTTGAAAAAGGGGAATTGACATTAAGGGTGGAGAATGAAGAAATGGTGTTTAAAGTGTTTAAACATGTCATCGAACCACCACCCATGAGTAGGTGTTTTGCAATCAACACCATCAAACCCCCATGCGAGCCCTTACAGTGCAACCAAAGAGTGATGAGCCCAAGAAAGCAGGTATGGTTTGCTGAAATGACACTAAATGAGGTAAATGTCCCGGAACTCCCTACTACTGATAATGCTAAAAAGAAAAGAAGAAAAAGGAAACGCCAAATGTGGCGGAAATGGATTGGTTGGGGACTTAATCCACCCCAGGGCTATTAAGTCTAAGGAACTTGCGTCCGGCTAAAAGACGTTAAAGACAGCGCTACTTGGGAGGCAACCCAATGTTTCAATTATGTTATTTTAATTTCTATAATTAGTTTAATTTTATTTTGTCTAAGAACAGTCTCACGGTATTGGATCTTGTTGTTTGTGTGATTGACAGGTACAGGAAATTAAACCGGGGGAAGCCGAATGAAAGCCGGGATTTCGAGAAAAAGCGGGTAGCGCGGCTGAAAAGATCTGAACAGGCTCGGAAGTTTAAGAGCCGGCGCCCGAGGCGGGCGCGGCGACAAAATTCCGTAAAAGTTTCTAAGTTTAGCGCGGCTCCAAACAGCACGCGGGCGAAAATCGAAGGAGCGCAGATGAGTGGGCGCCGCCTAACAGCAGGGCCGCGGCCAGGCGGAAATCGAACTTAAAACGCCCAAAAATCGGACCTTCCCAATTCCAACTTCAAAACCTAACCTTCCTCTTAAAACCCACGAAATTTCAGAAACTCTCCCACAAATCCTCCACAAATCCAACCCAACCACAACCTAAACTCTTAAATTCCCAAAAACCCCCAACTATCTCAAACAACAAAGCTCCATTCCATAGCCTCAACCCACCAATTGAAACAAGAACAAGCTTGAATCTTCTCATCAAAAGGTAATCCCTATCTTTGTTCTTGAATCCTTTCACTGAAGTCATAAGAGGTAGTAGTTGGAAAGAGTATTGTAGTTGGAGTAGTTTGGGTACTGAAAAGTTGGTTGTGAAGTTGGAGAAAATAGTAGAAAAGGAGGTTGTGGGCATTATTGAAGTTTGGGGGTGTTGTCACTGCTAGTTGTTGAGTGTGTAGGAGACATTTGTGTCACTAAATTGAAAGCTCCAGAAACTGTTCTAACCATGGCCACTAGAAAAAGAAGAGGCTTCACATCCGCCCCAACCCCACAATATGACGAAAGTAGGTTTGTAAGCTACGAAGCCTCTCAAAGATACAAAAAGCTTGATACCAGACCCTTAATACCAGAAAGGGGAATGGACTACCAGAGGGCGTCATTTGGAGAAGGAGATGTTTATGAGCCCATTCGGGCGATGATTGAGTTAAGGAGTGGAGAAAATTTGTGAACCCGAGAAGATAACACCGCAAACACAACAATGATAGTGCGAGAATTTTATGCCAACTTTCCGAGAAGGTGGAAAGGGTTGCTTTGTAAGGAAGTTATGTGCTGTGGCGAGAAAATATTAATATACAATTGAAGGCGGTTGATGTCGAAGAAAGAAGTGATTGGAATCACTTTAGAACATGGTCTAGAAGCATTGACCATCGATGGAATACCGTTGCGGACAGTGAGCTACCGAGGAGCTTTTGAGATTGGAAGAAATGGATCGAAGCACCGGCGGTGCAATTCAAGGTAGACAAGGCTTGGCTGTATTTTGTCGGTGCGCGTGATTCCATCCACGCACTTCACCGAGTGCGTAAGATAGGATTAAATTGATTTATGGAATTATGAAGTGACAATTGATGTGGGGAAAGAAATAGTGCGAGCATTGAAGAAACCAGCGGGTTGGTGACAAGTGGATTGGGACACGGCTCGCTTATTACCGGCTATGCCACGTGAGTGCGGTCCCACAACTACCGAGATACTCATGAAAGAAACCAACTGCCGGTGTCCCATGGGATAGTGCACTCTTTCCCGCACCACTAGCCCCGGCGGGACGAAGAGTACAACTGACGGCAGCAGCAGAGGCCGCCATGGATGAAGATGAGCCTGAAACAGAGGCTCAACATGAGACAGGACCCAGCCACCGGCCAACCACAAGAGCAGAACCTTCAGAGCCCACAATGGGGCAATTGTACCAACACCAGAGGGAGGGAGATGATGCAGACCTTGCAAACAGTAGTACAAGGACAGCAAGAAACAAGGCAACAAATCGACGAGCTGAGTGCCTTGTTCAACCAATGGTCGAGGCATTATTCACCGCCACCACCACCATTTTAGCCAAAGTCTGTAAGTGTCCTTTTTCCTTTACTATCTTTGAGTCTTACACACATTGGGGACAATGTGTGATTTAAGTTTGGGGGTGTTTTATTTGTGTGTCATGTTATGTTTTAATTAAGTCTTTTTCTTTGTTTTATGTTTATTTTGAGTCACCAAATTTTTTTTTCTTTTCTTTTTGAGTCATAATTGCCTGTCAAAGATCATATATGCTGTAGTTGCTAGAAACACCTAGTGAAGTAAGGTGGAATAATGTAAAGTAATTGAAGCAACTATCTAAACACTTAGGTTAGATATGCCAAAAACTCACAGAATCTGTCTATTTGGAGTTTCTTACTTGAGTTATGCATGCTAAATGATAAATGCTTATGTGTTATGATTGCTTGCTATTTGAGGCGAAATAGTTAGGATATGTATGTTAGGGAGATGACTCAGGCATTTCTTTGATAGCCAATTCTTACCATTCTTTTCTATCCTGTACTTTAAAAATATCCCTAGTCAGCCCCATTGAGCCTAAATTTGAAACTTCTTTGACACCCTATGTTCCCACAAATTGTACCATAAGTGCAAATATGAAATAGTGGAATCAATTGTGTTAAAAAAGAGACAAAAAGAGTGAATGAGTTTGTTGCACCCCAATAAAAAAGTAATAAGAAAGAGGCAAAAGCCTAAGTTTGGGGGTGCCTATTAGTATAATACACTTCACTCTCCCAAAACAAAAGAGGGGAAGGATAGAATTGAAGTGAAGGAAAGAATCAAAAGAAAAAGGGAAAAATTGAAAAGCCAAAGAGCTTATGGTACAGAAAAATGAGCCTAAATGCCTATCTTTACCAACCACCTAAGCCAACATTCTGACCTCAAAGTCACGAAGATCTCTTTTATGCATATCCAGAATTAGTAGAGAATAGCAAGTAAGCATGTCATAGGAATTCTTGAATTTATATGCATGATTTAGTATATGGACTTCCATTTAAGCATGATAAGTATGAGTTTGCGAAATATCTAGCTCAATGTGTTGAAATTCCATGCTATATGTTCCTGCATATTATTCTGCTAACCTTCATGTTTTTCTAGTTAACATCTATGCAAAGAAAAGTGATTAATGACAGAGTCCTTTATTTTTCATTTTTTTGAGTCTTTTATTGTATTTCTTTCTATCTTTGCTCGAGGGCGAGCAAAGGTTAAGTTTGGGGGTATTTGATCGGTGTATTTTATATACACCTTTTGAGTCTGTTTTAGTTAGTCTTTTGTCTCATTTTGCACATATAAGTGTCGTATTAGGATAGTTTTTCTTTCTATTGAGTCAAAGTGGTTGAAATGGCCAAATGGCGGAAAAGGAGCAAAGAGGGCAAAGAGGAGATGCGAGTGAAAGCAGAAAGTGGCGACGAGGCTAAAATCCGGACCCAGCGCGGCTCCTGCCGAAAGCGAGGGCGCGGCGCCATTATTCGTAGAGGCGAAGACTTCGGCGCGCCTACCGAGCACGGCGAATGCGGGCGCGGCGCTAAACATCCGAGGAGCGACAGAAGATACAGCGCCGCGACGCCCTCAGACAGCAGATATCAGGGCCACGGCGCCAAAACACCCGACGGATCGCAGAACTTCCGGGCGCGCTATCTGCGAACGCGCAGCGTAAATTAGGTCTTTTGGATTTTTGGGCGGACACTGCGAGGAAAAAGAAGGGAGGCGTTTTAAACCTATAAAAGGAGAACCCTAGGCAGTTTGAGGGTTCCCTTTCTTCCACAACTCAAGATTTTCTTGCTAGGAGATTGGAGACCTAAACATTAGTAATTTCTTTCCTTTTTCTTTTCTTTAATTCAGTTTTTGCATGATGAACTTTGAATTAGTTCTTGTCATATTCATGGCTAGGAACTAATTCTCTTATAGGGCTTTCTATGTTGAATTTCTTGAACCTTATGTTATAAATTAATGCATGCTTATGGTTATTTTTCTTATTGAGAGATCTATCCAATAATTGAGTTGAATTCTTGGTAGCTAATTGACAACTAGTTATCACTATATGATTTCTAATCAGTTACGAAAAGGGGATTGTGAATATCTTTGTAAGTTGGGTGACGATCTTGAATTGGGGATGAAAATACCTCAATTAGATTTGTAGCGTTGATGAGAGGCTTAACAACCCTAATTTTGCGCATTGTGCGTGACGGTCAACTAGGTTTTTGTGCTTAATCCTCCTATAGTGTTACCCTTATCAGCGAAAGTTAGGTAAGAAACAATACTGGGGTTGAGTGTTTATATAACCCTAACGGGAGTATAAAACGATTTCGTAAACCTGCTTTCTCCAAAAGAAGAATACCATAAGTAATGCATTAGTAAGTAACATAAGCGGATAGTAAGGATACATAGAAGCCCTATTCTCATCACATCTGAAGTAATTCTTTATATTTACTTATCTTTAATAATTCTTAGTTATAAATAACCAATCAAATATTAATTCGCCAAATAGATACTAGAAAATAGATAACTGGTACTTGAACCCTAAACCTAGAGGACGATATTCGGTCTTATCTAAGACTATACTACTTGATACGATAACGTGCACTTGCGTTTAAAAGTGTGTGCATATTACGCGCATCAATAATCCTCAAGCTAGTTGCCAACTTCACTCCCAATTCCCAAATTAATAAATAGATTGAATATGTAGTAGCCAATGGTGGATAGAGAGTGAGTGATGGAGAGATTCGAGCGATACGAGATTGTAGGAAAATTTGTGAGAAATAAGAAGAGAAAATGAGGTATTTATAGTTGGAAAATTGGATTAAAGTGTAAATATAATAACTTAAGGGTTAAAAATAAATATAAAGTGGGTAAGGGGAGGCCAAAAATGGTCGTTGCAAAACGGTCAAAATGTAAAATGGTCGTTATTGCAACGGATATTTTTGCAATTAGGGTTTCGCGGGGCGGGGCGGGGCGGGGCCGCGGGGCCGAGTCGTCATCGCGGCCGGGCGGTGGCCATACCATGTCATGTCCCGGTTCGAGGCCCGTTACCTTTTTTTGTTTAATTATTCGGGACCGGGCCGACCAGGCCTACTTCGATGCCACCAAACCCCGTCCACCCGACATCGATAATTGGACGTGGAAGCAACTCGATGCTATTGTCAAACAATGGATTATATTACATTATATCCAAGGATCTACTTCATACTATTATGAAGATAGGTGCATCGACTTACGAATTATGGATACGGCTAGAGGAAATCTTTCAAGACAACAAACATACACGTGTTGTCTATTTGGAGGAACAATTCACCAATACTCGTCTTAAGAACTTTGCCAATATGTCAGACTATTGTAAACAACTAAAATTGCTTGCCGATCAATTGTCTAATGTTGGCACTCCGATTTCCGAAACAAAGATGGTTTTACAACTTATCAATGGTTTACCAAAAGGTGAGTATGATACACTTGCGACGATGAGCCAACAAGATGATCCCCTCTCTAGCTTCAACAAGGCTCAGTCACAATTGCTATTGTAGGCTCGCTTAGCCTATCATACTAGTAGACACAGTATTGTCTTATAGTCCCTTGTCGTTTGATTTATGATGCTATGTTTATTTTATTTGTCTTATTTATTTACATTATTTATTGCTTCTTTTTCTCCTTCAGAATTCGCTATCATGACTTAATCACTTTGTTTGTCTTACTTTGCTTAGGCTTGTGCTTTGTCTTGAGTCGAGGGTCTTTCGGAAACAATCGCTCTACCTACCAAGGTAAGGTCTGCGTACACTCTACCCTCCCAATTTCCACATTGTGGGATTTCACTGGATATGTTATTGTTGTTGTTGTTGTTGTCTAGACTAGATTTTTTTAAGACAAGAAATACATAAAATTATAAGAACCAAAGTTATTTAATTTTCCTAAATCAAATGGTCCTAGAGAACCAATTAAATGTATTTTAACCCAAAACTTGATAACTATAAATCGTGTGCCTGAGGTACGTATAAGTTAATTTTATTAGTAATGCATTTTCATTGTTCTTTCCAAATTACTTTCAAGTTTCACAAACTTTAACTCGATTTTCATAGCCACATACAGTTAAAAGGTGTTTCACCGATCACCATTTGCTGAAATTGTGTGTATATATATATATATATATATATATATATATATTATACTAGGTGTATATGTCAAAAATTATATTATATATAAATATATTAAATAATTTGAATATTTTTAGTGAAAGTCCTAGCTAGTTTCGCAATTGCTCGATGCTTATATAGAGAGTTACCGTGACAATATTGTCTATTGACAACTATATTTCGGAAGAAAGTTAACAATTTTAATCATGTTTGTATAATGTAGTTGAATGCAAGTCTTGCAAGGAATCATAAATTGAGGCATTATCGGTTTCATTGATTTGTTTACGGGGCAAAGGTGCAAATATATCTCTTAACTGGTTAACAGCAAGGGTATATTTGCACCATTATATAACGGCAAGAGAATATATGCACCACTTTTTTAATGAGAGACATATGTGCTCTATATGTCAGACCCCACGTTGAGAGATTTCACTGAAAATATATACATACATGCATATCTGCTTTATATTGCAAAGTTAAAGAGGTATATTTACACCATTGCCATGAGAGTAACCAGGTGTAAATAACCAGGTGTGCATGGGTAAATAGCATGGTTATATAAGTATTAAATAACCAGGTGCGCCATGATATTTATTTTTATTTTCTTATATAAGAGATCTATGCAAAGGGTAGGAGAGTCTCAAAATAAAAAACGAAATTCAAATATTAGAGGCGAATGCGAACGCTAAAAATATGCTACTTATCACGTTGAGCTACCTCAGTTATTATTTATTGAGTAATAACTAAAATGAGTAATTAATTGGTGCATAATTTACTATAATACTCTTATTAATTAGTGCATAATTTTAATGAATTTAAAAAATAATTTGAAATGAGTAATTAATGCTATAGGTAAAACAGGAAAAAGAAATAGTTTTTCTCTTGAAATGCTAAATTTGACAAGTAAAAGTGAAAATTTCTTTTTAGTATTATCGACAAGTAAACGTGAACGAAAACAGTATTTTAATAAGATAACGATGTATGATCAATTTCCAATACCTAACAGAAAAACAAAACATAAGGTAGGGGATTAAAGTTTCACCGTCTAGCTGTTGGTACTTGCATCTTCACGGAGAGTTCAATTTCACTGGATCCATATCGGAGACAACTAGACAGTCGTTACACCATTCATGCAGGTCCAATGCCTTTCTACTACCATTCCTCTCTTTTCTGAAGGAAGGAAGGGGACTAAGCCCAAGTAAACATATGATATTCTCCCTTCAGGCCTAAGCCTAATTAGTAGTTTTCCTTGTTGCTGGCATTGCATCCCCCGGTAGTTGGCAGAGGGGGAATAAGAAGATCTTCTATGGGACTTGGGGTAAGGTTTTGTCAAAAAGTATACCCCCAGGGTTAAGGTACATTAAAGCCCGTGTAAAATAAATATACGTTAGATCTAGATCAGATAAAACTTTAAAATTAGCTCATAAGGTGAGAATTAAATTATATAAAGAGAGACAACTCATTCTCTCGACTAATGAGACACACTAAACATCTGACACCGCCCACGGCAAGCGTGGCAATATAATATGAGTAATTTCAACAGTGATATCACAAAAACGGATATAGTGTTACTTTTGAACTGTAATGAACTAACAAACAAGCCAAGTTTTGTTGAGCTCAGCTCGATCACTATTCAAGCTGAAAGGCGAACACAAGCTCAGCTCAACTCGTTTCATAAACGAGCTTGAGCTGAATTTTTGTTCACAAACAGCCCGATTCATTTACACCCCTAAACACAAATAAAAGAGTTGAAGGGTTAGTAAATCTTTTTGCTGGTGAATCATAAAGGTCATGTTCACCAGATTTTGGTTTATATTATACACAACAATCAGAATTGTACAGATTTCCCGACTCCCCTATCATGCGTAGGTATATCTTCATCTTCTGACTCTTCTTCGATGCTTCCAACCCGAGCCAAACATCTGACAAGGCTGCATGCTACGGCGCTAACTGAGGTGATAATGAAGTGTTCAGTTCATTTCATCCAATTCTACCCAGAAATGACTGCAAGAAATTTAGATGTTAATGACTAGCACTAGTAAGAGGGTATTGTGAAATATGAATAAGAAGAAGCAAAACTGTGGACAAAAATGAAGTAATCACAAGGATGCCTAGGAAAAGGAGGAAATACAAATGAATAAAAAGAACTAAAAGCAGAATGAAATTGATGCACCTTTTATAATTACTGCATTGAACTGAGATCACAAGACATGCAATAAAAAAAGGGCAGTCCGGTGCACTAAGTTCCCGCTATGCGGCGTCTAGGAAGGGCCGGACCAAAAGGGTCTATTACATTTCTACAAGAGGCTGTTTCCACGGCTTGAACCCGTGACAGGAAAAAAATTAAAACTTTAATCGGATCCTAAGACTATTTGTGAATTCCAAAAGTAGCCTGCATGGCGACGATTCACATACTGTCATTGACCCATTGCCGCAAGGATTGCTAAGTATTTCCTACTGAAGGAAGGGACTTATTTTCAAGCGATGAACTTTCAAGAGATGGACATATATTAATGAATGGGGACAAGATTTCAGAATGCTGGCATACTATTTGAGGGCCTAAGGCTGATAAAAATGTAATTTTGGTAAGAGCAATAAAGCAGCTTTTACTTTCTTAACCTTGCGGGATTTAGAAAGTTGAACTGTGGGTTCAGGAAGACCAAGAAGTGCCACCTTCTCTATTTTTTCATAAAGAGGAAGACCAAAGAAGTTACGGGTTATGCAAAGATTATATAGTGATGCAAATAGATCATATGATCAAGATCCAAACAGATCATCCTGTTGGAACAAGCTCCCTTATAGGGTATATTCCAAAGGTACCTATAAGGGGCCTAATACTTCAACTACATAAAGACCAACGAGTTAACCGAACCCTGACCCAGCATCTCATATTTTACAGGTCCAAAGTGATCCAATGTCCAACTAATAAATCCTCCATGAATTGTTTTGATGTATTTATACTATGACGTTTTACTTAAGCATCTGAACTTTGTGTGGATGGTTTCCTCTTTCATAATAATATAAAAAAATTACAAACCAATTGGATCAATAAACTAAGGACATCCTGCCTTTTTCTGCATAACAAAAAGTTCAGTAGAAAAAAAAGTTTACCTTAGTTTTGGTCAGAGAAGATCCATTTTTGGTGGTGCTTCCAAATCCAAACTTAGGTTTCTTCTCTGCAGGCTTTAATATCTGGAAAGAGCACATCAGTGTCTCGTCCACACTCATCACGGCTCCAGCATTGTCAAACTCTCCACAATAATTAGGGGCAGAGAATATAGTCACTAGCTGTCTGTCCGCGAAAAATTCATAACCATCTTCCACAACCTATTAAGTACAAATAACCCGTAGAATTTCAAAAACAAATTCTGAAAAGAAAAGAAACAAAGGAAGGTGGAAGTCATGTTCAGTTTAAACCTGATGGGCACGGCAAATGAGATCAAGATTTTGCTTCTGAAGAAACTCGGTCACCTTATCCGGACCAAATGTGTAGGAAACACCCCTATCGTTCATTCCCCACCCTTTAACATCCCTACTAGGATCTGACCATAAAAGATCACAAAGCAGTCCAGCTTCCGGAACATCAGCCGGTCGGTGGAGGTTCCTTATCTGATCGAGATGATGAAGGTCTGGGGAGAGTCCACCATGCATGCACAAAATCTTTTCATCAACCAGAGCTGCCACAGGCAGGCAGTTAAAACAATCTGTGAATATCTTCCACAATCGAACGTTGAACCTTCGTTTACACTCATCATAGAATCCATATATACGGTTAACGGAAGCACATTCATGGTTTCCCCTCAAAAGGAAAAAGTTCTCGGGATACTTTATTTTATATGCAAACATGAGGCATATTGTTTCAAGACTCTGCTTCCCACGATCCACATAATCGCCCAAGAATAGGTAATTGGATCTTGGAGGTAATCCACCGTATTCGAATAGCCTCAGTAGATCAGAATACTGACCATGGATATCCCCTAACAAAGTATGGCACCATGAAAAGAATTAGATAGGAAGTCATGTTTTCTTCACCAGTAGTCCTTGAGCAATGATTTTGAGATTAAGACTAGGTTTGTTCAAGAGAAAAGCGAAGAAAAATCAAGACTGTCAGGTGGTGCTCTATAGTCTATACATTCCTGCATCCTATGGGTGATATGGAAAGAAAGATCGTCGTTTTTAAGGAACAGCAGTAGCTCTGGACACACTCAAATATAAATGTTTGGACTTATTAGCTTTTTGGACTAACTTAAGAGATGTATACAATCTAGATAGAGAGTTTAAGCTCCTTCACATTCTACAGGACCCCCACCCACATCTTTTTTTATCTAAAAACGAGGAGAATTTAAAGTAAAAAAGAAATGCAGCAACCATAAAATAGCATTTGAAACAACAACATACCCAGAGAAATCTCATGGATAAAATAGCATTTGAAAAACCTCCAAAATTAGACTTAAGATTGAGGATGCCTCATTTATGCAAGTGAAATAAATCAAGCAGTCTCTTGATGAGGATCTACCTTCCCTTGAAAGAAACATATAAAAGAGAGCCCTTTCACACTGGCTCAGGTAGATAACAAGAAGCAAGGACTATTCAAGATGGTCACTTAGGGAAAGGATCATAGATAAATAGGAACGAGAACTGTGTAAGACAGAAGCATGCCAAAGGCTAATATCAACTTTTTTTTATAACTGGTATGGTTAATATGAATGAAACTATTAGCCAGGTAGAACCAAAATTCTGATTTTTAAAACTGTATCCAGATTCCAGACTAAGCATATAAGGATACCCTCAGACGAATCATGAAAGAAAACTATCTCCAAATTCATGAGATTGAAGAACACATCTCAACTTCAAGCATTAAAACTCATGCACCCTAGCACTTATTTAAAGTAACAAAATGAGCCCTCACTTAATACTACCAAAGCAGGTCTTAAACACCAGATCAGAACCAAATTCCTGTCCCCAACCAACCAACCAAACAAACATCAACTACGCCTCAGTCCCAAACAAGTCGGGTCCGGCTATATGAATCCCCAATTCTTTTTTTGGGGGGTAACTAATGTATATTATTTGCCAACTGAAACAGTTCAGTACAAAAACGTCCGGCACAAATTGAGCTACTAGCCTCAAATCTGTCTCATTCAACAATTACACTCTATCCTCCTATACATAAACAACTCTAAGGATAGAAATTCAGATCCCAATTCTTCATTTAAGCTCATTTCATTCCTATCAACAACCGATATTACTTTTTTAAGAAGTCTAACAAAGAACCAAAGATACACTCTATCCTCCTATACATAAACAACTAAGGATAGAAATTCAGATCCCAATTCTTCATTTAAGCTCATTTCATTCCTGTCAACAACCAATATTACTTTTTTAAGAAGTCTAACAAAGAACCAAAGACTGCATCTTTATATAAAATCACAGCAACCCATTTAAAGAAATGCATCAATAGATCCACTTCACAGAACTCAAAATCCATCAAAAACACACTTTATTCAGATAGTAGTGAAAAATCAAAAGACTGCATCTTTATATAAAATCAAAGCAGCCCACTTCAAGAAATGCATCAATAAATTCAACCCAGTTCAAAGAACTCAAAATTCCATCAACACACACTTTATTCAAGAAAGTGAAAAATCAAAAGACTGCATCTTTATAAAAAATTAGAAGCAACCCACTTTAAGAAATGCATCAAGAATTCAAACCCACTTCAAAGAACCCAAATTCCATTAAGGGTATGTTTGGTATGGAGGAAAACATTTTCCAGAATTTTTTTTCTAATTTTTTCATGTTTGATTAGTCAAAAATAAATTTAAAATATTTTCTCTAGAAAACAAGTTGCTTGACTTTTCTAACGGAAATAGGGAAAATAAGTTCCACAAGTGTCATAAAAAGTTCATTGTTTCCTCTCCAACACCCTCAACCCCACCCCTTTACCATCCCATTCCCCACCACCCCTGAACCCCCACTCCCCACCCCATCCCACACATAGTGTTTTGCTAGATTACCTACAAATACTCTTGGAACAATATTTCTTTACTTATTTACGGAACACTAGAAAATAAACAAGAAAAACGCTTGTTTTCCAAGAAAACATTTTCCTCCATACCAAACACACCCTAAAACAACACTTAATTCAAGATAGTCTAAATCAAATTAAACATGAAATCTAAAAGGGGTTGCAGTACAGTACCACAGATCTTTATTGGTGCATCCAGCTCAAGAAGATTAGGTTGTTGCAAGAAAATTTCTTTGGACTTAAGACAAAGGTGTCTAATCTCAGACTCAGATAGCTGTACTTGTTTCCCTGGCCTATGACGAACTTCAAGTAAACGGTTGATTATATCATCCAAAGCTAAAGAATCCATAACCCTCTTCTTCATATACTAAGAGAAATAGTTATATGCTTCAAGATTGATCAAGCAAGAAGAACAAGAATGTTTACATTCACTAATAAGTCCTAAAGATATAGAGACGCGTGGACTTGATGAACTATTTCAAGTGTGATTCGAACATTATCTTGGTGGAAAAGGAAGAAGAAAGTTGAGGAGAATAAAGTGGAGTGAAATAGTGGATTGGCATCTTATTAGAGAGGGAATTGAAGTCTAAAGACTTTAACTTTTAGAGGGGAATTAATGGTTGTGGATGAAGGGGGGTTAGTGTTTGAAAATGGCTTTTTGTTTTTGTATATATTTGTGAAAACATGCGCCTCTATCTGAGTGGGCGGTGGCCACGGAAGAGTGAATAGATGCCTCACTTGAGAGAGCGACCCACCTATATTTTTTTTAATTTCTCATTATGGTTTGATATTGGTATTAGACTTCGACTATATTTTAATTCGCTCCGTATTGGAGCTACTCGAAAAAAGCGCTTTATATTAAGATTTTTTCTATATCCTGCAAGATTTTTTTTTATTGAAAGTCCATATTTTTCTATTTTTCTCTAAAAAAAAATAATTTCTTGATTATTTTCATTACCTAATTAGCTTATATACAAGATATACAATAGTAGTTCTAGGCTACAATTATGAAAACTAATTATACACATAACTAATAAAAATCATTAACAATCTTTATCAAATCACTAAATATATTTACATATATTCTATCACACCCTGCAGTCATATCAGACGGTTGTCGCACGATGAGACTGTCCCAAAAATCCTCAAATAGAACCAAAGGAAGACACTTAGTAAAGATATCCGCAATTTGATAATGTGATGGGACATGTAAGACTAATGCGCGATTTATGCACACACTAACGCAAGTGCACGTGTCGTGACAAGTAATATAGTCCAGAAGACCGAGTTATCGTCCTCAGAGATTAGTGTCTAATTCTCAAACTCTATTCTATGGTATTTATTTGGTAACCGATGATTGATGAATTGTTTATAACTATACTTATGAATGCTAACTAAATTACTTTGTTTTACTTCAGATATGGTGGAAATAGGGCTTCCAAATCTCCTCAACTATCCGCTCGTCTTACTTATTAATGCAATTAATTATGGTTCTTCTTCTATTTTGAGATAGCAGGTTAACTAAATCGTTTTATACTCTTGTTAAGGTAATATAAACATTCAACCCCAATATAGAACCCTTCTACCTTTCGGTGATAATATTGACTATAAAGGAGGATTAAGAGCAATAACCTATTAAACTACACAAGTATCGGGGTACTTTCGTCCACGATTTAACCTATGTTTATTCAACTATAGCATATTCACAATCTCCCCTTTCGGCTTTCGATTAGAAATCATATGGATTATGATAATTAGTGATCAATTAATTACCAAACATTCAAGACAAATATTGAATAAATCTCAACAATGATAAGAAGAAACCAAAACATGCATTAATTCATAAGAATGAGTTTCAAGTGATTTGATATGGAAAACCCTAAATTAAGTTAGTTCCTAGCCATAGACATGCCAAGAACTAAACGAATATCCAACATAAACTACAAAGAAATAAAACAAAGAATAAAGAAATTACACAAAAGTAGTCTCCAATCTTGATCTCCAAGGTTGTGATGAATTGACAAGGATTTAGAACCCTTAATTCTGACCTAAAAACTCCTTTTTATAGCCTCCAAGTCGTTCTCCCAGTTTTCCTTCTATGCCTTGGCCCATTCCCATTCGAATTGTGAAATTCGCCAGCCTCGCACCTGCCCAGCGGCGCGGCGAAACTCCTGATTCTGTATTTTGGCGCCGTGGCGCTCGACATCGCTGGCCGTGAAGTCGCCTGCTTGCGGTTAAATCGACTTTCGCTTTTGAGCTCACGCCTCTTCTTACGCCTCTTTTCGCCTTTTCGCCAATGGGGCAATTTAAACCATTATGACTCAAAAGAAAGAAAATCTATCCTAAAACGACACGTGTTTGTACAAAAATGGGCAAAAGACTAACTAAAAATGACTCAAAAGGTGTATATAAAATACACCTATCAAACACCCCCAAACTTAACCTTTGCTCGCCCTCGAGCAAAGATCAAAAGAAAGAATTAAATACAAGAGGAAAACGAAACTAGACTGACTCAAAGACACTGATCACTTTGCTACACAATAGCCACTTAGAAAAGCATGAAGGTTAGCAGAATAATATGCAGGAACATATAGCATGGATTTTTAACATTCTAAACACATCAAGTTAGATATTTCGCAAATTCACTTTAATCATGCTCAATGGAAGTAAGAATACCTAACTATGCATGTCAATTTCAATATCCTATGACATGTTTACTTGTTATTCTCCACTAATCATGGATACACATGTACGAGATCTTCAGGGCTTTCAGGGTTGTAATATATGCTTAGGCATGGGTAGGTGAAAATGGGCATTTAGGCTCAATTTACGTACCATAAGCTCTTTTGCTTTAAATTCTTCCCTTTTCTTTTGATTTCCTTCTCACTTCATACCTATCTTTTCCCTCTTTTGTTTTGAGAGAATGAAGTGTATTATGAATAACAAGCACCCCCAAACTTAGGCTTTTGCCTATTTATTATTACTTTTTCATTGGGGTGCATCAAAATTGTTCACTCCTTTTGTCTATTTTTTAACACTTTATATTCCAATCACCTCAATTTTTCACTTATGGCACAAGTGTGGAATTATAGGGTGTCAAAGAAAAATCTTATTATTAGGCTCAAAGGGGTTGACTAGGGATATAATTTGAATGTCAGGGATAAGCAAAAATGGTAGGAAAGGGCTAACAAAGAAATGTCTGAGTCATCTTCCTAACATGCATATCCTAATTATTTCGCCTCAAATAGCAAGCAATCATACACATATGTTTAATCATAAACAATGCACAAGTCAAGCAAGATACCCCAAATAATCTGATTTCATGAATTTTTGGCATATCTAACTTAAGTGTTTAGATGGTTGCTTCTAATTCCATTAGATTATTCAAACTTACTTCACTAGGCGATTCCAGTAACTACAGCATGCATGATCTTTTTAAAAAAATCTGACTCGAAAATACTAAAAATATACACAAAACAAATCAAAAAGACTAAAAAAAAAAACAATAAGACACCCCCCAAACAATATGGAATGAGGGTTGTTGTTTAAGATGGTTAAGGGTGTAAGGATTTTAAGTACTTTGGTTGTGATTGAGTTTAGTTTGTGGAAGATTTTTAGGTAAAAGGTTTTAATTTCGTGGGTTTTGGAGAGAGGAGAGGTTTGGGTTTTGATTTGGAGAGAGGAAAATCGGATTAGGGCTCATTTAAAATTCAGATTTTTCGTCGCGGCGCCGCGGCGCTGGGCCGATTTTTCTTTTCTTTTGATTTTTTTTTCCAGTTTTCGCCCTCCAAATTTTGGCCCTGTACCTGTCATCACAACATGTAAACGGCTACAATGTACAACCACATACAATCTTTTCCAATTCCTTTTCAATCCATATTGTCGTTCCAACGTGTTATATAGTCGCAACCAATTTCAACAACTATAATCCCTTATTTAGATAACATGCGACGATTATAACTATCGACCAATTTGTATTGTACTTTCCATGGCTAATAAGCTCATGTTCGGATTTAGGCTCCCAATATTCTATAACACTTATCAAACTTCAATTTATATTTCACATGATCAATTTGAACGACTAAAATCACTTCAATAAACCCCACATAAAAAGTGAAGACGACGACCATAAATATCCACGACTAGAGCTCGAAAATTGCCCTTTTATACTTTCATTTATGACATGACAACTTTCAATTCTTATATCCATTTTCCCTATCACAAAACCCTTCTCCAACTTCTAAAATACGTGACATAATTTATTTCAAAAAGGAGAATGAATTTACCTTGGTATTTCTCCCAAAACAGTCCAACAATCTCGCCCACTCTAGCCTTCTTTCCGCAATTCTTCTTCACGTCAAAATCATCCACACGAACCCTCTACAAGTCTATCAACATATTATCTATCACAAAACCCTTCTCCAACCTCGCATGATTCCATCCACGCACTTCACCAGAGTGCCAGAAGATAGGATTAAATTGATTTATGGAATTATGAGGGGGCTGACAATTGATGTGGGGAAAGAAATAGTGCAGAGCATTGAAGAAATCAGCAGGTTGGTGACAACAGGCGGATTGGGACACGGCTCGCTTATTACCAGTCTATGTCACATGAGTGCGGTCCCACAACTACCCACAGATACTCATGAAAGAAACCAACTGCCAGTGTCCTATGGGATAGTGCACTCTTTCCCAGACCCTAGCCCCGTACGGAGACCACAACCCAGCAGCGAGCAGCCGCCATGGATGAAGATGAGCTTGAAGACGGGGCTCAATATGAGGCCTCAATACGACGCGACCACCGAAGCCTGAACCAACCACAAGAGCACCAACTGTGAGCCCAGAGGAGAGATGATGCAGGACGCGCAAGCGATGGTACAAGGCGTGAAACAAAGCAACAAGTACAAGGACATCAAGAACAAAGCAACAAATCGACGTTACGCGAGCGCCGTTCCACCACGATGATTAGCCGCCACCACCACCATTTTAGCCAAAGTCCGTGAGTGTCTTTCTTTTATTTTCTTTGAGTAAGATTCGGGGTGTTGTATTTGTGTGTCATGTTATGTTTTAATTAAGTTTTTTTATTTGTTTTGTGTTTATTTTGAGTCACCAAAATTTTTCTTTTGAGTCATAATTGCCTGTCAAAAATCATGTATGTTGTAGTTGCTAGAAACACCTAGTGAAGTAAGGTGGAATAATGTAAAGGAATTGAAGCAACTATCTAAACACTTAGGTTAGATATGCCAAAAACTCACCTAATCTGTCTATTTGGAGTTTCTTGCTTGAGTTATGCATGCTAAATGATAAATACTTATGTGTTATGAGTGCTTGCTATTTGGCTAGTAGTTAGGATATGCATGTTAGGGAGATGACTCAGCAATTCTTTGATAGCCATTCTTACCATTCTTTTCTATCCCGTACTTTAAAAATATCCTTAGTCAGCCCCATTGAGCCTAAATTTGAAACTTCTTCTTTGACACCCTATATTCCCACAAATTGTGCCATAAGTGAAAATATGAAATAGTGGAGTACATTGTGTTAAAAGAAGAAGCAAAAGAGTGAACAAGTTTGATGCACCAATAGAAAAGTAATAAGAAAGAGGCAAAGCCTAAGTTTGGGGGTCTATTAGTATAATACACTTCACTCTCCCAAAACAAAAGAGGGAAGGATAGAATTGAAGTGAAGGAAAGAATCAAAAGAAAAGGGAAAAATTGAAAAGCCAAAGAGCTTATGGTACGTAAAAATGAGCCTAAATGCCTATCTTTACCAACCCCTACCTAAGCCAACATTACAACCTCAAAGTCTCAAGATCTTTTTATGCATATCCGAATTAGTGGAGAATAACAAGTAAGCATGCCATAGGAATTCTTGAATTTATATGCATGATTTAGTATATGGACTTCCATTTAAGCATGATAAGTATGAGTTTGCGAAATATCTAGCTCAATGTGTTGAAATTCCATGCTATATGTTCTTGCATATTATTCGCTAACCTTCATGTTTTCTAGTTAACATCTATGCAAAGAAAAGTGATTAATGACAGGAGTCCTTTATTTTTCATTCTTTTGAGTCTTTTATTGTATTTCTTTCTATCTTTGCTCGAGGCGAGCAAAGGTTAAATTTGGGTATTTGATCTGTATTTTATATACACCTTGTGAGTCTGTTTTAGTTAGTCTTTTGTCCCATTTTGCACATATAAGTGTCGTATTAGGATAGTTTTTCTTTCTATTGAGTCAAAGTGGTTGAAATGGCCAAATGGCGGAAAAGGAGCAAAAAGAGGGAAAAAGAGGAGATGCCGAGTCAAAGCAGAGAAAGTGGCGAACGAGGCTAAAATCCGGACAGTGCGCCATGCCTCCTGCAAAGCGGGCCGCGACGCCCATTATTCGTAGAGGCGAAGACTGGCGCGCGCTCGACGGCAGATGCAGGCGCGCCTAAACATCCGGAGAGCTACAGAAGATACAGCGGCTACCGCATGCGAATATCGTGCGCGGCGCCAAAACACCGACGGATCGCGAAGCTTCCGCGCGCTCGTCTGCGAGCGGCGCCAAAACACCGACGGATCGCAGAACCGGCCGCGCTCGTCATGGCGCCGCCGCGTAAAAATTAGGTCTTTTGATTTTTTTGGGCGAACTGCGAGGAAAAGAAGGGAGGCGTTTTAAACCTATAAAGGAGAACCTAGGCGTTTGAGGTTCCCTTCTTGCACAACTCAAGATTCTTGCTTGGAGATAGGATACCATTTATTTTAGTAATTTCTTTTCCCTTTCTTTACTTTAATTCGGTTTTGTATGATGACATGGAATTAGTTCTTGTCATATTTATGGCTAGAACTAATTCTCTTATAGGCTTTATGTTGAATTTCTTGAACCTTATGTTATAAATTAATGCATGCTTATGGTAATTATTCTTATTGAGAGATCTATCCAATAATTGAGTTGAATTCTTGGTAGCTAATTGACAACTAGTTATCACTATATGATTTCTAATCGATTCGAAAAGGGGATTGTGAATATCTGTAAGTTGGGTAGATACTTGAATTGGGGATGAGAATACCTCAATTAGATTTGTAGCGTTGATGAGGCTTAACAACCCTAATTTTGCGCGTGACTGGCCAACTAGGTTTTTGTTCTTAATCCTCCTATGTAGTTACCCTTATCACCGAAAGGTAGGTAAGGAACAATACTGGGTTGAGTGTTTATATAACCCTAACGAGTATAAAACGATTTCAAACTGCTTTCTCCAAAAGAAGAATACCATAAGTTAATGTATTAGTAAGTAGCATAAGCGGATAGTAAGGATACATAGAAGCCCTATTCTCATCACATCTGAATTAAATCTTTATATTTAATTAGCTTTCATAACTCTTAGTTACAAACCAAACAATCAATCATTAATTCACCAAATAGATACTAGAAAATAGATAACTGATACTTGGACCCTAATCCTAGAGGACGATATTCGGTCTTATCCAAGACTATACTACTTGATACGATAACGTGCACTTGCGTTTAAAAGTGTGTGCATCTATACGCGCATCAACTTTCGGAACTTCCGGCGCCGCGGCCCTGCTGTCCTGGCACCGCGGCGCTGCAACTTCAGCGACCCCTCAGAATATCCGGCGCCGCGGCCCTGCATCCGGCGCCGCGGCCGCCCTTCGCGAAAATGCATTTCTGTCTGTCTCGAACTTGTAACTCCCATAACTTTCTACTCCGACGTCCTATCGACGAACGGTTGGTTGCGTTGGAATCTAGACTCAACGAACTACGCCCTAGGCCTTTGAAACACTTAGGAACTCTCAATTTACCATGTCATAACCCGCCTCAAAGTTGACTAAAACCCGTCCGGAACAATCCGTCAACCTATCCTTTGAAAATTTTAAGTCTTACATGCTTTCGTACGCTCTCATACGTAGGGTCAGAACTACGGGGTATAACACAACTGATCCCAATCCATTTTAGGTTATGGGGCGACCCGTAATAGGTTCTCAACCCGACCCACCGTCGTACTTAACTCTTACCATAAGTCTGAATTAAATCGTATTGCCCAAGAAGGCCTTATATACCTAAGGTCTCGACGATTATCAATATTCTTAGGCTCGCAATTTCCATGCACCAAGCCTACCTTATCAGTCCTCCCGTAAACGGGTACAATAACTTCTCATAATACCATAATCGTGTCGTCTTTATCACAACAACCATTACTTACCCCACACGGATCTCATCCGTACTATCCTCTTAAGCATACTACGTAGCTTAATTTACAAACATAGTCTTCCATTAAGTCCCTTATCATGATTTCTTAAAGGTTCAATACCTTCTCAGACAACTCATCATTCCTAATTATCTCAAATTAGCTCGTAACACCTTGATGAGAATTCATTAAGTTGTTTCATACATTCCCAGTATCTAATTAGTCCTTACCAATTCTTGGTAATCTAAAATCATCCTAGGCAACACATGTCTGACCCTTATACATAAATCCGTATAGTTGTATGTCATAATACCAACTATACAACAATTACTACCAACCTGGATACGCAATCCACATAATCCTTCCTGGGTCACTGCTGCCTCTCTCATAGCTGCAATCAACATAACTCGTTAGGGAGAGACGACCCTAACAACACATCTCTATCGCACGATATCAGAGTGAGAAGAATGGAAACCAATCCTAAATGTCTTGTAGCCTCCTGATTATAGATGTGGTGCACAACACACCGATAATCAAAACTCTACTAGATACAGTCTGTAGACACTTTCCGAGGACTAACTGCTCTGCTATCACTTTTGTCACGACTCCGGGCATGATCGTGCCCTACCCGCACCCTTACAAGTATACATCAGAGATAATCAGCGGAACATACATAAACTCAACGAGAAATAAATAACAGGTTAGCCGATAAGGCTACCTTCCTGGATACATATAACTACGTAAAACCAAAAGCAGTTACCTCTTTTTTTGCTTTTCTTACAAAGAGACCCACAAGATATGACTACAGACCTCTAAGAGTTTTGACGTAACAACTGTGACAGGACAGGGCCCCGCCATACCCCTAAATGTATAAAAATCTACAACCTCGTGGACTGCATGCAATACAAAGCCTCCAAATAACGGCTTTCCAACCAGGTGAGCGGTGATCCTAAGAATGAGGATCAACAATATGTACCTCAACTCGCGGCATTTAACGCAGCCGGGAGAGGTCGATGCGAAATATGTACCAAGTATGTGAAACTAAAAATCAGAATGAAATCATAATCTATATAAAGCAGAGACATGTATGATAACCAAACTACGATACAATATATAAGCGATGTCAAGTCGTGGACGCCTCAAGTCATTACTCACATATAACCACGGGTCTCACGCCCATAATATCAATCACGCCCGTGGAATTTCTTCTTCATCACGGCGATCCATGATATAATATAACAACAATATGTATACATGAACACTGTGTCCACCGTCATAAACACATCAGGCGTAGGAAAGCGAACCACCGGATCCACTGCATCATAAACCGACCGGCAAGTACGAAAGCCAACTACGAGATCCGGCTGCGTCAACAATCGCCGGCAAGTACGAAAGTCAACTACGAGATCCACTGCCGTCACGAGATATGACCGCAAGTGCGAAGCTATCTACCGTAGTCTACCGTACTAAATCGTGCCATAATCGACGGCAAGTACGAAGCTAACTACTGGACCATCTCGCGTCGATCGGGCAAGTACGAAAGCTAACTACCAAACCATCATGCGTCACTAAACCTCATGGAGAGCTAGTCCATGGAATAATAATATCACCCGGGGATTTAACCCGCATCATGGTCGCATGCCCTGGAATCCTCCATCGTATAAGCATGTCCATGGATCCATCACAACGGACGCATACCCGTGGAATCCTCCATCACCGCTTCGACGCGTCAAGTAAATTCACAACAAGACAGTACCCTCCAACCGAGAGTCACTTGGCGTAAAATATAATACTTGCACTCAAAGGCTATCACAAGCAAGCATATGCAATTTCATAAAATCTTTAGACTTTCATTATCATACAAAAATGAATTTCATTTTATAAACTCAAGGCACTTTCATATCACATAACAATCCGAGAATTTAACCCAAAGTACTACGTACTTCAATTCTTTTCAAAAGACTCATTTTCATATAAAACCCCAAGATACTAACACCCGTAGTATCAAGGCATGTCTACATTTCAAACAAGTCACTACATTTTTAGAAATACATTTCTAGGCTTCTAAATCAAGTGACCCTTACCTTAAAACTTTAAGCAATTGATGCCTTTAAATCAAATTGCCCTTCATTATTTCAAGTCATTTATCCTTGTTTACATTACTAGAGAAAACCATTATTTTAACCTTTCTTTAAAAATAAGTGAGTTAATTCTCTAACTCAACCAACTTAGACATTCTTAAAACAAGTCAAGGATATCAAATGAACTGAATTCATTTAAATCTCGTACCTCTACCGTACTATACATTTATAACTACTCATGCTCAAGAGATAAGAAAAGTTCCACATACCTCTCCGACTCAATCCACTTGCCAAGTTGAATACGCCGCGCGTAGAATGTCAACCTATAATGACCATAATACGCTATCAACTTCTAGCTTTCAACGTAGAATATTTCTAAGTATAAGGACTCTTATTCTACGGAAAATCGGGCAGCACTTCCTTTGTTTCTACGTACTTTTCCACCTTTTTCAAGGCCCGAAAATCAATAACCAAACGCCACATTTAAGGCCCAACAATTCAGCAATACAAAGGGGATTACACGCCTAACCGGACGTGTAAAATTCTGCCCCACAATTTACATAAAACTGTCCATTATTAAATGTCATCCCCGACTACAATGTACAACCACGTACAATCTTTTCCAATTCCTTTTCAATCCATATTGTCGTTCCAACATGTTATATAGTCGCAACCAATTTCAACAACTATAATCTCTTATTTAGATAACATGCGACGATTATAACTATCGACCAATTTGTATTGTACTTTCCATGGCTAATAAGCTCATGTTCGGATTTAAGCTCCCAATATTCTATAACACTTATCAAACTTCAATTTATATTTCACATGATAAATTTGAACGACTAAAATCACTTCAATAAATCCCACATAAAAAGTGAAGACGACGACCATAAATATCCACGACTAGAGCTCGAAAATTACCCTTTTATACTTTCATTTATGACATGACAACTTTCAATTCTTATATCCATTTTCCCTATCACAAAACCCTTCTCCAACTTCTAAAATACGTGACATAATTTATTTCAAGAAGGAGAATGAATTTACCTTGGTATTTCGCCCAAAACAGTCCAACAATCTCGCCCACTCTAGCCTTCTTTCCGCAATTCTTCTTCACTTCAAAATCATCCACACGAACCCTCTACAAGTCTATCAACATATTATCTCTTGCCGTCCTTCCAATAATTTCATCACACTTAGGGTTGTAACCATTTGAGAGAGAAGAGAAGAGAAGAGCAAATTTTGGATGAAGTCTTGCAAATGACCAAGTCTTGCAAGACTTGGTCATAATATAGGACCTTTCTTGGTCTACAAGTTGGGTGGGACACTTGTCGCCCTCCCATAGGTCCTCTACAACAAATATCTTCTATTTTTACCCTTTTTCCGCAAAAAATCCCGCCTCGGCACCGCGGCCCTGCAGTCGGCGCCGTGGCGCCTGACCATGTCTCTTCTGTCAGCTAATCTTGTAACGTCCATAACTTTCTACTCTGATGTCCTATCGACGAGAGGTTTGTTGCGTTGGAAACTAGACTCAATGAACTTCATACTAGGCTTTTGAAACACCTAAATTTCCTAATATACTAGGAGATATACTGCTCCAAAGTTGACTGAAAATCTGCCCAAAAATATTCTGTCAACTTATCTTTCCAATTTCAATTCTCATTTCCTTTCGTACGTTCTCAATACATGACCTGGAATTACGGGGTGTAACAACTTCCTTCATAATGATTTGCAACTTTATGAAAATCATGCATATATGCATAAAATAACAACAGTCTCAACTGTACATAGTGAGAGAGTGGTAACACAGATTAAGAAGGAAATATATAGCAGATCGATTAACTTTATGTTACTTGTATAAGAAATGGTAAAGGTGTAGAGGAATTATGCAAAGGATACTTATTTAACTAGGTTGTTGTTTCTGATGGAGGCTTAAGATCAATGCATAATGGTGGTGATTTTAGGTGCTTTTAGGTTGTAATTCTGTTTTATTTGGTTAGTCGGTGGTAATAATTATAATGTTATAAAAAACAATCATATCTCGGTCCCAAATAAGCGTGGATCGACTATATGATAAAATAATGTATACATATGCAAAAAATTAATTAAAATATAAATCTAAATTAAATTTACTTCTGTTTTTGCTCAAATCATGTAGATATACATATAATAACAATCACGTCTCAATCCCAAATAAATCCCGTTCTGCTATGACAAATTTATGTGTGCATATGCAAAAAGAAATGTAAATAAAATCACATTGACTTCAAAAAAGATTTTGTTGCATAAACTGATTGAGCATGTCTTCTAGGGAAGACAACTGATAGACATCTTCACTTAAATTCTTTGCATCTTTAATCGTTGCATGTGAGCCGGTTAAATATGACACTTCGCCCAAGAACTTAGAATGTTCTTTGATTCGAGAGGAGTATGAAGGAATTGTTTTCTCCAAAGAGTGAAAGTTCTCCCAAAATCCATAATCATTCACCAAATCGAACAACACATGTTCATTAGCCGCTACCCTTTTGTATTCTTTAGGATCTGTGGGCTGCAAATTCTTTGTACCCACTTTCTGTCTAGCAGCTTCTAATGTTGATGCCATGACAACTATATGTACTCTATTTGTATAAAGAAATTGAGTTTTTCGTTACTATATGGTTCGATATATACTACTGGGATTAATGTGTTACCGAGAAGCCTAATAAATGAGCGTCTTAAGTTGTTAATTGTGTCTAATCTAAAATTTATTTGTGTAATCTTTAATTTAATTTTTTTCCAGTCAAAGATGTTGTTGCTAACTTATGATTAAATATAGCGTATATAGATCATTTAGACATTAATTCTAAATCTTCAGAATAATCTAATGTCTAATTTTCTTATGTGATCCTAAACATATTATACATTACTTCATTTAATCAAGTTATTGTGGCTAAATCTTAATTAAATATAATTTTATGAATCACTAGATATTAATCTAAAGTTTATCCATAATTTATTACTAAACATATTTCACTGACCATTAATAATCTTGAGGCTTAAACTCAAACATCAAATTAAAAATAGAAAAAAACTTATCATCCCACCTAAATCTTTAATGAGAAATTTTCTTTCTTCGTCTTTTGCTCCTTTTCTTTGTTCTCTCCGTCGATAAATTCCTTCTATATATAATTTTTCAACCGCATAAATAAAACTTAATACATCTATTGCTCTTTATAGAGTAATAATTTCGTCATTGACAAGTAATAGTCTTAACGAACTATCAGGCTTTGTGAAGTCATCGTCAACCTTTGTAGACACAAAAAAGAATGTAAGAAAGAAAATCTTTGTTAGAGACATGTAGACGCTATATTAATTTTTAGATATTCACAAGCCAAATCTTAACAGATAATGACTTAGCAATAAAGTATGATAATTTGGTGGTATATGGTGTAGTTATGCCAATGTTATAATACAAGATAATATGATAGTGACCATTAATATGCTATGTACAATAATGGATAACAAATTATTATGTGAAAATGTTTTATTTAAGGAATTTTATTTCTTAAGATACCTTTATGTTATTGTTAGTATATGAATTATATTTTCTATTCAGTGTTTTATCTCGTATAAAATATAAATAGATTTTCATATAAGTTATACATGTGTTATTTTGAGAACTTACAATTTGATAGTATTGGTGGGGTTTCCCCCACAATTATGTGAGTTCATTTTTACTGCCTCTTTTCTAATCTTCACAAAAGTTTATACAAAGATTAAACTTTCTTATTCTTTAAACCAAACAATCCTTAAACTATGTTATTGTATAACAATTGTATTTTTTTTTTTTTTGATAATCCAGGTCTCGGGGTGGCCTTCACCCCATATCGCTAGTACCTGCACAAATACTGGTACTAGGCTCCTGGAGGCGATGGGACCGGTCCTTCAGCACCCTACCCAGGTAAATCGCGGGATGTGCACCCGTGGTCAGTGTCTGCTTGCGTCCAACGGATCAATGCCACAAAGTCCGACTTCACGAGTGACCGGAGGGAATCAAACCCATCGCAAAGATGCACGCGACTTTAGCGCCAGCTTAATCACAAGTATATGCCCCGGAAGACGATGTCCTAGTGAGAATCGTCTTCTTTCCCAAAATTTCCATCCACTCCTTCGAAAACCCGAATTCATAGAAACTATGAAAAATTCTTAAATCACAAATTTAAAAATTGCATATTGAAAACTCACTAATAATAATATTGTTTATTGATGCTTCTTACTATTTTGATGTATTATTACGTACTAAGATTTTCAATCCATTTCCTTGTGTTGTTCGAGATAGAACTTGTAAAAATTTCTACAACATTGTTCGACATTTTCAATTGAATTCAGTGGGTTAGAAAACTTTTTATTTTTATTTTTGAATTAGAGTTCTAATTTAGAGAAGAAATCATTGATTTAAAGGGGAGGAGGATTTTAGCCACGTGGACTGCAATCCGATTTCTATATCCTGCCTGTGAATCGAAGCAGCAACGAGATTGTAGGGAGTGGGAAGCTTTAGCCGCTCGGAGAGGTGTTGTTGAAGAACAACTACGATTTTTTGTTAATATAAGGTAAGCTTTTTGAAACCAATGTTTTGGAGTTTTCCCCAACCAACCTAATGGACGGTATATGGACATTTTTTCTACGCCGAACTGCCCCAGTCAACATTCATGGCAGTCCGTTAACGAGAGAGGCATTTGTAGTCCTTGGAGTGACGACTAAGGGCTCCTTTGGTACTAAAAACAAACGGAGGATATATGTTGTCTATTTCAGATAATTTGAGGGTAGTTTTGATCCTTTTCTGTTTTTAGAATAATATACTCTTTTTAAATTAATAATGACTAGTTTTTAGTTAGAGTGACAAGTACAACGGACTACAGAATTGACAATAAAACTTTAGCAACAATAAATATATTGTTGCTATAAAATCTAAATGACAACAAAAATTTAATATGTTGTTGCGAATTTTTTCGAATCGAAAGTTATTGCAATGACATGCAACAACTATTGTTATAGCAAAAAGTACTTTTGACAACAACATCCAACATATGACAACAAAAATGTTGTTGGCAAATGTCTTTCTTCTTGTAGTGGCTACATTCACTTTTACGAGTTTAGTATAAGAGCAATAATCAATTTTAACTCGATGTATTTGTAGGAACACTACATTTTCTGATCCATTTGACACTTGCAATTTGTTTTCCGTTGATTTAACGCTTCCCTTGAAAAATTATTTAGTAAGAGTTTTTTTTGTTTAAATTATTCTTTTAATGGTAATTGAAATTCCATCAATAAAGCAATTATCGTAACTTAGTAATTGTAGGCAATTACTTAATGTAAAGTGCCAATATTAGGAAAAATAATATTTCTCTTTAATTTGTTAAAGTGACAAGTATAAAGGAAATTGTTATGGTCAAAATACGCAATCGTCCCACCCTTACTCCGTAGTGTTATTGGTCAGTTGTAACTAGAAAAGTAAGTAAGTAATCAATAACCTCACACAAGAAAAAAAAGTTACTCCTATGAATAACTACTCCTCCGTCTTGAATTAATTAAAATAATTATTTTAAATTATTTATTTTTAAAAAAGATAGAATAAAATTTTATTATTAATAAATATAACAAATAAATATAGTAAATATTTATTGAAGAGAGATTATAACTTAAACATAAATAACTATAAAAGTAGTCAAATAATCCTTCTAATTATTATTTTCGTCCTAATTTATGTGATACTTTTTTGCTTCTCGAAAATTCAAACTGTATAAACTTTAATCAATATTTTTTCCATTAAATTAGTTTAAATAAATTTGCAACTTATATTATTTTTCATGTAGTTTTAAATAATATATTTTAATTTTAAAATATTAATTAATTTAATCTAATTTAACTTTAAAATTTAATTAAGTTAATTTCTAAAAAATAAAAAATATCACCTAAATTGAAACGGAAAAATACTACTATTTTTGAAGGAGTGAGTAAAATAAAGGGAATTTTGGGACGAGTAGTTGACTAATTGATAGTACTGATTAATGAAAGATGGGAAGCAGGAATAGAGGTGATGTAAATTACAGGAATCCATGTCTGACAATGCATCAGCCATGGGCTTCTTTTCTTGTCTATGGTATTAAACGTATTGAAGGAAGATCTTGGCCTTCCCCTATTCGAGGTAACATTTTTTGTTTTAATTTTAATTTCATGAATTCAAGTTTATTGTTGCTTTGAAATGAATTAGCTACCCTTTTCTTAATTATTGAGTTTCCCCCTCCATTTTAATTCTTGTTAATGGACTCAGGTTTGAAACTCTCTGCCTACGATACCACGGAATTTGCCTTATGGTCGAACTTGTCACACGGAACTTGCTAGGTTAACTCTCTACCCTATGTGCACCCCGAAGAGTAGTGGTTGTGGTTCGGGGGCTGTATAGTTGTAAACTTTATCCCATTATCTAGTACACTAGTTGAATTAGACACTTTTTTTGTTAATTCTTGAGTTTCCTTTTTTTTCTTTTTGTTTCTTGTTTGTTCACTATGCAGAAGAGAGATTTGTGGGGGGTGGGAAGAAAGTTGTAAGCTTTATCCCATGTTATAGTTGATTTTAGTTGTAGTGATGTGTAGGAACAGCTTTATTATTGCTTGTTTTGTTTAGCATAATCTGGGTAAGTTACCCTTTTTATCACTGATATCAGTAAAAGCTACAGTACAAATGTTGTCCTAAATTTGGTAAAATCACCCCTTCCTGAAGTACTAACTTTTTGATTGTGATGATCTGTGAAATTCCTTGCTTTCTGGCTAGAAGTCTAAACGTTATTAATTTTTTTTTTAAATCGAGTATTTACTGTCTCTTGTGTTTTGTTGTAGTTATTATTTCTTTTTCCCTATTTGATTTGCTTTCTTGTTGCTTATTCTGAGCCGATGGTCTATCGGAAACAACTTCTCTACCTCTCATGGTAGGGTAAGGGCACGCTTACACTCTATTCTCTCTAGACCCCACTTGTGAGATTACACTGGGTATGTTGTTGTTGTTAAATCGAGTGTACAAGGTATAACATATTTTCCCAAACCCAAAATAAAGAAGAGAGAAAGTAGAGTAGGATGGACATGAAATTTTCTTCAAATTGGAGTTTGTACATCAAAATTTTCCGCTTCATCATTATATAATATGTACTCCCTCCGTCCCAATTTAAGTGTCTTACTTTTCTTTTTGGTCTGTCCCAAAAAGAGTGCCTCTTTCTATAGTTAGTAAGTTTTGGCAAGTTTAAGACCACAAGATTTAATGCTCACACACATCTTTAATTAAAGACCACAAGATTCAAAAGTCTTCCTTTGTTTCTTAAACTCCGTGCGAAGTCAAACTAACACACTTGAATTGGGACGAAGGGAGTACTATCATGTTTTTTTTATTTGTTTAGTTGAAGATAATTTTATTAAGCTAGTACCAAGAAGGTACTGCGAGGTAGTACAAAAAAGAAAATTACACTAACCCCATTACATCTTTGACATCTAATATGTATCATGCTTTGGACGTAAAAGTACTTTCATCTTGGGTGCTGGCTGATTTATGTGGCTACATCTTACCCACGAAGGTCGAGTTTAGAAGAGAGGTGAGACATTTGTTGGTTTAGGTTGTCTTTCAGCTTACAAATTTTAGAAAGGACTAGTTGTTCCGAAGACAAGTAGGTCTTTAGGCTGTATATTCCCTTTGCATAATCCGGGTGATTTGGAAAGACAGAAACAATAGATAATTTGAGGATAGAAGAATGACAGTTCAGCAACATAAACGGTGTAGGTCACATCTTTTGTATTATTGGAGTAAACTAATGTTTTCCACAAAATGAACGAACATTAGAAGTTTGCTTCCTGCATAGCTAGACGGATGCTGTGTTTTTGTATATATCTGTGTAATGTGCACAGAGGCAGATGTATGGGTTCCTCCGAACCTAGTAACTTTTGCTCGGACCCTGCATATGTGTTAAAAACTTACTAAATAAGTACAAATAATCAATTTCGAGCCTTGTATAAATCAAGTTGTGGTAGAATTCCAAACTTGAACCCATAAAGTTCAAATCCTAGATTCGCTTCTTAATGTGCACTATCTTGGTTATCTTTTAATAAATACCTTTCTCAACAAAGACAAAAGAGGAGTTGTCATAAAACCATAACGATGTAAGATTTGTAATCCGTGCTCCGGTCCTCGTCCATCCTTTAATGTTAAACAGACCTTCTCATGATTGTCCTTGTGATCCATATACACCCCAGAAAATGAGATCACAATTCTCTTCTTATTGTTCCTGATTTCACTCTCTAAGGCGCCATCGACGTGGCTGCAAAATTTCCAATCTCTAAGCCAGCCATTTGGACCACCATAGTCTCAACCTTTTCTTAAAACTCCTTGGTAATTTTTGGAAGGTGGATCTTATTGAAACTATTCGTTGTGGACTATATTTAAGTAGAGAATGGCTAAATATCCTAGTTCTCCAGAGTGCTTTTGCCAGCACATTCCCGTTCAATGGTTCAGATGTTAGTGCTATGCATGCATCATCTCATCTCTAGGGCAAGAGATGACCTTCCAACCTGCTTTACTGCAGCCCCTCTGAAATCATACAAGAAAAAACTTAATTGTTTTGATAAGTCAAATATCACTCCATTATTTCATCAAGATGATGCCAAAAGTATATGTGCAACGCGGGAGTATAGGACCTGAGATATATCTTTCAATTCTCTGAGCATCAGCTGAAGGAAGTGTCTATTGATAGAAAGTTTCGCCATTCTGCCACTTCTTCAAATGCTTTCCTAATTTCGGTTGTCATCGTCCTCCCATTACATGGAGTCCAATGATCACAGTATAAGTATTTGATTATGACAATGCCATATAGTAGGATTAAAGGGAAGCCCGGTGCACAAAGCATCCCGCATTAGCAGGATCCGGGGAATGGCTGCAACCCGTGACCCACAGGTCTCACGGAAGACAACTTTACCGTTTCTCCAAGGCTCCTCTTCAGTAGGATTATTAAGTCAATAGGCAATTTTAGAGAAAGTCACCAGAAGAATTACTGGAGAATAGAAGGGAGAGAGAATATGTTGTCTAGGCATTAGAACCACCTGCGCCGAATGGGACGGATGAGGAACATCTGTAACAAATAAAAGCTCTTGCTTCAGAGGGTCAAGAGTTGATAAACTTTTAGCTTGCAGCATGGCTAAAAAAGGATGTGAAATGAAAGCCAAAAGTAATCTGCTCAATCACCTCTAGAAGCTAGTGGTAGTGTATAGGTTGCAAAGCCACGTCTAGCCCTATTTGCTTCACATTATCATTATCAAATGGATGTATTGCTAATAGTGAGGTATTCTTGGGGCACATGACTTATATATTCTTGGAAATATGAATTGAAGTTTCACTAAGGTGTTGATGTAAAGTGTGTAGATTGCTTGTGAGATTTTCACACTAAAGTATGTCCATTGAAAAACTTATTTTCTTTGAAAATCCACCCATAGTTCTATCTCATTTTCATCTTCGCCAAAGAAAAGGGAAGAAATGTTCGGGGAAAATAAAAAGGTTTTGAATGAGATCTTAGTTGGTAACAACTCTATTTTGCGATCCAAGTAAATCATTTACCTAAAACAATTGACAATGTGTAATATTGAAAATAGTAGGTAATTAAGCCAAATATATTTTAGTAGTGGGCAACAATTATACAGATTCAACAACGGAATCCTATTTTATGACCTACATTCAAGTTACTGTTCAGCAACAATTTCGCTCTCTATTTCGAGAATGTATGGAAAGTAGCCTTGTTCTTTTAGATAATCTTATTTCGCGACCTACATTCAAGTAAACTGTTGCCAGTGATTTGGCCCTCTAATTCGAGAATATGTGTTGATGTTGGAAGGATGTTGTGGCAACATCTGAAAATACTCAGGACAACATCTCTTGTGTGAACAAGAATGTTGTGACAACATTTCAGCCAACATCTAAATAACAGTTTTGCCTATTCTTCCGGCCTAAGCAGGAAAAGTTATAAAAAATGACCCAGACAAGCTCACAAGTCTGCTGTGTTTAAAACGTGGTGAAAAACTCAGTCAAAGCGTGTAGAGAAAGCAGAGGAAGACTCAGTCCGAAACGTGAAGATTTTCAGGAAGAAGTTGAGGATTTTCAGGAGGATGAATCGGTCAATGCTGCTGCCACATTTTACTCAACCTCCACAACAAGCAGTGAGGATTTCAAGGGAAGTTCCGCACTATAAATAGAGGGGAACTTCAGTACATTCAATATCCAGATTTACAACGACAACAAGTCAAGAGAGCTCTCGGATCTTACAATAGAAAACTGGATCACCAATTAGCCTAAAGTTGTTTTAACAACATGTTGTCCCACATTGCAATCGCTATCTCTATTCTAGATTAAGCTCATTGTTCAAGCGTGTGTAATGAAGACGTTGTATTTTATCTTTTAGAATTTGTGACTTTAGGCGAAGTCATCTGCGACTTCATTTTGTTTGTAATTTCTTTTATGTACACTGTATCTTGTAAAAGAAATTCATTTGTAATTGTGTATAATTTATACAATTCTTTTGGTCACCGACCATCAAGGGATATTAATATATACCCTTGAAAATATAAACCTTGTGTTCTTTTTACTTTTCCGCTGCATTTACTCTATCAAGGTTTATCTCAATGTTGCCTCAAATGTTGACCCAACATTGAAGCCAACATACAGACACTGTTTCGAGTTTTACCGAGCTGTCGATTTATCTTTTACTAAAATCTTACTAATCCGTAGCCCGGGACCCAACAATATGAAAAGTTACCTTTTTCTTTTAGATTCGGAAATCTCTTTCATCTTGCCAAATATAGAACAAAATAAAGGGGTTAGGATTCTGTTTTCGATAATTTCCTCTGCAACTCTCTCTTTGTATGTTCAGGCTGCAGATGTACAAGAGGGAATCTCTACTTATCCCTTTCCTACTTGTATGAGTAATCTCACGATTTCCTATTTCTTGTTGGAATTCAATTCCTTATTATCTAGTTATTGTGTTTTTCGTTCTTTCTTTCTTTCTTTCATGAAGGTCGACTTTGGATTCATGCTGCTAGCAAGATCCCAGAACCAGAAACTATCAAAGCAATGGAGGACTTCTACAGGGAAATCTATGCAGTGAATGGCATAACGGATCTCAAGTTTCCCGAGCATTATCCAACCTCAAGACTTCTAGGTGACTAATTCCTTGCAACATAATACATCCAGCTAATTAATTCTTTTTCTCTGATTTCAACTAAAATTACTTTGAGTGGAACAAAAAATTGGATAAGATTCCTATGCTTAAGATATTGTATTTGCTTGAATAGACCATTGAAATGCTGGATCAATATCCTATTTAGAACACATGCTTGAGGGGCACAAACTTAATGAGAACGTATTTTATGGCCGCACATTATTGTCTCAGTTCCAGTTTTTAAACTTACTCTTCATTGGGGTGTTGTTGTGTACTCCATTCTGCCTTAGAAACTTCTCTTTGACATCCAGTGCTAATTATTATAAGAGATAATATGGGAATTTCCTTTTCCTTTTCCACAATGGATATTTATGATCTATGTGTTATCTAGTCACCATCATTAAATGCATTTGCATGGTTCTTTCTTGCTTATGTCATACTAAGTTCACAAATTATAGCCGGATAAATGTGAAATTGGCAGAGACATGTTCCTGTGTAGGTTTTTTGTTTCATCTAAAAGATATCTAACTTTCTGCATCTGCATTTGAGTTAAGTTGTGATCACTTTTTATGTTTTCTTCAATGTAGAGATTACTTGTACTTGATTGTCATCCGAAAATCGTTTGAAACTTTTGGTTTGTACAGGTTGTGTTGAAGTAGTTGGATGTGTCACATATGACGAGCTAGTCAACTGGGATCAGATTCCAGAAGGGGTGAGCTTCAGTGCTTCAAAAGTCTCTTTGTTCATATCCACTGATGCAATTTATTTCTGAAACATTATGGTCTTGTTGTGTGATACACGTTCTTATTTTATTTGATACATTTTGCTTACAGGTGAGGCTAGACTAGAGGGACAAACAAAGTTTTGCTGGCTATGTGAGCAGCCACAGGTACTTTGATTTACTTGGAAGACAATTATCTGTTTCCTTTGTACTATCTCCAACAAAATAATCATTGTTTCCTTTTAACTCGTGCAGAAACTTATCATACCATTTGAGATGCGAGGGTTCCAAGGTGTTTATAACTTGGAAAGGAAGGTATTAAATTTTGAGAAGCTTTATCGCCTTTCCCCATTATACATACTTTTAGACACATTTCCAGTTGAATAAGCTAATTTTACTGATGCGCCTTAATTCTTTTCGGTTTGAATTTGTTTTCTAGATATATGAAGCTGCAATCCGAGGTAAACCGATCTGAAAATCTCGTGGCTGCAATAGCTGGTGCTCGAGCGGCTGCCACACAATTCTCTAAGAACAGTAGGTCTCAGTCCAGTACAGTCGAGGTAGGAGATGAACATATTTCCTCAAGGACAAGAAATAATTCTAAGAGAATACAATGACAATTGAGCTGCTAGAGAGCTTGGTCAAATAACTTCATTGTAAGGTAGTCGCTAGGATATTTACTGAATAAATGCTCAATAATTATGCACTTTTTGGAGGTTTAGTTATTTAGTTAGGATTTTGCTGTTGTGATTTTAATCTTTTTGAAATTATGATGTGTAAACTGCTAGTCAAAGTGCTCTCGTGTATCATATTCTATTTGTGACTGCTAGCCAAATTCTCATGTCATGTGTATCATATGAGGAAACAAAAAGATCACACAATTTTCATGTTCCTGTCAAGGACTATAAAAAAGACCACACTGAACTTAGTTTAACAAACACAATAGCATTGCAAAGATGTCATCCTACAAATGCTTGCTAGTCATATCCCTTGGACTAATGGTCCTTACCACCTTCACATTTGCTGATCAACGCTACCAACATACCAAACATGAGCTTAATTCTGCCACTAATCAGCCAAACAGGAAAGAATACATAGCCGTGGAACAAGCACCACCAGACTTTGAGCAACAGGGCATGATATGCAGCATTTGAATGACAACTCTGCCATGGAACCAACATCAAACTATGAGCTAGAAGGTCAGAAGCAACATGATCATTATGAGTCACACTGGTAGTCATACCTAAAACATATGATCCTGAACTCGGAGGATGTATAATCATGTAATAATAATATGTTTGGATGGTTAAATAAAATCATTTTTGTCCTAATAAAAGACCAAATTGCTGTAATGAAAAATACATTATATTTGGAAAGCTAATGGAACTTACCTTGAACTATTACCTTGTACCATGTTCTACCAATTATCCATGAGAGTTCAGACATTTGCTTCCTTATTGTTTTTTATGAATGTTTCTTTGGGCTAACTTGTATGCACCTCAAGTATTACATCGGATACCTGTTAACTCCCAACAACACAATTGAAGGTAACACTGCCCACCAACACATTTGGCATTTCTTAATCATCTTGAAGACTCGAGCTAGTATAGCTGTATCGTCGACTACCTCTTGGCGTAGAAAAGAAAAATCCTGCTGAAAATGGCCTAAATCTGCAATTAAAGACCACCTCTTTTCACTAATTACACACCATATTGAGCACTAAATGTCTAGTAAATACTCACATGTTTGTGCTGCTCCATTCTCTTGTGATTTTTGCAATACATATTTTCAACATGCTGATAACCAAAATCTTCACCAAGCAATTCACTTTGAGGTCCCCATGTCCAGCATTTCATGTAATAAACATAATCATTGCTGCAACAAATTAAAAGCTGCTGATATTAAATTGATGAGAGCTAGTGGGGGCTCCCTCACCTATAATTCTTTTTTTTTCAAAGTTCCTTTTCCTCAGATATCTCAGAAGAGGGAATTCTGGGAGAGCCATCGACTCCAACTACCATCCATGTATTATCCATACAAGATTTGATCAACTGCCCGTCCTACCTCCTCGACGTTCTTGACAGTCCATCTTTGTCTGTGCGAAGTCTTTCCATGACACTTTTCAATCCTCTTTTCCATCACTTAGAAAAAATGAGCTACCGGTTTAGGTATAATATATTATCATTACCGTCTAGACAATTAGATATCAAACCCCATAATCGTAACGACTCAATTGCAAGGTGGATATCATTTTTTGGTTGATCTAAGTTCATTCAATTTATTATTAATTTTGTCAATCATTGAATAAAATCAATGGAAAGGGAAGCCATTTTGATCTTTTTTATTTAATTTTATTTAATTACATGTCGTAAACCAATACAATAAAAGTTCTTAAATTCGAATTGTTTTAATAATGAGATGTACTACGCAAACTAAAGTGAATATTTATGGAGATAAAGTACAACCAAGAAAAGGGGAATTTTACGATCAGATATATCATTAATTCATTAGGCTTCTGTTTCCCTACTGCTAATTAGGAGTAACAACCGATCAATGTACAAGAGAGCAGAGAGTTTTAATAACTTCTAAAAGGCAGAAGATTATGTATCCATTACTACTTTGTTATAGATACTGATTATGACAATTAAAGCATATTCTTATCTTGGTTGTTGGATATTGCATAACATGATTGGATTTGCATTAGAAAATTCAATAGGAAATGAGATAATGATAATTCTTATAATCATGTTGGACTCAATTATTTTAATACAAGAACTTTTTTTTGGGATTTCCCATTCGATGTTCAATATTCATATTGAAATCATTTTGGACCGGAACAATATTTTAGTAATAAAATATGGGACTAAATTCAAATTTTCGCGGAAAAGTTCCACAAGCTTCCAAACAAAAACTACTCCAAAGATAAACCCGACACCTTTAATTAAAGATGAAGCACTCCATCACAACTCTTCTTGGTTAATACAAAAACTTTGATGAAAGTGATTACATGTGTGATTCGGGACAGAGAGAACAACTCTTCTTGGTTAATACAAAAACTTTGATGGAAGTGATTACATGTGTGTTTCCAGACAGAGAATCTGATAAGGACATTGAAGTATTGAACACACCTTTTTTGTCGACAAAAGATCTTTATGTTTCTGAACTCTCAAGTCATTCTACTCTACCACTAAAATAGGTGGGTTAGGCTGAGTTTGGACGGATTAAAATGAGCTGAGTTAATAAATGATTGAATTATTAACGGATTCAAAAATTACTTGGATTGAAATGGGCTAAAATGCGGGTCATAATCCAATCCTCCCAAATCATATTAAGTTTTAATTGCTTTATTTCATTTTTATAATTTTTAGTACCTTGTTATTTTTCCTTTTTTATGGTTATATACAACATATCAAATAAAAAATATATATTTTTTGAAAATATTTTGACAAGATTTCTCATGAGTTAATTTGAGCGACATAGCAACCCAATTTTTGATGGGCTGAAATGAGTCGGACTAAAATAAGCTGAATTAATAAATGATCAGTTAAATAAGCTGAACAGATTGCGTGGGTTATATTTTGACAGGCTCATTTTGCCACCTACCTACAAAGGTAGACAATAGGGAGAAAAAAAATGTATATCGTGCGAAAAAGACATGGTGACGATGACCACTTCCGTGAAAACTTAAAAAGGAAATCGAAGCATTAGATTCTTCAAACTAATATATGTTGACTGCTTTTTGCTGTACTACAATATATCTAACTACATAAGATCAGATTTCTACTACAAAAAAATTCCAAGAACTCTTGAGTGGTTGTGATAATTAGCAGCCAAATATATATCATTAAAATGAAAATGACTATCTTGATAGCAATTACTATAGTCATCACTGCATTCTTTTCTTCCTTAGTTTGTGCCTATGATCTTGACCCTCTCCAGGATCTATGTGTTGCTGTTCAAGATTCCAACAGTTCTGGTAAGTGGTAACTCACGCATCTATCTTTATTTCCTTTTCCCTTCTGCAATTTTAAAGGATTTAAGTTATATAGATTGATCATGACAAAAAGTACAGGAATTAGTTATAAAGTTCGTCACTAATCTTTCGCTCAATAGACGGTAGCTAATATGATTTTTGATAATTCGTCATTAAATAGGATTAATCACAGATTTTTATTGTTTAGCAATATATGTCGTTCATCGCTAATTCCTATTTTTTGTGAATAGTGTAATGATCTTTACACTAAATAGTGTAGTCTAATTTGTAATAGCAGGCAAGTTACTATAAATTAATGCTTGTCATAGAAATTTACCTTAATTACTTTATAAGTTACTTGATTGTATAAATATGTTTTACACAATTAGTCAGAGCATTGAACTTAGATTCTTCTCTAAATTGTTTGATTGAAAGCTAAATATATGTCTAATTTATGTTCCTATTCTTATTCTTGTTCCATTCATGTGCAGTTTTTGTGAATGGAATGTTCTGCAAAGACCCAAAGCTAGCAAGTGCAAATGATTTCTTTGCTTCAGGTTTCAATGAAAGTGGAATGCCAACACCAACAAATCTTGGCTTTGCTGTGAATGTGTTGAATGTAGCTCGAATGCCAGGACTCAACACTCTTGGTATTTCCATTGCTCGTGCTGATCTTGAACCATTTGGACTAATCTCACCTCATATTCATCCTCGAGCAACTGAGCTAATACTCGTATTGGAGGACTATCTATGTTGGATTTGTTATTCCTGATTCAAAGAATCCCTTCAAATCGAGGCTATTCGCGAAAATCTTGAATCCAGGGGATGTTTTTGTGATCCCACAAAGTATGATTCACATTCAATACAATATGGGAACCACAAACGCTACACATTTGAGTTGTTTCAACAGCCAAAATCCTGGAGTGCATATGATCCCTTACCAACTCTTTGGGTCAAATCCACCAATTCTTGAGGATGTTCTTGTCAAAGGATTTCAATTGGATAAGAAAGTGATCGAACATCTTCGAGCACAATTCTCGTAGAAAATGTGAGAAAAAAGAAATTGTTGTGAGTTGCTACTGTATTTTTTTTCTGTAAATCGGTAATGTTCTTTAACAAAAGGAAATAAAATTTGGTGATGTTCTTTTGAAAGTTTCGTTTTGTTTATGATATCTTGTCACACACCAAAAAGAAAAGGACTTAACGTGCAAACCATAAATGAAGCGAGGGGTGAAAACAAAATAATCACACAATAATTTAGAGCAGAAGGAGGTATAATTTGGAGCTAAATGACTAAAGAAATTTATGGGTGTTATAATGTAAAGAGGTGAAACCAATTAAGACTGAATATTAGTTCCATCTTCCATGGCCTGGGATTAGATTTTGACCAATTACTTCTGTGAAACTTGCACTAGCCAAGTGCCAGGATCACATGATCATAATGATCTTGGACTTCAGCAGATTCTTTTCCTAATGAAGTAAACTTTCAGTTTTTTAATATAAGAAATTTATTGGCCGAATTAATTCATACTTATGTCGCATCTGACACATTAAGGGAGGAGCAACAACAACATACCCAGTGAAATTCCACCAAGTGGGGTCTGAGGAGTATACGCAGACCTCACATCTACCTAATAGACTTTCGGTTCAAAATAAAGCAATAACAAAGCATGTTAAAAAGGAAAGAGGAGCGAAGACATTAAAGAAGACGAGCTACCTATAAAAGGTTTTCTATTCACAGGGATTGAATTTGAAATATTTGGTTAAAATGGAGGGATTTCATCCGTCCCATTATAATTTTTTAATGCCACAATAAAATTGAAAGAAATTGACAAATAACCACTTTTCACACCATCCTACACGGAAAACTCCAAACTAAATTTCAAAAACTAGCAACATGTAATGAGTAAATGACTGATAATCGAAATGACTCTGTCATGATGTAATCATGTGGATGTTGATGATCACTTTGGAAAAGGGAGCAAGGAATCCAAAATTCATTAAGTTTGCAATTTGCATTAATGAATAATTGGCAATGGAACTGTAATATTTTTTTAGCATTAACATAATGGCAAGTGTTGAGCGTTTTCATTCCATCGGCAGCAGTTTGTTCTCATATATTGATTATTTTCAAACATATTTTTTATTTTATTATTCTTTGAAAATACCCTGTTGACTAAGAGAAAATATAAGAAAGTAGACTAAGAAAGAATGAATAAACCACCACAAGAAATGTAATTGGTAACCTCTTGTATATATAGTACAAAGGGATGTCTACAACAGCTATTTTGGGGCTGATTACACAATAATAATATGAGGAATATTCTAACAGAATTCCTGCCACCTCAACATTTTGGATAAGGAATGAGACCACACAGTACAAAGTGTATACACCAGTATAATTGAGGGAAAGGACAGAGTAAAGAAATAACCTGGCAAAGAAGGCTATTTCTCAACATCCCCTCTCAAACTAAGTGGGGTATCAGCAACACCTAGTTTGTCTGTTAGAAACCGAAACCTCTCTCCACTTAGGCTCTTTGTAAGGCAATCTGCAACTTGATCATGGGAAGGCACGTATCGAATTTGTAATGATTTATGCAAAACCTTATCACACACAAAATGAACATCAAGTTCTATATGTTTTGTTCAAGCATGATAAATCGGATTAGTAGCTAAAGCACTTGCACCCATGTTACAGGCACACATGGTAATGGAAAGTCAAACTCAACCAATAAAGCTTGAATCCAAGAAAGTTTTGCAGAAACTTGGGCAAGGGCTCGGTATTTCGATTTTGTACTTGAGCGAGACACGACATCTTGCTTTTTAGACGACCATGACACCAAAGTATCGCCTAAATATACACAATAACCAGCAACACTTCGTCTATCATCTGGGAAACACGCCCAATCCGCATCAGAAAAACATGTGAGAGCAAGTCTGTCAGCATATTTGATGTGAAGTCCTCGATACAATGTGCCTTTCAAGTAACGAAGCACTCTTTTGACAGCATTCCAATGTACTATGGTAGGTGTCTGTAGGAATTGACTTAGTTTATTTACAGCAAAACATAAGTCCTATGTGTCAAATATTGTAGTACTCCAATTATGCTCCTATACACTGGGATTTTTAAGGACAGTTCCATCTGATTTGGACAAAGGTTTACCAACTGTCATGGGAGTAGAACAAGGTTTCAAATGTACCAGCTCTAGATAAAAACTCTTTAACATACTTTACTTTGACTTAGGTATAGGCCTGTAGAGTCTCTGTGAACCTCAATACCTAAGAAGAAATGAAGGGGTCATAAGTCTTTCAAAGCAAAGACCTCATTTAATCTGGTGGTAAACTGTTGGAGCTTCTTAGCATCACTGCCAGTGACTATTATGTCATCGACATAGATGATAACCATAATGATTAAGGTAGGAGTCTTGTAGAAAAATAAGGACGAATCTGCTCGTGAGTCTGAAACTTCCAAGTCAGTAGAGTAGCTTTTAGATGATCAAACCAAGCTCTTGGAGCTTGTCTTAGGCCATAGAGAGACTTGGTAAGTTTGCAAACCCAATCCTTTCTGTCATGATCCTCAAAGCCATGTGGTTGGCTCATGAATACCTCCTCCTTAAGCTTGCTATTGAGGAAGGCATTATTAATATCCAACTGGCGAATGTCCCATGACTTAGCGACAGCAATAGTAAGTACAATTCGAACAGTGGAAGCCTTAATAACGGGGCTAAAGGTCTCACAAAAATCAATATCATGACATTGTGTGAACCCTTTGGCCACCAAACGGGCTTTGAAGCGTTGAAAAGAGCCATCTGAATTCTCTTTGGTTTTAAAAACCCATTTATTCCCCACAATATTCATACCGTTCTGCCGAGGACTAAGGTCCATGTCCCATTTTTCTGTAAAGCAGTAAGCTCTTCTTCCATGGCTTGTTTCCAGCCATCATGTTGTAAAGCTTCTTCAACCGTAGTAGGTATGGAAGCTGATCTAATTAATTAACCACTTCTTTGACTACTGATTATATTAATGGTTACTTCTTTGGACTCACACCTGCATTTGAAAATGAGATAACACCTGCACAATTATTTCGGGTAGACAGAAAAAAAGGATTAGATATGATTAAAAACGGAAACAAAGATATGAAAAACGACTAGATCTGAGTATAAGTAGTCACCTGTTGGAATAAAATTATAACAAGCCCAAAGCAAACTAACTTGTTTGTTAGCTAAGAAACCAAACTTTGCTATAACAATGAGGATGTGCTGGTTCATAACAACTTTAGCCATTACTGCTTTCTTTTCTTCCCCTGCTTATGATCTCAACCCTCTACAAGACGTGTGTTGCAGTTAACGACTCTAAAGCTTCGGGTAAATCATCCCTCTATAATATTTGCTTGGGAATGAGGAGTAGTTTTTTATGTTGTATAATTTATGTTATTTGTTAGCTCATTTTGTTTTACTTATGCAGTTTTTGCGAATGGAAAGTTTTGCAAAGACCCAAAGCTTGCAAAAGCGGATGATTTCTTTGCTTCAGGTCTTAACGTTAGTGGAAATTCAGTGCCTCAGTTTGGTTTTTCTGTAAATGTTGTGGATGTAAACAACATGCCTGGACTCAACACTCTTGGTATTTCTATAGTTCGTGCTGACCTGGAACCACAGGGTCTCGTTCCACTTCACACACACCCTCGAGCTACTGAGCTCATAACTATCTTGGAGGGTACTCTCTATGCTGGATTTCTTGCCCCTGATGCTGCAAACATCTTTAAAAGTCGTCTCTGTTCCAACATCATGAATCCTGGCGATGTGTTTGTGATCCCACAGGGGCTTATTCACTTTCAGTATAACGTGGGACACAAAAAGGCTACTCTGCTTGCCATCGGGATTTGGGATACTTAATTGTGTTCACATTGTTAATCTTATCCTTATGTTTTGGAAGTATATGTTCATCTTGAACAGGTAGTTTTTCTGGTACCATGGTCCAAGACAAGGTAAATACTATCATATTTTGTAAATCCTTAAATTTTTTAATTTTACTTTATCCCTTCCTTTTTATCTATTCCTTATGCCAAAAATAGATTTTATCTTTTCACTTATGGATTTCCGCAAATCAAGATAAATATATTATTTCCTTTTAATATTATCCTTATCATTAAGTAACTATATATAGACCAACAAAGATTGTGATGGAGCGATAACTGATTTAATGATATTAGTTCTAGAATTACTACGGTTATCCGAATAGTAGATACCATCAAACAAACTATAACTGATTTAATGAGTCATTCGCAATTTCACGGTCTGAATTTGTTCATACTTGCGGTAAGGTGTTCTACGGTCTTAGGTTGGGCTCTGGTTGACTTGTGTTGTTTGACTATTAGTTTCATCTATATTTGTTTCGTGCCTAGTTAAATAATATTTACTCCAGAATATTTTTATAATACACAAAACTCTATTCAAAATTCCTTAAGCTTGAAGCAGGTCTCTAACGTTTTTAAATGAAAAGGATTTGTATGATTCAAAAATATCTATTTTAGTTATATTCGGCTAAAAATTAAACATCAAACTAATAGCGCTTTTACCGCTTCATAAGGTAGCTTTTGTGATTGAAATTTCATTTCTTATCCTTTAAATACGGCACTAATTCACCATCTTCTCTTCATAACTCAGTTAATACTTCTCTCTTTATTTCTCAGTTCAGATTTCGTGAAGCCAAATAAATGCAAAATCAAACCAAATTGTCTCTTTATTAGAGCTTTTGAACGTAAAAAATCCAATCTTAATTCAAGATTTGGTTTTTTATCCCTGCTGTTGTTTCTTGATTTTGTTGCATTTGGTGAAAATCGAAATCTTGGTGAAGAAAACCCTTTAAGGTTAGTGTAAAGATCTTTCCTTTTATGCCCTTTTGTTAATATTTTTGTGTTTATACTTCCATGCAATCGTGTTTTGATGGAGAAATAGTGAAAATTTTGAGTTCTTGGTTGTTTTAATGGAAGAAAATGAAGGGTTTGATAATGGGTATATGTATCTTTTCATACCCATTTAGTGATATATCTTTCTCTTCTTTTTTTTCATTTTTGAAAACATTGATGATATCTTCAAGATTTCATTTTTGTATTTTATAAGATTTATTTCATTTTCTGTTTATTTTTGTACAGTAATGATGGACATCCCCATAGATGTAAGGAAGATTGATTTTTCCCTTTTTGTGAACCCCCTAAATAAAATAAAGTTTTTTTTTTTTCATTTTCTCCAACATCCCCCTGCCTACAGACTAGGGAGTGATATTTATGCTGCCTACAATACTTAAATAATAGAATTTTAAGTGCTCTATACTTAAATATTAGTAGAATATTATTACAATATTAATTTAAGGTGCAAATAGTATTTAAATATTATTACAATACTAATTTTGCATGTACTCTATAATTTGATTGCGGACTAAGTCTCGAACGTGATCCATCTCTGAAGGAGCCGCGACGCCTAAGTTCCAGTGATTTTTCACGCCGAAGGAGCCGCGACCTTGGGAGGAGGCGCCGCGGCGATCTTCAGGCAATTCTTCAAAAATAATAAAAATTTCGATACTTCAACTTGGATATGTTTATTTCTTGTTTGTTCAAAATATAATGTATTATAGTAGTAATATTCGGAGTATTTGAAAGAAGACAATAGAAAAAGGAGAAGGATAATCTTTGTATAATCGGACAACGTTAGGATGTTTGAGGAGTTTAAAGTGTCAATCTGCAATTACACATGAACAAATGTCAACTTTAGTAGTATATTTGATATTTTTTTAATTAAAACAGAACATGAGTAGTATATTTGATTTTTTTAGTAATTATTTCTAGATATTTAAAGAGGGTAATGAAAGTTGTATATTAGATTTTTTTTACTAATTATTTCTAGATATTTAAAGAGGTAATGAAAGTTGAATTTTTGAATTTTTTTTAGTAATTATTTCTAGATATTTAAAGAGGGTAATGAAAGTGGATAGAATCGTTGATGAAAATTAAAGAGGGTAATAAAGGAAATTATAAAATTCAAATTGAAATAAATTGTAGAAGTGCTCTATTCTAAAAATTTTAGCTTCAAAGACTTACGAAAAGTCAAACCAAACACGTATCGATTTTGCCATTTTCACAAAAGTGAGTGCCATGCACTTAATTATCTAGATTAATGCAATCCCAAGATATCTTCTTGTTTTGTTCTGTAGTTTGAGTTTAGCTATAGTTTACTAACAGTGGATTAATAACCTTGAACAAGAAGTACGTTACTTGTACAATTTTGTAATTTTGTTTTTACTATGTTAGTGATGTAAGTTAAATCCTTATAATTTACACCCTCTTCTTCTAATTTTGCAGGAAGTTAGGTTTGAGAAATTTTAGTCATGGCTAACGATAATTTGCAAGTGCTAAATGCACTAGATGTTGCAAAGACACAATTGTATCACTTCACAGCAATTGTGATTGCTGGCATGGGCTTCTTTACTGATGCTTATGACCTTTTCTGCATTTCTATGGTCACTAAATTGCTTGGCCGAATTTACTACCACCAAGAAAATGCATTGAAACCTGGCTCTCTGCCCCCTAATGTTTCATCAGCTGTTAACGGAGTTGCCTTCTGTGGCACCCTTGCTGGACAACTGTTCTTCGGGTGGCTCGGAGATAAGCTTGGAAGGAAGAAAGTTTATGGAATGACCCTTATGGTTATGGTCATTGGTTCGATTGCCTCGGGGCTCTCATTTGGTCATACACCAAAAAGTGTTATGACTACACTTTGTTTCTTCAGGTTTTGGCTAGGATTTGGCATTGGTGGTGATTATCCCCTTTCCGCCACCATCATGTCCGAGTACGCTAACAAAAAGACTCGTGGAGCGTTCATTGCTGCGGTGTTTGCCATGCAAGGTTTCGGAATTCTGGCTGGTGGAATGGTGGCAATCATTGTTTCTGCAGCTTTCAAGGGAGCATTCCCTGCACCAGCATATTCGGTTGATGCTCTTGGTTCAACAGTCCCTCAGGCTGATTTCGTGTGGCGTATAATTCTCATGTTTGGTGCGATCCCAGCTGGAATGACTTATTACTGGCGTATGAAGATGCCTGAAACCGCCCGTTACACTGCCTTGGTTGCTAAGAACTTGAAACAGGCAGCTAATGACATGTCGAAAGTGTTGCAAGTTGAAATTGAAGCAGAGCCAGAGAAAGTCGAGAATGCCCGTCAAGACGGTGCGAATAGCTTTGGTTTGTTCTCTAAGGAGTTCCTCCGTCGCCACGGACTTCACTTGCTCGGGACTGCCAGCACGTGGTTCTTGTTGGACATCGCTTTCTACAGTCAGAACCTTTTCCAGAAAGACATTTTCAGCGCGATTGGATGGATTCCACCAGCACAAACCATGAATGCGTTGGAAGAAGTTTACAAAATTGCAAGGGCACAAACACTTATTGCCCTTTGCAGTACTGTTCCTGGTTACTGGTTTACAGTGGTATTCATCGATAAAATTGGTCGATTTGCAATTCAGTTGATGGGGTTCTTCTTCATGACGGTCTTCATGTTTGGCTTAGCTATTCCATATCATCACTGGACTCTCAGTGCTAACAGAATCGGGTTCGTGATCATGTACTCACTCACCTTTTTCTTCGCCAATTTTGGTCCAAACGCCACAACATTCGTTGTCCCCGCGGAGATTTTCCCAGCCAGGCTTAGGTCCACATGCCATGGAATATCAGCAGCAGCTGGAAAAGCTGGAGCTATGGTTGGTGCATTTGGGTTCTTGTATGCTGCTCAGTCTCAGGATCCAAAAAAGACTGATGCCGGTTACCCTGCTGGCATTGGTGTGAGGAACTCGCTGATCGTCCTAGGTTGTGTTAACTTCCTTGGAATGTTGTTCACATTCTTGGTGCCAGAATCCAATGGGAAATCATTGGAAGAAATGTCAAGGGAAAATGAAGGGGAAGAGGAAAGTGGAACAGAAATGTTGGGGCCTAGTGGAAGGACAGTTCCTGTTTAATTTTGGAAAATTTGGTATATACTATTGATGCATTTTGAGTGTATTTTTGGTCTTTGGAGCAACACATCTAGGGGGTGAAAGAGTTGTTTTGTGGTATGTTTTAAGATGGAATAAGCTCTAATATTTTTATGGTGATGATGATTAACATTATTTTAGTATTTCTGAGATAAAGTAACCAAAGGAAGTTCTTTCTATAGAAAGTTGACGTATAATAATATGAAGAGAAAATGCTTTTGAATCAGAGATGTTTTTGTGTAATTCATTTCTTGTGTCTATTCTGAAAATATTTTGGATGGATTTTATTTGGTTCTCTTTGGTATGATAAGTAACTGATTTAACTCAGTGGCTAAGAGTTCTGCTATTCTGAAGCTAATGTTAGTCTCAATCTTGTAGCAAATAAGCTAACTGTTAGAATATTATTTTAATTATTAGTAATAATATAAGCTAACTGTTAGAATATTATTAATTATTAGTAATAATATTGTATTAATGTAGTATCATATGTATATATGAATAGATAATGAATAGTCTTAATGTAGTATCATATAGGGAGGATATTAGGGGATAGAATATGAGGATATTAGGCAAGACTTAATCTTTCTAATAAATATTATATTATTAACTTATTCTATGAATACAATTGAGGAAGTTAATTCAAAAGTCTTACGAGATTAAGGAAAAAAAGATTCAAAAATATTGTTACTTGTTTTCTTCCAATTTCGGTCTTCTTCTTCCTCCACAAATTCTAGTGGCCGAAATTTTGTCTATTTTTTTCTTTCTCCATTATTGATTATACTCAATCACAACTAACCATGTCTGAACCAAAATCATCTTTTCACCCAGCCCTTGCCGTCTCAAACATCAAAACACATGTTTTCATCAAACTAGAGATGGAAACAATTCATTATTCAACATGGGCAGAGTTATTCAAAATATGTTGTAGGGCTCATAAAGTTCTTCATCATATAATTCCTCCGAAAGATGATACAACAAAGGATATACCATCTGTTGCAGACAAAGAATTGTGGGATACCCTTGATGCCACATTTCTTGGGTGGATTTATGCAACAATATCCACTGATTTGTTGCATACAATAATGGAGCCAGATTTTACAGCCATGGCGGCCTGGGAACTCTTGAGAGAGATCTTTCAAAACAACCAAAATTCTCGTGCCATTGCATTGGAGCATGAATTTTCAACCATAGCCATGACAGATTTTTCTAACGTTTCAACATATTATCAACGCCTCAAAGTGTTGGCAGATCAATTGAGAAACGTCGGATCACCGGTCACTAATAACCTGTTGGTTTTATAATTAGTCGCTGGACTAACCGATACATATAGCGGAGTGGGAACATTAATCCGTCAAAGTAATCCGATACCAAAGTTTTATCAAGCAAGATCCATGCTTGTGCTTGAAGAGTCGGGCTTGATGAAAAAGGCTTCAACTACTTCAAATTCTGTCATGATTGTCACGTCTTCGAATAATGGTAATTTTTTTGACTCTTCACAATAAAATAAGAGAAAAAAAGACGTAATCAGAATAAAAATAAAGGCGAAAATAGGGGAAATAATAAAGGTGGGGGCCATCAGAATTCCGGCGGCGACAGAAATGGTGGCACCACCAACTCTATGGCGAGTATCGCGCAGGTGGCGGACATCGGCGATGGCGGATCTTGTGAAGAAGCGATCGGCGGGATCAGTGGTCATCGTGGTCGCCGTATCCATTGATCAAAATGAAAATTGGGCGCACAACACATCGAGCCCAATGACCCGGGCAACATCTTTCCGGAACGCCCGATAAGGCGAATACAAGACCAACCCAATGAAGCCCAATTGGGTGGTCATTTAAAGATCAAGCAATTTTGGGCCTCCACCAATCCAGTGGCAGGAGGCCCATTCAGCAATGATCCAACCCACAGACATTGAGAATGTCATGCACATCCTCGGACTCAATCCACCAGATTCAAATTGGTATATGCACTCCGGAGCAACGTCTCATATGACGTCATCTCAAGGTACTCTCTTACCCTATTTTAATTTGAGCAAACAAAATGGTATAATTGTCGAAAATGGTCATTCAATTCCAATAAAAGGGTATGAATCTAGCAAATTAACTCCACCAAACCCACCACTAATTTTAAAGAATGTTCTTCGTGCTCCCAAATTAATAAAAAAATTGGTCTTTGTGAGAAAGTTTACTACTGATAATTGAGTATCTGTTCGTTTTAACCCGTTTGGTTTTTTCGTACATGACTTTCAGACGGGGAAGTTTCTCATGCGATGTGATAGCAGGGGGAGCTTTATCCGATAAGTTTACCAAATTCACAGTCTAAAGTTTCTTCCACTTTTGCGGCCTTGGCACCATCATTATGGCATGAACATTTGGGACACCCGGGAGAGTCTGTTTTGACATCTTTTAAACAAAATAACTCTATTTCTTGTACTCAAACTCAAACTTTAAATAAGTGTCATGCTTGTACTCTTGGTAAATATGTTGAGTTGTCATTTATTTCTTCTACTTCATGCACTACTATGTCATTTGACATTTTACATTGTGATATTTGGACATCACTTGTTTTGAGTTCCTCAGGTCATAGGTATTATTTATTTTTCCTTGATGATTACTCTAATTATTTGTGGACATTCACCTTGTCGAAAAAATCACAAGTGTTTTCCACTTTTCTCCACCTTAGAGCATTCATCCGAACTCAGTTTTAACGGAAGATTAAAAGTATTCAATGTGACAATGGGAGGGAATTTGACAATAATCAGTTTTTGGATTTTTTTCAAAAGAAATGGTCTAAATTTTCGTTTATCCTGTCCTCACACCTCTTCACATAATGGGAAGGCGGAACACAAAATTAGATCCATAAATAATATTGTTAGAACATCTCTTGCTCATGCATCTATACCCCCCATTTTTTGGCATCATGCACTGCAAATGACTACCTACATATTGAATATCCTTCCATATAAAAACATGCCTTACCAAGCTCCACTAAAAATGCTTTACTTACGAGAGCCCTCATATCATCATTTAAGAGTGTTTGGTTGTCTTTGCTACCATCTATTTCCATCTACCACAATAACAAAACTCCAATCCCGGTCTACTCCATGTGTCTTCTTGAAATATCCTACTAATCATCGTAGTTACAAGTGTTATGACATTTCTTCCAAAAGAATGATTATATGTCGTCATGTAATTTTTGATGAAACACAATTTCCTTTTGCCAAGATACATGACACCAGGACTCATACTTATGATTTTTTGGATGATGATAGGCTTTCGTATCTAACTCATTTTTCCACGATCGACCGCACATCAATCGCGGGCCCATCGGCTGGACGGGCGGCCGACGGTCCAGCTTCTGGAAAATACAATCCAGCAGCTTGGGCCATCGGCTCCAAGGCCCATTGCCCACCATTCCATCTCACCAATCCATCCAATTCAGTCATTGGGTCCTTTCACATCTCCAGGCCCAATTACACATCTTGTACCTTGCGGCCACGCGATCCGCAGAAATAATTAAGCTGGCGGTGTCCACCATCGCCCGCCCTCGGCCGATGGCGTCGATCCAGCCCGTATCACTCTGCGTTCGATCACCGCGATCAACATGGAATTGTCAAATCCAATGCCAAATACAGTCTACACACTCAGATTTCGAAATTACCTTTGCCTCGTAACCTAGTGTTTGCTCTAAAATACCCGAATTGAAAAATGGTAATGGATGATGAATATCATGCTCTAATTAAAAATGGGACATGGGAGTTAGTACCACGTCCATCTAATGCTAATATAATTCAGTCTATGTGGATTTTTAGTAATAAAGAAAAATCTGATGGTTCTTTTGAGCGGTATAAGACCCGTCTTGTAGGTGATCGCAAAACTCAACAGGTTGGATTAGATTGCGGGGAGACGTTCAGTCCAGTGGTAAAACCAGTAACAATCAGAACAGTTCTCAGCCTCTCCCTCTTAAAAGGATGGTCCCTTCATCAATTGGACGTTAAAAATGCATTCCTCCATGGACACTTGAGTGAGACTATCTACATGCACCAACCGTTGGGCTACAGAGATCCTAAGTATCCAAATCATGTGTGTTTTCTGAAAAAAATCCTTATATGGTCTCAAGCATGCCCCCAAGACTTGGTACAAGCGGTTTGCAGATTTTGTGTTCAACATGGGATTCTCATACAGCCTTTCGGATAATTCCCTGTTTATTTATCAACAGGGTAATCATATTGCTTATCTTCTTTTATATGTAGATGATATTATCCATGTTGACACCCAATTTTGACCTATCTTTTGGATATTTCTTGCAATTTTAAGCATTGTAGGACACCACATTTTAATCATCATTGTTTTTACATTTTTTACCTAATATTCTATGTTTATTTTTTTACAAAATGGCATTGCATCTTTTACTTTTAAATTAAGCATTAGGTCGCTGTTAATATTATATTTTTATTATTATTACACCGTCATTTTATTTTAAATAATGTTTGCATCTCTTTAAACAATTAAATGCCATCGCATTCATTATTTTAATTAGGCATTAAATATTTCTTAAATATTGTATTTTATTATTATTGCATCGACATTTTCATTTTGATAATTTTACATCTCTTTAAATAATTTTTCTTTTAAATAATTAACCCGTTTTGTATTTTAGACAAATCAGTCCAATCCGAGACACAATCCGGATCAGTCTAATCCTACATTTTTTTTATTTTTCATCCCAACACTCCCTTTTATTTTTCCCCCTAAAATTAAACACTTTTCAATTTCCCTCTCAAATACCAAACCCTAACCTAATTCCCCATATAAATAAAAGCTTAACCTTTTCATTTTTTTTCCAAGACCCAGCGCCACACCTTTCTTATTCCAGACCCCTATACTTTGCTTATTGTTTCTCTTCTTTGCTTTGCGTATGATTTTCTCCATTGATGACCATAAAAGCTAACAACCCTTTGAAATAACCCAACACTTCAGCCGCACATCTCACACTATACTCTCTCTCTTTCATTTTTAGCATCACATCTCCACTTCTTTTATTCTCATCTTCCTCACAACACACACACACAACATCGCAGCCATTGCCTTTTACCTTCACCTCTGCCTGTCGAACCAACCACCGTCGACCACCATCAGAACCCCTCTCCTGTAGCCATCGCTATAAACCACATGGCGGTGTCGCTCCGGCATCTTGCCGACGAGGCGACGCCGGCCCTTTCCCCCTTTTTGGTATGTTGATGGCTTCGTCTTGTGCAATGTTTTTGGACTGATTTTTTGCATTTCTTTGGTATCTGGCCGGAGTTTCTTGAACTCCGATGAACTCCATGAACGTTGGGGCCCAGTGATTGCTCTTGCTTCCATAGTTGTGCTTCTGATTTTATTTTGTTCCAATCATTTCTAATTTTACTTTGTTCTGATTTTGTGCATATTTTGGGTTATCACTGTTTGGCTTTCGATGTTAGTGCTCCATATCTCAATTGCTCTATGTTGTTGCTCATAAGAGTTGTTTACTACAGCTACTCAGATCATGGTCCAGTTCGTTTGTTCAAATATCTCTGATTTCAAACTTTTGTTGTGCATTGTTTCTTTTCTTTGACTGCTGGATATTGTTGGTCATTGCTTGGATCATTTGGGTTTGCTGTATTGCTACTGTTTTGGTGTTCCATAATGATTTTCACGATTTTCCCCTTTTTGTTGTTCATTTAATTAAACTGATTTTGAACAAGATACTACACTTGACCGGCAGATGAAGAAAATCTCCGTCTGATTTTCAAGGCCTCTTATGTATAAAAGACGGGTTTTACTTTTAATTCTTGTCATTATTTGAAAGTTTATTTACTCTCTTACTGACACTTTTACTGAGTGTTTATATAGGTATCCGGAGATGCATTTCAAAAAATGTTCCGGAGTTTTATTTTATGTTGTTGTATTTAATTTTAGTTTTATTATTCTGTATTGCATTTTATTTTAATTGTAAATTATGAAAAATGCTTAGAATATGTAGAATAAAAGGTCAATATGTAATTAACCTAGGTTTTATTGGATAGCCGCAAGTTAGCGGATCTTAAAGGATGTTTAACACCTCATTTTATGATAATAAAGAACCCTGATTCAGAATCTCATTAATTTCGCAGACCATTAAAATAGAGATCAATTGCAGTATTTTATTACAATAGTTCAAGTGTCCTAATTCACTTAACTAATTAGGTGGCGACTTCTCAAAACAAGCATTTTGCTCCATCCAGGGAACCGCGCCAAAGAGCAACGTTGCGGATACCGTTCAGATCCCGAAGTAAAAAACCGACGCGACAATCCTGACATCATCTTCAGATTCTTTTCGCAAGAGTATCATATCACAGCTTAGTTCTGAATTTGCTATGAAGGACATTGACCCACTACACTACTTTCTAGGTATTGCTGTAACACGACATGCAAGTGGATTATTTCTTTCCCAGAAAAAATATGTCTCAGAGATCGTGGAACGAGCTGGAATGTCTACTTGCAAACCGTCAGCAACTCCCGTAGACACCAACTCCAAATTGAGTATCATCTCTAACAAATCGTTTGCCAACCCAACCTTGTACTGCAGCTTAGCCGGAGCTTTACAGTATCTCACCTTCACCAGGTCGGATATTACCTATGTAGTGCAATAAATGTGTCTCTTCATGCATAATCCGATGGAAGAACATATGCATGCCCTAAAATGCATTGTACGATATATTCAGGGCACTATGGAATATGGACTACATCTTTACCCATCTTTCATTTCCAAACTTGTTACGTACACAAATGCAGACTGGGCAAGATGTCCGGATACAAGACGCTCCACTTCCGATTTTGCATCTTCCTCGGTGACAATTTAATCTCATGGTCCTCCAAAAGGTAAGCCACAGTATCACGCTCAAGTGCTAAAGTTGAATACCGTGTTGTTGCCAATGTTGTGTCTGACTCATACTGGATTCGAAATCTTTTACTTAATCTTCATTACCCTATTCCGACAGCCACTCTGGTATACTGTGATAACATTAGTGCAATTTATCTCTCAGGGAATCTGATTCATCATCAACGCACTAAACATATTGAGTTAGATATCCATTTTTTCCGTGTAAAGGTGGCTCGCGAACAAGTGCGAGTGTTACATGTTCCGGCGCGACATGAGATCGCAGATATATTCACGAAAGGGCTTCCGCTGAATTTTGGAGCGAACGGCGTTCGCCCTCCGGCCATTTGCGGGAATGTTAGAATATTATTAATTATTAGTAATAATATTATATTAATATAGTGTTGACACCCAATTTTGATCCTCCCGTCCAGCCATTAACCATAAAATTAGACTAATTTTGTAAAATAATTTTTAGGATTTCTATAATAAAATACAACAATAAAACATTAAATACAGGCATAAATAATTAATTTAATAATGGCATCGCGTCTTACGTAAAGTCTTAAGCATTTAGAGTTCCGCACCCGCATTAATTAACTTTAAGCTCTGTCGTAATTCTTAAATAATTAATAAACGCACAAAATAAATAATTTAGCGATAACGTCGTGTCAGGTAGCATAGCCGCATTTATTAGTAATCATTTGTAATTTAAAAATCAATTTTAATCTGATATATGCATTTAATAGCACCGCATTTATAAAAGCCTTAAACAATTCTTAAATATTATACTTGCATTTGGCATTTAAGTAATTTAATATAAACTCAATGCAATTTTAATCTAACTTCGCAATAATGCATAACAATAAGATTTTAAATAATAGCGCCGCGGTCTAAAGTATTGAGCACTAATTAAATAGCACACCCGCATTTATTATTATAGTAATTTTAAAACTCAAGCTTAGACTAATAAAACACCGAAATAATTTAATCACAATTTAAATAATTAATTTATCACTAATCAATACACCTAAAACTAATTCCTAAATCTAATACCCATTTAACTAATTTAAACTACCAGCCCACTCCACTATCTGCCCGGCCCAACCCACGGGCCCAACTCCCTTTTAGCCTATTTCTCCCTTAGCCCCGCAAGCCCTATCATTTTCTTTATACCAGCAGCCCGTCGTCCCTCTCCCTCACTCTCAAGAACCCTAAACCTAAAGCAACCGCCGCCAGCACCCACGCCCTCAGCCCCGCGATTCTCGCCGAAAATACTGCACCTCGCCACCCTCACTTCCCTTTCATGTGTCATCCACTTACCATAAACCACCACCAAAATCAAATCTATCTTACCATAAAGAAATCACTCCAAATCCCTACAAATCTTACCATATAACACCTAAAATCGTCCCCAAAATAGATCCAGTACCTACCATAACTGAAGGCATACTAAATCAATACGAAAATCAGCACAAATCTCGTCCAAATCGCATAGAACCAGTACGAGTCGTCCTAAACTTTACCTAAATTGGGGCGCAATTAGAACTATATATAAACCAACTGATTTGCACATCAGGGAGGCAGATTTCCAGCAATAGAAAACCTCGCCCATAAACAAAGAACTTCCCCCTTGACACAGGTTTACGCACAATCAACACTCCTTCTCGACACCCCCTCATTCGCATAGCAACTGAAACCCGAGCAAGCCGACGACTTGATACGCTGCCTCGGTTCGCTGTCCGGAGAAGGTAAACCCCATTCCCCTTCAGATTTTCTCATGTGATTTACACTTTATAACCTGTTTGATTGATACGCTCTGTTAGTAATGTTTAGCATTTTAGTCGCCGTTGTGTATGGTCGAAATTACTGGTTTAGTGTCGATACCATTTTTACTTGACAGTCAACTTGTCTATTTTTGCTGTTAATACTCACGACCATGATATGTTAGCTGAAGTATACAATTCATATGCGTGTATTGTAAATCTGTGTTCATGTCGCATGGTAAAACAACCCTCTTACCTGTTATGCTATCAATCTGGGAATGGCCTATAGTACTCACAGTACATATAAGAAACTGTGTAATTAGAGCTAGGAATATCTTCTTTTTTTTTTTTGTCTTTCTATGTCTGATTTTAATACCACTAAAGCCTATCCCAAATTGAACCCGAAAGTAGATAACAAATTGCCAACTGGTTAAACAAATCGGGAAATATCAATGAGTGCCTAAAAGTCGTTAAGAGATTTGTTCAGAAGCTTATGTGTAGCTAAATGATTCAGGCAGTGACTAATTGATGCCTTATTGAGGACAGGTGACTTGTCCAGATTCGAATACATCATTACTGTTGATACCTTAACGTCAATCCGACATCCGTCTGCAGTTAATGTAGCCCATACCGCTTTAAGAAATATCCATGTATCCATGTACAAGCATAATATGAAGTTGTAATGGTGTAAGGCCGTGTTAATCTTCTTGCACATTCTTTGAAGTTAATATGATGTCTAATCGGTCCTTTTGAGATCGTTTCCAGCGTGTTATAAGTCCTATAGCCTATGTATCTCGTTAAATTGTGCTATATCGAGTTTAGATCTTCTGTTGTCAGTTGTGATCCATCTTGAGGCCTTTAAGTTATAGGCAGGATCATGAAACTGTTTGACTATGCCCGTATATTGTATCATATGTATGTCATACTAGTATCATGTATATCTTTCATATTCGATAGGTTATGGAGTGTATCATGTCTGTAAGTTTAAAACTGGTCGAGAACAACTCGGTGTCCTTCAATACTATCTTGAAATAGCTATCGGTTCATCTTTATACTTTAAAATTTGTCTGCTGAATTGATTGCCCGTTACAATATGGGATCACATGTTGAGTCATCTGGTTTGTTGTAGCAATAAGTTGAAAGGTTGTTGAATCCACCCTCTAAAATCGACTATAGATCAGGGAAATCTCCCCTCTGCTTGGAATAAAAAAAAAACTGAAATTAGTCCCTGGATAATTTTCTTGAACTTGAATGAACTTGAGTGACAATAATATAGCAGGAATCAATCTTTCCCTGTGCGATCTAGCCTTATTTCAGTTTCCTAGTTGTAGTTCAAAATCCCAAATTCAGGCTTCTTAGTTGATTTAAATAATAAAAAAATAAAAAAAAACTGCATATGTTCCATGCATGAGTTAAGAATGAAAAAAAAATTTTGGAATTTGTCCATTACTGCTTGTAGCTAAAGCCCAAGGATTTGAATAAACTTTGGCCCTGCTTTGCTTTATTGTTCATTGTTTGTTAGCAGGCCCAACACTGGGCCGGTACATTGTCTTTCATACTAGGCAGATTTTAAGGCTTTTGTTTGCATATTATTATTTTGAGTGTGGATCGGGCCAGCTTAATACCTTTAATGGTTGAAATAAAGCAAGCTATGTGTGTAACTTATGTGTCAATACTTACTATGTGACGAGGTTTAGATTATATACTGATTCTTATTTTCCTTTGTTTTACATGAAATGCACCGGAGCCGAATGAAGAGTCACATGGTGAAACTCATCGTGGCAAACGTGAAGACCCACATCTATGTGCATTTATCTTTGCTCCAGAAATCCCAAGCCGCAGGCGAAATTACATCGCCACTTCTTCGAGTCATCCCTCTTAATTCATATCCTTCCCCTATTCATTTATTGTAAATTAATTGTCTAACGCTACATTCATTAATAATACACTTAGAATAGTTAAACTTTGGATTGCCATTAGAAAGTAGTTTGACGTTAGAAATTCATTCTCCTTAAGCTAATTATCTTTAGTTGTCACACATTACTTAAATCATACTAACCATTAAATAATTTTTACTCCTATAATCATTTTAGGTAGCTAAAATATAGTTTCTCTAACATGAGAAATCCATTTCTTAAATCCCTATTAGTATTCACATAGGAAAGATTATTTAAGTCGCAGTTTTGTTAGTCTTTGCATAATAGACATTTTTCACATCTTATTTTATAAGCATATACTTTATCATAATGATTTCTTATTACTATTTTTTTTTGCATTATTACCTCTACATTACGCTATACCACATATATGCCTTAGGTAATAGAGTCTTTCATATATTCTTAAACTACTCTATGAACACATTTTGTTTCTTAATTTTTTATATATTTTAAACCAAGATCATTATATTTTTCATCTTTTATTTAAATACTACAAATGCATGTTTTTAAACTTTACATGCATTTCCATAGCACTGGTCTTATAAATCTTTTACCAAAATATATTCTTTTACTAAAACACCTTTCAACATTGCATCTTAGCATAAATAATTAACCCTAGGTTTGAACGGATAACCGCAAGTTAGCGGATCCTTTAGGGTGCCTAACCCCTTCCCTTTAGGATAATAAAGAACCCTTGCCCAGAATCTCATTAAGTCTAGCAGACCATTAAGATGGAGTTAATGTTTTACTTTAAACTAGTTAAACATTTAGGTGTCCTAATTCACCCAAACTAATTAGGTGGCGACTCCGCAAACCCTTAGCATTCTAGTACTTTTTTAAAAAGCACCCTTTTAACATTTAACACCCCTTTTAACATTCAACACTTTTATTTTATTTTCTAACATTTTGCATTTTTGAGCAGGGCTCGCTATTTAGAATGCCGCGGCCGAAAAAGGGCGCGACATATAGTATCATATGTATATATGATAGATAATGAATAGTCGTAATGTAGTATCAATAAGGAGGATATTAGGGAATAGAATAGGAGGATATTGGGCAAAACTTAATTTTCTTAATAAATGTTACCTTCTATATATATTATTACCTTATTCTATGAATACAATTGATGAAGTTAATTCAAAAGCCTTACACTAACATTAGTATCGCTAAATTCAATCTTGAATGATTCATCAATGGATTGGATTAAGGATTACAAGATAAAAAGGAATTAGAAAAAGGAAATTGATGGATGGGAGTATTATTGAAGAATAGGATCTTTGCTTGCTTTGTTATTATCTTACTAAATTGTGTGAATCTGCATCAAGATTTTAGTTATTAATACCATGTAATCGTAGGTTTACTTGTACAAAATCTACTACAGTAAGACTAAAAGAACACAATGTAGAATGAGGCAAACATGGATGTCGATTGAATGGAATAACTTTTAGACTATAACGAACTTTTTTGTAAAAAGAAATTCCATTCAACGGGAAAATTTAAAGGAATTTATTACGCAAGAAAACTAATCCCTTTTTTCCAAGGTGGATCTCCCATCCCAGGAGCCTCCATACACCGGTCCGACATGATTGTGAAAGAGTTAATCATGGAAACTCAACTGATTTCAAAGATTAGACCACTATCATGTTGCGCACAAGGGGTCATCCTTTATTTCAAGAAGTAACCCCACTCTGCCGCTGACGGGATTCGATCTTGGTCATTTTTTCAATTATCCCCTTGAGAACCAGTTGAGCTGCCCATGCGAATAAGAAAAGAAAACTAATCCCTGAATAGTCTTTGCGAAGATAAAGTAAAGCATGAAATGGAGGAGCCAAGATACAATATTGTGTAAATAAAGTGATAAGATCTTTCAATATAATTAGGGTGTGTTTGGTTCGCGCAGGTAAATGGAATGAAATCCAGTAAGAGAATGAAAAAGAAAAAAAAGAATGTCCCTACATGTTTGATTCTGGGTGGTCAGGGGTTCGAGTTCGAGTTCGGAGTCCAGTTTGGGGTCCGGGTTGGAGAAAGTAAATTAAAATACCTAGAGGGGTGGGAAAATCAATCTAAGGGAAAGAGAATGAAAAAGTAGGCCAAGCAAACAACTTCAAAGGGAATTAGGGAATTTCATTCCCTTTTCTTTTTCTTATTACCCCGAACCAAACACACCCTTAGTGAACATGAATTCTAGTGTAAAAGACAGCTCCAATCCTTTTATTTTTTCATTTTTTTCTTTTCTTTTAAAAGATATTTAACTTGACACCAAGTTTAAGAAAATAAAATAATATCATTTGCTTTAAACTAGACAAGACTATAAGTTAATTTGGGTCACTCTTGTGGAAAAACATGTCAAGTTGATGTCCGGAGTAAAAGCTATAAAGACTTTTTACATCAATACGATTAAATTTTAAGAGAAAACTAAACCTTTCCACATGTCCCTGCTTGGCCTGTCAAATACAATGGAAGAAAAAGAAATGGAGAAGAAGGTGAAAGAATAAATTTTGTTGCTTTATTTTGTTTGGTTTGGAAAGAAACTTAAATAATAATAAAAAAGAATAGAAAGAGAATTTGTTTTATTTTGCTGTCTCAGTGAATTGAATCTGTGTGACCAAAAGAAAACAATTCTCTCTATTTTGATTACTTTCCTCATCTCTAGACAACTCAAGCAAGAGAAGAAAATTGCAGAAACTTTCCATCGTTTCACTAATTTCCTGGTAAAGCTTATGGAGGGTGAGTGGTCTTAATTATTTACGAGTCAAATTATAGCTTTTAAGCCATTGAGTTGTTCTCGGAGAAATAGAAATTAAACAGTGAATTTGACCGACTATTTGTATAAAGACCCCTACATTAATACTTCTCATCTATGTTAATAGCGTGTCAGACCAGCCCGTGATATTCATGGGCTTTGGGAAATGGGCTGAGGCAATGCATGGTCATAAAATTACAAAATGACACCCAATAATTTTGAAAATGGATTAGTCTTAAACTTTTTATCCATCCTTGCTGAAAATAATCTAAAAAGTGAAAAGTGTTGCTCCAAAAGACCAAAACTAATTAAACTTGAAGACAAACAGAGTCAAAATTCAAGACGACTCACGTCCAAGGTCATTCTTGTAAACTATAAAAGTAAATTTACATAGTCCGCTGTCCCGGAGTCAAAATTCACGTCATGTCCTATTTGATGAGTCTCAATTCCTCTTTGCCTCCCTAAACTCACCACATCGACATTCCTACGACTTCCTAGATGACGGCATGAACCCTCTTCTAATTCATCATTTACATAGTCCGCCGTCCCAGACCCCGACACCTCCCCACCTCGGACATTCCGGGACACACAGTCCACCCGATTCTGGCGACGGTGACCCGGAACAGCTTGCCTCAGGGTGATTCAGCAGCCCCCTCTCGGCAAACCGAACATCGATCAGCCGGTCCCGCCACCCCTGTCCTCCTCTTTCCGGTAGTCCCTTTAAGAGGTAAATACTAATGATCTATATTGATATTTATACCAAACTAAGCAATTTAATCTTAATAGTACAAAGTTAAAGTGAGAATAGTTAAGTATCACCTATATATATATATATATATATATATATATATATATATATATATTTCATTGATCGCTTTGCCGTAAACACTAAGTGCGAATAAAACAAATTCCCTTTAAGAAACTGGATATATCTCATGGATTAGAATAAAGTTTGATATCGTCCAAGTTAAATTAGTTAGCATAAATATAAAATCTTCATAAATCATAAAAATCGAGATCAAAATATAACCAAAAAAGGAAAGATTAGCTTGATTTACATATATCTGGGAGAAGATAAGACGAGTCTCTTAGCTGACTAGTACTTAACACATGACTACTTCCTTAATTACTCTGCAAGAAGGAAGCCACCAAGACAACTAGCTAGCTATGGGTTATCTGCACATCTTTGTATGATGTTGGATTAAGGTTCAAATTAGGGGCTGTTTCCTAGCAGTTACAGTAGCTACGATGATTCCGAGGGGCCAATTTCTCAAGCTAGATCATCAACTTATTTCGTCTCATCATTGCTAGTGATCCATGGATACCCTGTGTATTATATACATCATCTCATCAAGCAAGCAAATAAGTGAATTAATACTAAAATTCAAATTATATAATATGGCTAACCACTAATTATATCTCCCTCAATTCCAATTTACGTAGTGCATTTTCTTTTTAGGCCATTTCAAAAACAAAAATGATAACTTCTCAAATTTGAAAACTAATTAATTTAAATTTTTATTTTATTCTTAATGAGAAGTTTTTATAGTCAATATCTTATATGTTTAGGGCATAAGTTTTAAAGGTCCTACAGACACATATATTATTTTATATTTAAGATCACAAATTTAAAATCTCTTATAGACACATAAACATTAAGTCATTTTATTATAATAAATTTCAAAAGTATTCCACTTTAATTTGTCATTAACAATGCCACACAAATGCAAATGGATGAAGTGTGTTATATATATATATATACAGTGTATATGTATAATGATCTAATTTTGCACTCATACGAGGCTTGACGGGTAGTAATGGTTCTCCAATATTGAATGGATTAAGAATGATTTATAGTTAATTGGGAATGAAAAGTAAGTCTGCGTAAATGATTAAGGCCTCATTTGTTTGCATTTTCAGAACTTAGTAAATTAAGTGTATTTGTTTACATTAAGATCTAAGCATTTATTTGGTCTAAATAAATTTTAATTATTAAGATCTTGAATAAAATTTTAATGATAGATGTAGTTTTATATGGACAACTCCCCCATCACTACCACCACTAAACCCAACCCTCCCACCTGCCACCCACCCCTTCTACCCCATCCCATCCCCACCCACTACCCACCCCACCCCCACTACCCACCCCACCCCATCATAATCACCACCACCGCCCCACCCCACTACCTCCTACCCCTCTCCACCCCTACCCCACCCACCACCACTAACCACCTCCTGACATCACAATCACCACCACCGCCCCACCCCTCCTACCCCCTCTCCACCCTACCCCACTCACCACCATTAACCACCTCCTGACATCACAATCACCGCCACCACCCCACCTTCCTACCCCAACCCACACACCCAATCCTCCTACCCCAAATCCACCCCCACCTCACCACCACTAACCACCTAACTGCCATCACAATCCCACCCTCCCAGCCCCCACCCCACCCACCATCACCACCACTAACCACTTCTACCATCACACATCGCCACCCCTCCTCCTCCCAATCCCCATCTATCCACATAATTCCCTACCCACCACCCACTCACCCCACTACCCCTTACCCTCCACCCACCACCCCACCATCATCACTACAAAAGCATCTCTACTAACACCAATCAAACATAGATGTTTTATTTTTTTTATCAAATATTTTTTTTTATTTTATTAAATTTTTTATTTTATTAAATTTTTTATTTATTTGTTAATATTTAGTTATTTTTATTTGGATTATATATTTATTATTTTTAAATAAATACATTATACATATTTAGATATTAAAAAATAAATAGTCTTAATCATTCAGTGTTGTTCAGATCTAAAATAATATCTTAATCATTTAAATGTGTATTCAAATTCAGACTTTTTAATCATGAAAACAAATGAGGCCGACCTTTATATTAAATAAAATAAAAATTAAGACCTTGCAAACGACAACAGTCCTATTCCATCTAGAGTTCTAATGGATCAAAACTTCTAAGAATATGGCAAAAATATGTTCATTTTAAACGAGCATAATTCATTGTACTTTCAATTCCTTTGCTATATGCACACATTTTACGTCCGAAATACTAAAAGAATTCATGTCCACATAGACTTCAATTTGAATTATATGATCCTAGAAAAGGGAATAATTATTAAGTATACATTAAGCTAGTACTGTAAATGAAAGTGAGAAACTATGCAAATGATTATACTCCCCCAATTTATATGGCACAATTAAAATTTCAAATTCAATTTCTACAATTGACATAAAAGCTTTATGTTTTTAAAATAAAATTTAGATTTGAAAAATTACTACAAATAATACTCCCTTCGTTTCCAAAATATTTTGTAATTTTTATTTTAGTCCGTTTTAAAAAATACGTCTCTTTCTTTTTTTGATAAATTTTTAATTTCAACTTTTCATGAAATGTTTTACTACAAGATTAAAGGACATTCGTATATCCTACTCAAGATTCAAGAGCCTTATCTACTTTCTTAAATTTCATATCAAGATAATATTGAGCATAAACATTTTAAAATGTATGAAGTAATATTTAACAACTTAAAATATTTAAAAGAAATAAAGAAATTTCAATAAAAATTAAATTTTATTGGATCTCAAAATACCAAAGGAACTCTTATTTGCAAATGGATATGACTTAATTTAATTAATTTATGATTAAAATTTTTGGTCATGCTGTAAACTAAGCGATAAAAGGGGCTATAAGAATGATAGGTGGCGATACTTACGAAGGACTTGTTCAGCGGAGAATCTTCTAGAAACATCTTTACACAGCATTCCACGAAGCAAATCCTTCGCCGCCGGCGATACAGAATGGAAAATCCTCGTCGGAAACCTAAGGTTCGCTCTGAGAACAGCCTCAAAAATCTCCTCCGTAGAGTCACCGTAAAATGGCGGGATTCCGGCCAGCATTATATACAAAATTACACCGGCACTCCAAATATCTACCTTCTCATTGTAATCTCTTCCGGCTAAAACCTCCGGCGCCACGTAATACGGCGTTCCTACCACTCCTCTTAACAACTCGCCTTCGCGAAAACAGTCAGCCGAGCCAAAATCAGCCAATTTCAGCTCGTTCCAGTCGTTAAACAGAATGTTATCCGGCTTGATATCCCTATGCGCTACGCCGAGCCGGTGGCAATGTGCTATTGCCTCCATTAACGGAACCTAGAAAACAGTTGATCCTACAATTATCAATGCTGAGGAAACAAACAATAGAAGTCTATCTTATACCTACATTATTCTGCTCGATTTGTCACGAGTTCTTTAGTACTCTCACTTGTTTAATCATCAATTTGACTAACTTTCCCGAGTTAAATTAATGATGTTGTTCCCTTCTCAAGATTGAAACTACATCAGCTTTGATCATCAGACGTATTTTTTCACTAAATTAATATGAGAAAAGTTGGTTATAACAATATTTTTAACGTAATTTTTAAATATATAAATTTTAATCTTAAAATATTGCGTTAATCTAATTCTATTTAGATTCAAAATTTAATCAAATTAACTATCAAAAAATGAAAAATATCACATAAATTAAAATAGAAAATAGTGCATTTTAAAAATATTAGTCAAAATCACTTAATTTGGATCTTCACAAAAGAGTAGTACCAAATTTTAGAACAACATGAGATTTTCCGATTTCAAGCCATTATAGTGAAGGTAATTTCGTGTGATTGAACTGAAAGAGTACCATAACGGAAATGGCATCAGACTCAGAGAAGACTCGTTGAGTAGAGAATCGTTGGAAGAGATCTGAGGAGTTGCAGAGCTCGAGAACGATATCGAGGTACGTATCATCTTCATAGACATCGGCGATACAAACAATGTGAGGATTAGGTGAAAGCAATTGTATGATTTTAGCTTCGTTGTAAAGGCATTGATGATCGATTGAGTCATCGGCGATGAGGAGCTTGTTGATCGACTTGACGGCGAATTTCTCGCCGGTTTCCGGTGAGTAACACTTGAAAACGACGCCGAATCGTCCCCTACCTATCTCCTCACACACACGATAGTCTCGCTTCAATGCCTCGCTCATTACGTTTTTGTGTTTTCTGTCGTTTCTCCAACTTTTTGCGTTTCTCATGATGATGGGGTTTATATAGTACTGGGCGTTAGAATATTATAAAAGTATATTCTTTTGAATCTGTTTCGATCAATGAAAATTAACCATGTGGTTTTCATTTTATATTTTCGAAATCACATACGGGAGTAGTCCTATTTAATTTTTGTTCTTTTAGAGCTTAATTTTAGAAAATATTAATGGTGAAATTCTGATAATCTTAAATTGAATTATTCTTTGCACTTATGAAGGGAGCGAAATTTAATGATTATCATTACACTTGAGTTGACGAAGATGTAGAATTGTGTAATTCTCTTTGTTTGAAGTCGGTTTATATATATATATATATATATGTGTGTGTTTACAATTGTAAGTCTAATTCTAAGAGAACATATACTTTACATAATTACATTAAAATAATAATTACAGAATATATGGAGAATATATATGTATTCTCTATCATACCCCCTCAGTCGGAACGAGAGGATGTCAGACGCTCAGACTGGATCTAAAGTCAAAGAAGCATTACCAGGAAGTTCCTTAGTAAATATATTTGTGTACTGATAGGAAGAAGGAACATGTAACACTGAACATGACCCATGACAACCTTATCACGAACAAAATGAATATTCATCTCAATATGTTTGGTTTGTTGATGTTGAACCGGATTATGATACAAGAGACAACATATACGTTATCACGATGAACAATAAATGTCTTACGTAAGGACAATAAAGCTCTAGAAGGAGGTTTACGAGCCAACAAGTTTTAAAATAACGCGTTCGCAATTCCTCATATTTTGCTTACGCTCGAGCGGGAAAGCGTTGCTTTCCGTTTTGCAGACCATGAGATGAGGCTATCACCCAAAAATATACAATAATCGGAAGTAGATCGACGTGTGTCGGGACATCCGCCCCAATCAGCGTCTGTATAGGATAGCATGTTCGTTGCATATGGATAAAGATGTAATCCATAGTCAAGAGTACCCTTAACGTACTGAATGATACGTTTAAGAGCGGTAAAGTGAGGCTCCCCGAGAGCATGCATGAACAAGCACACATGTTGAACAACATAGGCAATATCAGGCCTAGTGAAGGTAAGATACTGAAGTGCACAAGCGAGACTCCTATAAAGAGAAGGATAAAACACGGATCCCACCATCGGCGCTAAGCTTTGACTTCGAGTCAACTCAAGTAGGCATGATCTTATAGTTTGTCATTTTAGCCCTGTAAACAATCTCTTCGGCATACTTACGCTGACACAGGAACATGCATTCTCAGATCTGATCACGGAATTCCCTAAGAAATAACTCAACTTACCCAAGTCTGTCATGACAAATTTGGATTTGAGCAAGGTAATGATCTAGTTTTTAGCACACCAGAGGAGGCAATCAGAACAATGTCATCCACATATAGAAAAAGGCATGCAATGTCATTACCTCAATGAAAAATAAAAAGTAAAATATCACTTTTGTTGCACACGAACCCGATCTGCATGATGTAAGTGACAAAGCGCTCATACCAAACTCGAGGAGCTTGTTTCAAACCATAGAGTGTCTTTCGAAGACGGCAGACATACTCAGGAGTCGATGGATGCACAAAGCCAGATGGTTAATGCATATAGACAGTTTCTTTCAAATCTCTATGTAAGAGCACATTTTCACATCAAGTTGATGAATCAGCCAGTTCTTTCCCATAGCAATGCTCAAAATAGTATAAATGGTGGCTGGTTTAACCATTGGACTAAAGGTCTCACCACAATCAACTCCCTCTTGTTGCCCCGTCCATTTGCCACAAGTCTCGCCTTATGGCGTTTAAGCTCACCATTATTCCTGAATTTATGATGATATAGCCACATACAACGAATCACATTGACCCCATCTGGTTTCGGGACATAATTTCAAGTATGATGTGTAGTGAGCGCATCAAATTCCTCACACATGGTCGTATTCCAATTTGGATCAAGCTTGAATATTTTTTGGTTCTTAGATATATGTGATATAGCTTGAGTGGATAGGTTAAACTAGACTTTCTATTTGAAATCCTATATTAGCCAAGGGGTTTCATGCGATGTGTAGGAATGGGGACTGTTCGGTGAGATTTGGTGGGATGGGGCTGGGCTGTGGCTGATGTGGGCTCGGGAGATTGAGGGCAGTTGGCGGTAGGGGTGGTCGACGAGGGCAGTAGGGTTGTCAATGGTGAATGTGGGCAGTGAGGCAGTGGGGTTATCGACATTGAATTTAGGCAGTAAGGCAGTGACGGGAATAGTGGACAGGGGGTGGTCGACGGGTTGTGGGGCAGTGTCGGGGAAGTTGACAGAGGCAATGGTCATTGAGCAGGACTTCGAGCTCCATGGATTACATTTCTAATGAGAGGGGAAGTGTCCGAATCGTCAAGGAAGCCATAGTCATTGACTTAAAATTTTTGGACATTTGCAAAAGGAAAAATGTTCTCCTCAAATGTGCAATGGTAAGAGACTAGAATTTTATTAGTGGATAAATCATAGCATAAGTATCCCCTATGATTCGACATAAGTACCTCCTATGATTCGATGGAAAACTCAAGAAAATTGAAGGAGTAGTCCTAGGTGCTAATTTGTGAGGAGTTGTGGAAGTGAGAACATCTACTTTGAAGGAGTAATCCTAATTGTATGAGAACATCTACTTTACATAATTACACAAAAATAATAATTACAGAATATATGGAGAATATATACGTATTCTCTATCATAATACACTCAAACTTATGCGAAAAAGAACAAAAAATTACATTTTGATATAAAAGAGTGTCCACTTGGTATTTATTTTTTTAGTAAAAAAAGGTATTTACTTACCAAATCAAAAAATAATTAACCTCACTTTTTCATATTTGTACTTATTAAGTGTTAGGTAATCAAATCTCAATCCTTATTTAAGTAGGAGTGTACAAATAACTAAGTGCACACTCAGTTTTACTCGGAGGAGTATCCAATAACTATTTAGAGAAAGTATAATTTTGGTATAATGACTTTCACATAATTGAACTATTGAATGAGTTTTAAGTTTGATGTATGATACCTTTCTTGCCGATTACGTGAAGTATTTAAAAACATACCAATAGAAGTGTGTTTTACTATTTTGTTTGGAGCCTAATTGCAATCTCAAAATAAAGTAATTATATAACTCAAAAAAACCTCGATCAGAATCACATATACAAATTTATTTGCATGTGGCTCGTCTATGATGACTTTTTCGCGTATTTATGTAACACATTTTGTCACTGCACTAGTATTTGTAGATTAATACTGAACATTTTAGATTGATGCCTTTTTACCCTCTTCGTGCATTATAACATGTATATTATAGAAATAATTGTATCACTACTCATAATTATAATATTTTTATATATTGTGTATATATAATTATTGTAAGACTATGATTCCTCTTTTGTATTGGTTTAGAATTCCTATTGTATAAGGAATGAATATTGTACTCTATATATACTTTGATATTAATGAGAAGACTCCCTAAGGAAGATTAATATCATAATATCAAGAGCCAAAACACTAGGGTTTCAATAGTGGTGCCGTCGACAAACTTTGTTTCTTTCTATCACAAAGACTCACGTCCAACCAGTAACCAATTCTCCTTCTTTTCTATTGATTCTCTCTTAAACAAAGTTTGTTTGCTTCTGGATATACGTCCAAACAGTAGCAGTTTGTTTGTGCCAATTATTTAGGAAAAAATTGTTTGTTCCTGGATAAAACAAATCTCAGCGGAGGCGCCTCCCCTCTTCTCTCTAAATTCTTGATTTTTTTTTTCATTCTTCTTTTCTCTAAATGAATACTCAAGATTTTCCTTCAACCCTTATTCCCACTACGAGTTGTTAGGTTCAGCACCACAGCAAACCCACTTCATGCAGGGACAGTTCCAGAAGAGGGATGCTGTCAGATCTTGCTCTCCCGTCTCTCTAGCGTCTATTTCTTCTTCGACATGGCATAATAGGCTTGGTCACCCAAGACTCCCAGTCTTTAATTTTCTTAGAGGCAATAATTTCATTACTTGTAATGGGAAGCTTTCCCAAAATTGTGTTTCTTGTTCTTTAGACAAACATACTCGTCTTTCGTTTAAATCATCTACTAGTGTTACCTTTGCACCATTTGATATAATACATGTCGATTTATGGACACCACCTGTTGCTAGTTCTCTCGGTCATATATATTATCTTGTCTTGCTAGATGATTTTTCTCACTCTATCTGGTTGTACCCTCTCAAATATAAATCGGAAGTGTTTATCAAATTTCTTGAGTTTCGACAATTCATCCAAACACAATTTGAAAAAGGTATCAAATCATTTCAGTGCGATAATGGTCGTGAATTCAATAACTCTATGTTTCACCGTTTTTGTACCAATAATGACATATTTTTTCGCTTCTCATGCCCTCACACCTCACCACAAAACGATAAAGCTGAAAGAATCATCCGCACTATTAATAATATGATTCGCACCCTATTGATTCATGCCTCTCTTCCTCCATCCTTCTGGGTATATGCTGCTAAAATGTCAGAATACATTCTCAATATTCTCAATATTCTCCCTACTAGCACTCTTCACAACATGACCCCTACCGAAATCCTCTACCATAGAGTCCCCTCCTATGATCATCTACGAATTTTTGGCTGTCTGTGCTATCCCAACCTTAGCTCTACCGCCCATCACAAGCTCGCTCCTAGGTCTACTCCATATATCTTCCTAGGCTTCCCACCGAACCATAGGTGCTATCTATGCTACGACATGTCCACTCGTCAAATCCACATCTCCCGTCACGTCACATTCGACGAGACCACATTTCCGTTTTCGAATCTTCAGAAATTCCAAAAACTAGATTACTCATTCCTTGACGAGCCTGTTATCTCTCCCATCATCCTTGATCAACTTATCTCTTCTGACTCGTCGACAGCACCGCGGCCCAGTGTTGAGGCGCCGCGGCGCCAACATTCCAGAGAGGTTTGTTCTCCCAACCCGTCGACAGTACCGCGGTCAGTGATGAGGCACCGCGGAGCCATATTTCCAGAGAGGCCTGTCACTCAGACAGCGCCGCGGCGCTAGATCCAGGCACCGTGGCGCCTCCTACGGCTTCGCCCCCACCTTCTCCTTTTCCGACCCTATCATCACTCCTCGCCCTCACTCACCAAAGACCACCTCCCACCGAAACTCACTCGTGCCAAACATGGAATCTTCAAACCCAAAGTTCAATTTAACTTATCTACCAAAACCATTTCTCCAATTCCCAAAAAACCTATATTGGCTAAACAAGACCCTAATTGGAATGCGGCTATGTCTGAGGAATTCAATGCTTTAACTACAACACACATGAGATCTAGTACCTAGACCTGAGGGGATGAATGTGATTCGTTGTCTGTGGCTTTTTCATAACAAATTCAGAGACAGTGGAGATCTTGAGAGGTATAAGGCACGACTTGTGGCTAATGACACAAATCAGCAGGAGGGCATTGATTGTGGTGAAACCTTCAACCCGGTTTTCAAACCGGCTACCATTCACACAGTTATGAGCATTGTCATGGGCAAACACTAGTCGATCCATCAGTTTGATGTGAAGAATGTATTCTTACATGGGGATCTGAGAGAAACAGTCTACATGCATCAGCCTTCAGGGTTCACCCATCCAGCAGTTCCTCACTATGTGTGTCGTCTCCGTAAGTCACTATATGGCCTGAAACATGCCCCCCGTGCGTGGTATGATCGCTTTGCCAGGTATATCTAGCAGATTGGGTTTTTATGCAGCAAGAGTGATACATCACTATTCATTTTTGCATCGAGATAGTAGCACTTCTTACTTATTACTTTACGTGGATGATATTGTTCTTACTGCCTCCTCCGACGGATTGAAAAATGAGATTATTGTCTTGCTTAAGTACGAATTTGCAATGGTGATTTGAGAAGGCGAGTTACTTTTGGGGATATCGGTGACCAGTGTCCGCAATCATATGTTCTTGTGTCGGCGTAAGTATGCGAAGAGATTGTATCTGAGGCTAAGATGACGAACTGCAAAGAGGTGCCTACTCCAATTGATTCTAAATCTAAGCTCAGTGTCATGGATGGTGCTCCAGTCTCTGATCCTACTCTGTATAGGACCCTTGTAGATGCACTTCAGTATCTCACCTTCACCAGACCAGACATCGCTTATGATGTTCAGCAAGTGTGCTTATTCATGCATGCCCCAGAGAGTCTCATTTCACTGCTCTTAAGCGTATCATTCGATACATTAAGGGCACTCTTGATTATGGTTTGCACCTATACCCCTCTGCACCAAACAAGTTGCTTTCATATACTGATGCAGATTGGGCAGGGTGTCCGGACACGCGACGCTCCACCTCCGGCTTTTGTGTTTTTTTAGGGGATAATCTGATTTCTTGGTCTGTCAAGCGACAGACTACCCTATCTCGATCCAGTGTCGAGGCTAAGTACAAAGGCATTGCAAATGTGGTAGCTGATATTTATTGGCTCAGAAATTTACTGTTAGGACTTCAGTGTCGTTTGCGTCAGGCATCTATTGTGATAACATCTCTGTCATCTATCTTTCTCATAATCCGATTCAACATCAGCGAACCAAACATATTGAGATAGACCTACACTTCGTTCGTGAGAAGTTGGCTAGGCCATGTCAGAGTGTTACATGTTCCATCATCCTATCAGTATGCAGACATATTTACCAAAGGACTTCCCAGACAGTTATTTCTTGACTTTAGATCCAGTCTCAGCGTCCGACCTCCTCCCGCTCCGACTGAGGGGGTGTGTAAACATGTATATTATAGAAACAATTGTATCCCTACCCATAATTAGAATATTTTCACATATTGAGTAAATATAATTATGGTAAGACTAAGATTCCTCTTTTGTATTGGCTTAGGATTCCTATTGTATAAGGGATGAATATTGTACTCTATATATACTTTGATATTAATGAGAAGACTCCCTAAGGAAGATTAATATCATCTCACTATTTGTAGATTAATAATGAACATTTTAGATTGATGCCTTTTTACCTCTTCCTGCATTTTGTAAATTTACATGGGTTCGTTTACGAATATGTATTGAGTACGACTGCATGTAAAAATTCGATATGAGTACATGCAAGTATTTGCTAATTTTTATGTATTTTGAAAGATATCCATGAAGTACTCACACACTAATGATATCGTTCAACATGGATACGTCAAGATAAATGAAGTATCGGCCTAACATAAATGCCAAGAAAAAGCTCGTCTGAAATAAATATTGGGTATATGAACCTAATTGTAGAGAAGAATCAGTAGAAGAGAAATGCAGATGAAGAAGCACTTTAAGAGAACTTTTAGAGAGGAAGAAGAAGAGTGATTCTTTCATTAGAATGATATTTTCTCTCTGATACAATGAAATGGGTAGTGTATATATACACACTAATTTAGGTAGTTAAGATTGAGTTAGTTAGAACTTAACTCATCTCAGCTAGTAACTAATTTGTAACTAACTATAACTAATTGTTGATATACCTACATATACTGATATATAGATATGATATATACAGTTCTGCAACATTAACTAGTTCATTAACTTGAGGTAACTTGTATCATTCTAACACTTTAGTTGCAGAGTGATGAGTTAATACTTAATCAATATGAGTAGTAAATATAATTATATAGGGGGAATGTGCTTGCACGTGTGGTTCTGACTGAAAACTCCGATATATTGTCTTAATATGTGTATGTTCTCATAATTCGAGTGAGATTATATCTGTCAATTGGTATTCTATATGATGTGATGTTGCTAATTTCGTTTGCTAGTAAGATAAGATGTTGTGTGCTAAGGAATGATTTGACTTAAACGGTGGGCTACTTTGTAAAAGACATATTTAAAGACAAAAAGCGTACTTAATTAATTCAATGTTTAAAGCAACATTTTTCTTCTAATTCTTCTTTTCAAAATAAGGAAACAAATTATTTGGAGAAGACAAGTCCGTATTAAGACCCACGGAAGAACTAATCAAAATAATTAACTTTGAGAGTAGACTTAGTGTTGCCTCATTTGGAAACCTTGATTTCCAGGTTGAATCCCTTTAGGCATGGACATAATTTGGTTGAGACTTAAACAAAATAAAAAGTACTTCTATATGGAGTTAAAGTCAGAAATGAATATTTGAAAGTTGAAGTTGTGTTTGAACATAATTTGTATTTGAAAAAAAAGTTAAAGTGTGTGAGTGAAAACATTATTTCACTTGAAATACTCCTTATATACTTATTTGGCATGTTGGTACTATCGAGACCATTTTTACTATTTAAACGTTGAATGCCTATGTGCTGTGAAGACGTGCCGGTTAGAATTTGAGTTTCAAATCCTACCTAATTAAAAAGTAGTAAATAAGCGAAGAATAAATAACACACAGATTTATAGTGGTTCACCCTCAATGCGAAAGCTACGTTCACTTTGCCGCTGCAGATTTTACTATAATCAAATAGGGAGTTTGAGTTTACAATTTTCTCTTTCTCTCTTGCTCGACCTCAAAGAAAGAAAAAACGACACTCTAGTCTATATATAGCGAAAACTATGGCGAACATAATGCAAGCCTAAAATTCATAGTGTCGGCGGTGAATTATGCTCCACAACTCAATAGTGCCCGTGTATAGATTGGCAACTTTAGAGAATGTGTTGGGATTGAAATAATCAGGGTGTAATGTGAAAGCTAATAATTGCAAATTTTAAACGGTGATAAATCGGACAACAAAGATAATATACTAAAAAGACATAATATTATAATATGGTTTGGTCAATTGACCTACATATGAGAAGCCTAATATAAAAACATAAAAATCTATTGAGAGAGAAATCTCTCGTAAACAAGACTCTTTAGACGACTACATTGTGCATGCTATAATGTTGTTTATGAGAATAAATGATCTCCTATTTATAGAAGTCTAAAACTTTTCCTCCAAAAAATGATAAATATGGTAGAGTCCTTTTCACAAAGAAAACCTTTTCTACCGAGAATTCTTCTATAATTATGGTAAAATCTAAATAAGATAGGTAATTTAGTGCAAATCCTAACAAATCTCCCCTTAACCTGAATTTTCTGGCAAAATAATATTGATTCTCTATCTTTATATAATTTTCGTCGCTGCTGCTTGTGATGGTTAAAAGTAGCTAGGTATAAGTTAAAAAATTTAGCCTTGTGCATTAAAAGTGAGCACAAGTTAAATATGGAGTTCATGTTTAAAATTGAACATGGGTTGAAATTGGCTTAAGCGTTAAATGTAAGCTCGGGTTGATAGTTGGAGCTCATGCTTTTAAAAATAAGCATAAGCATAAGTTGAAATTGATTTTTGTTTTTTAAAAATAGAGCAGCAAGATTGTTGAAAATATGGTTGAGATATTGTTTCCACGTGTTTGGACTATTTTTTGATTAAAAATCTTCGTTATTGCCAAATTAGCTACAACTTGATCTTAACCCACCTTGAACATGTCTTCAACCTTGTTTAACCATATTTACTCTGATACTACTTGTTGGGATCGAAATGATCATGCAATAATTGCAAATATTGAACGACGATAAATCGGACAACAAAGACAATATACTAAAAAGAGATAATATTATAATATGATTTGACCAATTGACCTACATATGAGAAACCTAAAATGAAAACATAAAAATCTATTAAGAGAAAAATATCTCCTAAACAAGACTATTTAAACGACACATTATGCATGTTGTTGTGTTGTTTATGAGAAGAAATGATATCCTATTTATAGAAATGCAAAACTTCTCTAAGAAAATAATAAATATGGTACAATCCTTTTCCACAAAGAAAATCTTTTCTACCAAGAAATCTTTTTTGAAATAAAATACAATTATGGTAGAATCTAAATAAGATAGAAATTCAGTGCAAACCCTAACACAATGCTAATGCACGATTGAGTTACAACATACCAAGTGTAATCTCACAAATGGGGTATGAAGAGGGTAAATTATAACATTACCCCTACCTTGGGAGGTAAAGAGGTTGTTTCGGATAGACCCTCGGCTCAACACGATCGAGTTAACTAGATCGAATATTTTCAATTTGAGGTTGTATATATCCTCATGAATCTACCCACAACATTCATCCGCCATGACTCCATAGTAATCGTTAATCTTGAATATGGTGAAAATGGGCTTGTGGCGGAGATCATAAGCCTATATCAGTTTTTTCCCTCGAAAGAACAATTTGAAACAACATAATCATCATAACCTACTGTTGCTTTCATTGACGGAATGAACTGTTGCATGTACCTTTTTAGGCTTCCTGTGCCGTGGGAGGTGGGAGCTCTACCAACAAGCATGCAACAAAACAATCTAACATGCGAGCTAACTGTAGTTACTAATTCTTCACCAATCACCAGTGATACATATACAAAATCTGTGAATTATGAGAATCCAGAAGCACTTTATACCCAAAGCAGGCTGTGTTACCATTTCCCAAAACTGGATGACCTCTTTCATCTTTTATTACTATGAAATACAAGAGAAATTCCATATTCAAGATTACAAATGCATGGTCTACATATGTAACTTAACAAAGTAGAGATTCAACCATGAATAATCTGAGCTGCTTCGGCACGAGTTCTGTCGTTTACTATGTCAAACAAACTACAACCTTGCTAACGATTAAGAGGTAGTTATATACAAGAAGAAATGTTCAACGGAACCGCCATTCCACTGCATATGCTGATTCGGCTATCTGTCTCCGGTTGAACAATTTGAAGAGAAAGCTGTTTGGAAATGGCGAGGCAATCATCGTGCTATAGGTCCTGCATATGGAAAAGAAGAAAGGCTCTGGTCATGATGAAAATGCAAGTATTATGTTGAAATACTTGAGCTTTCCTATTTTGAATGGAGGAATTAGACAAACAAAAACTCTACTTTAGGCTGTTTGAGTCTTACCATTTTTGCATGAATTGATTTCCGTGTCAATCTCTTCCTTTTGCAGCTTCTCGTCTGATGATGCTTCATCACCAAAGGTTTTTCGGTCGTAAGACATGGAAATTGTTCGAGGTACAGAAAATGAATTTCTGCTGGTGGTCATCTGCTTTTTCATAGAAGAGGATTCTGCAGTAGAGCACAAGTCACCATCCATGTTTGAGATTTTCCCTTCGTTCTTGCAGTTAAGCCCGTTATCTCTGAGCTTCTTTCTTTCTTCTTCCGGCTTTGATCTCTTGTTATTCATGTACACATTTCCCATTGATGGCACCCTCTGATCGTAAGATGAACTGCTCGGGCAAGGCACCTTTCCCTTTACAACGTCCTTTGGATTGGCCGAATCTCCAACATTTTCAGAGTTATCGAAAACTACTTCAATGGTTCCATTTGCATCTGCGGCATTCACATCTGCTTCTTTCTCTCGCATGATAAATATAGCTTGCGTTAAACGATCCCTGGCAACATCTACATCAATTATGGGGCTTGGATAATTCATTCCGAGTTCCACCCCTGCAGCTTTGAGCACAGAAAGTGGTGCATCCCAAGGATGATGGATCCACTCAGCTGGCATTCTTGCTAGCTCAGGTAGCCAATGCCTCACATATTCACCCTCTGGATCATAGTTGAATCCTTGAACCTGCATGAAGATTTGATGAAACTAAATAAGTTCTGGACTCAACAAAATATTCCGAGAATATAGCGTGTTTGTAGCTAGGTATAAGAAGAGAAAGTTTCTTTCATCAATTAGAGTAGTTGTACTTCACAAAGTTCTTTTCTTAATTAGAATACTACACAAGACACTGAGACCAGAGGCGAATCCAAGATTTAAACTTTATTGGTTCAATCTTTAAGGGCCCGTTTGGTACAACTTATTAAAAAGAGCTTTTAGAAGTAGAGTTTTTTATCAAAAAGTTGTTAGGTGTTTGGTTGTCAATAAAAAAGTGTTTTTGGCTTAAAAATGGGCAAAATCAACCTCTACTTCCAAAAGCCCAAAATTTGAGCTTTTGGAAATAGAGGCCAAAAGTGCTTTTGGAAGCCAAAAACACTTTTTCGATTTCCAACCAAACACTCCAATGTTGTACCACAAGCGCTTTTGGCCTTTTCAAAAGCCCAACCAAACAGGCACCAAGTGTCTTAGCATTGAACCATTGTACTTATAAAATTATGGGTCCAGACTTACTATTTGTTGCAATTTTAGTAAAATTCTCCATATAAATTTATACTCCGTGAAAGAAAGTAATGAATTCAGATGAACCCAGTGCTAGAATGTTGCATTTGCCCCTGACTGAGACAACTTTATAATCTTGACTTGCAATTTTCTTTTGTGCTATTCATGCATCTAGTTACTTCTCTGTACTTATGTTAGTTTCTTGAAAACTTAGAGAATATATGTGTCGCTTTAATATTTTTCAAGGACGGAAAAGAAATTTTGTTCCGGAAAATGATTGATCAGTCCACCCAGTATCATTTGCATACCAACATAATTTCCAGAGATTTGATGTAATTTTCTGTGTTCGTTATGTACACACATTAAAGCCCCACCCCATATCTCCACCTTGCATCCCCTACTGCACTAAAATACAGATGTATAATATATGTATACCGCCTGGCTGTAATCATAATTGAGCGGCCAAATGTGTTACTTCACTATTTATAACAACTAGTCATAAATAGAGTCGAAAATGTCTAGTTGGAAAATGGGAAAAAGAATGTTTTCTTGAGTTTGACATCATTATGCAGTCTCTTCTGCCACAAAAATGGACTAGAAAAATAAAACCATGCCAAGAAACATCATCTATTATTACGTCCACAATACGAGTTCACATAAGAATAAATATGTCATACCTCTGGGTTATCTAGGCGCTCAAGTTCATGACCATCTGGCAAGCTACCAGAGATATATTGCCAACCAATAATATCACTTTCTAAATCTGCGTCCAAGAGCGTATCCCAAAAGTACTTCATCCCCCATTGCCATGGCAGAAGTAAAAACTTCACAAAGAAACTTGACACAATCACTCTTATTTTATTATGAACCCATCCAGTGGCCCAAAGCTCTCTCATTCCTGCATCTACTAACGGGTAACCAGTACGACCCTGTCGCCAGGCCTTAAAATGGGCTTGATCAGCATTCCAAGGGAAAAACTTCAGGTTGTTCAGTAATGATCTTTCATGAGTAAATGGGAAATTAAAACAGATATAGCGTGAATACTCTCGAAGACCAATAGCTCTAAGGTAAAGATTAGCACTCTCATCTCCAACAGAGTTCCCCTCTTTGGTCCAAAGTATCTGCTTCAAACGTACACTGTTGAAAACTTTCCTCACACTTATTTCTCCGAAGTGAAGATAAGGAGACAAAAGGGATGTGGAGTTTCCCCCGACTCTCAGCCTATCCTTCGAGTACGCAAGTAGATTGTTCTCGACAAATTCGGTCAAGGCCTTATCTGCATTGCTCCAACCTGGAGCCCATCCTTTCCCTAGTAATGCATTACTAGATTTTTCCAACTCGTTTTCCAGCCCCAGTTCCTGAATTGAACACATTTTAACTGATCCTGTCAATCAGTCAGATGAAAATTATCAGGTTTCCTATAGGTATACGATACAATGTGCATTTAAAATGTAAAGCATCTAAGAAATGGTAAACATTGTTCGATATCCATATAACAATATTCACCATGTTAATGTAAAACATTCAAGAAATGGAAAACATTGAATGTAGTGATGTTCAGTGTAGAATGAGATTAACTATTTTTCAGACGTACCTGCAGCTTGAGTTAATCTCCAAGGAGGAAGGTGTGAAATGGCGTCGTTTTGCAAACGCAAAGACTTTTCCCAGTACGCATCAAAGGTTGTAAAAACTTTTCCATCATCATTGTAAACTTCCCAAGGTTCATTCAGTAAGTCCCCATTGTAGCTCTGAACAGATATGCCAAGTTCCCCCAGCTTTTGCTTGATATTGTGGTCACGAACAAGTGAAACAGGGTCTAAATCAAACAAGAAAATGATCATGTACTCCCTTAGAATCAGACACATGGAACTCAAATATTCAAGTATCTTTTGGCCTTCTAAGAATTCGTTTAGATGTGTTATCAGGCTCTATTCCAATGAGAAGTAGATGTTAAAGCTAACATCCTGATCAGCTCAAATGTTGGTACCATATTTTTCACATTTTCAAAGGTCATGCTGATGTTTAAGGACAGACATGAAGAGCGATAGCAGAATTAAGGCTTCAATAACTATACTGAAAAGGTAGATTATGCATGCGCAGGTAGGAGAGGCTGGCAATTATCAGGCAAACAACTCATAGAAAACACAAAATGACCACTGATCATTTAGTGTCCTAGGTGTTCGTTCAACTTGTAACTCTTTTTCAATTTGAATGATGCTTCTATAGCTCCGACCAATACGAGGGGAAATTGTTAGAATTAGCAGCACCTCTTACATTTCTTCAACCTTCAAATGTTGAGTGAAAATTGCATCCATGAATCGAGTTAGGTCTTCAGCTCCATCCTTCTTGTAGTCAATAAGAAATTTGAAAATTTGGATCACAGGCATTGGCGGACAGACTATAAACATGGTGGTGCAATTGCACCACCAGTTTTTATTTTTTTACTAAGTACTCATTTTATGTTAGCTTTTGGGATCTTTTACACCAGGTAATGAATGAATATGAATGTTTGTCTTTGCACTGTTAATGAGCTTCTATAAGTGCAGTAGTTTGCACCGTTATTACAAGCTTCTTATTATTTAAGACCTCGCGCATAGCGGAGCTTAGTGCACGGGCTGCCGTTCTTCTTTCTTTATTTTTTTTTAAAATTTCTGCATAATTGTAAGCAGTTTTGTCTATGCTACCATTGCAGTTTTTTTTTTTGCGTGGCTGCTCTTGCAATTACAAGGTCTCTACATCATGATAAACACCATCTTTATTTAACTTGCTGTCAGATTTGGGCATTGGTTGTTGGTAAGAAAACTGAAATGCGTACATTGCCTCAAATATTTTTTTTTGCTTCGCAAAAAATTATTACTTCATAGTTTGCACCACCAGATTATTACTCCTGGATCCGCCACTGATCACAGGGTGTGGTTTATGTTTCTATTAACATTCTCTAGATGAGGCAGTATTTTCAGGTTCTGCTCAAGGTCTATTAACTACATCAGATAATCCAGAGTGGCTTTGATGCTTATGAAAATTCTAGTAAGCAAGATATTGCCACCGTAACTAAACAACACGTGAGCTCTAGATCTCGTTCTCTTTTCTCTTTACAAGCAATTTTTTAACAAGATAGGCATTTTAAACCCTAGAAGAGATATTTGTTCTTTGTGAAAGCAAATCATGTTCTTTCAGTAAATTCAGAAGTTCAATATCTCCAAAATATCTAAAGCTTCAGACCTGTTGATAAATTGTATGGCCCTTTTTTCTTTCCAAATAATTAAAGTTAAAAGAAGACAGATTTCTGGACATATGAGGCAGATGAATAACTTACCTATAGCCATTTATACTTCAAATCTCTCTCTCACACACATATATATATATATTTGTATGTATATATATGTTGTGCATCGTTTATAGTCTTCCATACTCTGTCATGCCACAAGAACAACAGAACTAACTGGAACTTGTTTCTTTGGACAGTTCAATGGATTAGATCTATCACATTAGCCCATAATGCAAATTATCCTTTATTATTTTTATAACGTTGGTGGGTGATGTCCGAGCCAGTTTGGGCACACCTCGACTAATTCCACCAAGTACCTGCTACCTCCCACTGCATCAGTTAACTCTGTCAACCAAGGCTTGGTTAGATGAAAAATATCACCTATTTTTTGTCTCTGGGATTTGAACGTAGTTCTCCCTGCTTCATTGACCAATGCGCCACACCCTTGGGTGCAATACAAATTATCAATAACATGAGGTTTTCTCCACAGATTCTATAACAGTAACTCTAACTGCAAAAGCCAAAAGGAAAGTTACTACTTACCATATAGATGATTATACACAACTTTTGTTGCTCCAACAGCATCGATGCACTCCAAGAGAGCAGAAAGTGTACTCTGGGCTTTGATAAACACAAGTTCAGCCCCAAGAAATTTCAAAGACTGTTCCAAGTGAATTAGAGATTGCTTCAGCCACCATCTTGAAACTCTACCTGGATAAAATTGCCCTTCTTCTTTAGGACACCATAAAAACACTGGTAAAATACTTCCATTTCTACCAGCAGCAGCTAAAGCTGTATTATCCTCAATTCTCAAATCCCTCCTAAACCATACAATAGTCTTAGAATTGCTCTCCATTTCCAACTACACAGTTTCCACAGATCCCACAAAATTTGAGCAAAACCAAACAATCCCCAACAAATTTCTTCACTTCAATATCATATATCCAATCTTACTCAAAATTCAGCACAATTTCTCATCATATTCCCAAGAAAACAATCCTACTTAGTGAAAATCATATTTTGCCAAAACCCAACTAAAGCCAACCAGTACTAATAATCAAGAAATCGAAAATTTCACAAAATTGGACAAATCCAAACAATCCCCAACAAATATCTCCACTTCAGCTCTTCAACCCAAATCTCAGAACGTCATAAAAATCCAAACTTGCTCAAAATTCAGTCCAATTTTCTCATCATATTCCCAAGAAAACCATCATACTTAGTGAATGCCAAAACCCAACTAAAGCCAACCAGTAAAAAGTACTCAAGAAACCAAGATTCGCACAAAATTGGCCAAATCCAAACAATCCCCAAGAAATAGCTTCACTTCAGCTCTTGAACCCATATCTCATAATATCATAAATATCCAATCTTGCTCAAAATTCAGTCAAAATTTTCACCATATTCCCAAGAAAATCATCATACTTAGTGAAAAATCATATTTTGCCAAACCCCAAGTAAAGAAAACCAGTACTAAATACTCAAGAAACCAAAATCAATCTCCCCCATACAAATAACTCCACAAGAAAATGTCAGAAAGAGGACCAATAAGGTGTTAAGAGATTTAGTACTGAATTTTAAGTACCAAGATTGGTGTAACCAAGACAGATGATTAGATAAAGACAAAATTCAAGAACAACTATTGGGAACATCCCACATGGGGTATTAAAATCTGTTGAGATGCAAAAAGAAAAAAGATAGTACTAAGTAAAAGATAGACTTCATGTGATCAAGTTGTTACATCCGTGCACGTGACCATACAACCCTCACTCACCTTAACTCTCCCATTTGCCCACTTATTTTTCCCTCACATTTCATTTATAATGAACACATTCTGCAATTGGTTACAAATACAACCCCACATCGTACAACACACACCATAATTTAAAGAAAATGAAAGATATGGAGAACAAAAAGTAGAGAGCAAACAGTTTCAGATCGAGAAAATTTTAAAGAACAAGAGTTAAAGAGAAGCGAGGATAAGTTGAAGTTGAGATGTTCATTCGCAATCACGAAGAACAAAGGTGAGTTTTTCTCACTCAAAATTCTTGTGAAATCTGTATTTTAAGTTACATACATGTTAGAATATAATTTTTATGTTTAAAGAAAAATCATGAACTTTGATTGTTTAAACAACTAGTTCAAGGGTTATGAACGCCCAACTGTTTTCAAGTTATACTTATTAGAATTAGATAAAATTTTGTATGGTTGTAGATATCTCAGTTACGAACAAATCAAACTAAAGAGAAGAGGAAACGGATTTACGGTTTAAGAGTTATCATAGTTTAAACTTTCACACAGATTTGGACGAAATCAAATACGCAATTACAAACTATTTTACTTGAGTTGTACTTATTAGAATTAAATGAAAATTTACATGGTTGTAAATCTCTATGTTAAGGACAGATATAGCTAAATAAGAGTTAAAACGGACTTACGGTTTGACAGTTATTGCGCTTTAAAGTTTCTGTCCCGGACTGATTGAAATCCGTAAAGCAGTGAGTAAAATGGTAAACCTGTAGCAATTGGTACAGAATATGAAATGTTGATTCAAATGAAAGTCCTAGATTTGTCTTTTCTCGTCATTTTGAGAATTTACGGGGCTTGATCCGACTTACGGATAAGACGTTATGACTGTTTTAAGATTGTGTATCGTTCTGATAATAAATTCATAAACAATTCTTAATGTAATTGTTAAAACTGAAAAACTGAATGTTTTGGTGGGAATTTAAAATTTTGTGCTGAATAAAAGTTCTAAAGTATTCTTCTCGATTTGAGACTTTACGTACATAAATCTGACTTACGGTTTGAGAGTTGTAACCCATACAAGTGGGAAGGGCGGAATATTGAAAGAAGAAAATATTAATTGAGCCTTTTGAACATATAACATATAAAAATACAAATAAACAAATGCATTTGTAAATGCATCAGATCGGGTTGCACGCCGCAACAAATATGTAAATGCATTTGTAAATGCATCGGATTGGGTTGCACGCCGCATATTTATGTAAATGCATTTGTAAATGTATCGGATCGGGTTGCACGCCGCAACAAATATGTATATGCATTTGTAAATGCATCGGATCGGATTGCACGCCGCAACAAATATGTAAATGCATTTGTAAATACATCGGATCGGGTTGCACGCCGCAACAAATATGTAACTGCATTTGTAAATGCATCGGATCTGGTTGTACGCCACAACAAATATGTAAATCGTCGGACGGGTTGCGACGCAAAGAAAATATGTAAATGCATTTGTAAATGACGGATCGGGTTGCACGCCGAACAAATATGTAAATGCATTTGTAAATGCATCGGACGGCCGCACGCCACAACAATATGTAAATGCATTTGTAAATGATCGATCGGTCAGACGCCACAATAAATATATAAGTGCATTTGTAAATCGTCGGACGCCGCACGCCGCAACAAATGTATAAATACAAAGGAATACCTTAATGTGTAACATGAGATAAAACATGTATGTTGGTTACGCTGATGCGCCCCAAACGAGTTGAAAAGAGAATATTATGGTGTGAATACTTGATTATGATACATTGAAAATGTTGAAGTTTGTTTCATAACATGGTTATTGTGTCCTAATATGTTTGTACTTAAAATATTGTGAGATAACTTTGAATTATAGGGTGAGGTTTCACTCAAATTTGATAGAGTAATGACTCTTTTATTTAACATATTTCAGAAAGCGTGATAGAGAAAAGCTCATGAATGGCTAGCGATCGTCTCGCAGCCTCTTTGACCCACCAATCCATTATTTCGGATTTGGTGAAAGCTATTCTCATAAAGTATGTTTAAAGAACTAGGTTACATTATCTCGGAGAATGCCCCACACAAAATTGTCCTTTGTAAGCTTTGAATTGCTTATTATTATATATATATTATTTTCGCACTTAAATACATGTTTAATCTAGGAAGAAAAGAAGTTAGCGGTTCGCCTGTAAAATAAATAATCGTCCAGGTGTCATTACGCCTTAAGAAAAGTCGGGGCGTGACAGAAGTGGAGGGCTTAAAACAGTCCAATAGCAGCTCTCTAGATGAATAATACACTAAAAATGTCATCTGCATGACCACCAATTACTGAAAATAGAAATAAATAAAATAATAAAGGATTAACAGCTTTCTATTAACAGTAATTCGAATTTCTTGATTGTTCTGCGCAGAGATTACAACAACAACATGAGAGGCTGTTTTTTAATAGACCTCAGCTCAAAATGACGTAGGATTACAAGATAAATAAGACATCAAAAATATCAAAATACAAAACAAATGAAGCAATACATTAATACACACCAAAAGAATAGATATCTACGCAATGCCTAAATAATATTACTAGAAAAAAAAAGAGGAGAAGATGAAGAGGCTAGCTCCCTACCTCTCCCACAGAATGTGACAAAAAGTCAACTACACACTAATTTTTTGCTTTAATTCTCGATCTCCAAATCTTCATATCTAGGATCATTGTCCTCAGTCTGAAATAGTATTATGTCTTGTCTAATCACCTCCCCAATTATTTTTCGGTTTACCTCTACCTCTCCTAACACCTGCTACCGTTAATCTATCAAACCTCATAAAGCATCCTACACGTCCTCTTCACATGTCCAAACCATCTCAATCTCGTTTCCCTCATTTTGTCCTCCACGGAAGTCACTCTGACCTTGTCTCATATAACTTTATTCCTAATTATAGCTCTACTAGTATGAACTTACATCCATTGAGCATCCTCATCTTCACCGCCTTTATTTTCTGACCGTGAACGTTCTTAATTGGCCAACATTCTGACTCATACAACAATGTCGATCTAACCACCAATCTGTATTTTGCACAAAGATTATGCTCCAATTATTGTTTCCTTTTTGGTTTAAATTATAATTTATTTTTGTATTAGGTATCTTGCTATAGTAACATATATTAACGTCATACAAACTTTAGGATTTGATTTTATACTAATTTATTTTTAACTCCTTTGCATTTTTGCATACTATGACATGAGAATACATATTTGATTCTCATTTTCATCTTTCATATCAAATAAGTTATATATGCGTGAATATCTTCATTATATTATATGAGATGGTATGTTTCACATGAATTCGTATATTATCCTTTGGAATGAGGACATGTAGGCCACACCTAAATATCAAAAATACGATGAATGACATGTAAGTCCTCTTTTAAAGTTATGTGCATGTTTTATTCAGATCTTACTTGAGCAAACGGCGGTCATTTTCATGATTTAAATCTATGACCTCTTGATTATATGAAAATAACTTTAGTCGTTATTACAAGGCTTCCTGTTAAATATCTGAGGTGCGATAATAATGCAGAATGTGAGAGAGACGTTTGGGGCTCAAGGTTGCTGGAGATCGAGAAGAGGAGGAGCAGAACAGAGTAAATATTTTGGGAGCAAACTTGTGCTCTTCTGAGATTTTATTATTTTGCTCAAATGTAATTACAAGAGATGTGGTGTATTTATAATATCCACTAGTAATATTCTACTAACAAAATATCTAATCAAAATTAATCAAAATATCTAATTAGCTTATAACAAACTACTATCCAACTAACCACATATATATACACAATATATATATATATATATATATATATAGATATATATATGGTATATCTCAACATCCCCTCAAGCTAGGCAATCAAAGCGGTGGTTCACTCTAGAAAGCAATACTAGGCAATCGTCCCAATACTCATTTTTCTTTCATTTTCTAAAGCGCATATTAATTCCAAAGACTGCGTATTAATCCAAAGAGTTTTAACAATAACAACAATACACCAAAGAATCAAAGCGCAAAGCACTAACACCAAGAAGACTGAGGCGATCGCACCGGTGGCGATTAGCAAAGTTCCAAAGAACTATCGCGAAATGCGATATGCAAAGAATAACAATAGGTAAAAGAAGAACACAACCGCATCGCGCGAGCTTCAACTCGCATCAATAATGAAGAACTCCTCGTTCTCTAGTCTCACTCGGACTAGAGAATATTTCGATTCTCCTTATGTAAAATAACGGCAAGAACCCATCGTTCTCTAGTCCAGTGGACTAGAGAATCCCTCGATTCTCATCACGCAAGTTATTTCAATAAGCGGAAAGAACCCCTCGTTCTCTAGTCTCGCTTGGACTAGAGAATCCCTCGATTCTCATCACGCAAGCTATCATAATAAGCTCGGATATGCAGCGGAGTCTCCCTCAATTTCTAGTCCAATTCCGGTTAGAAATCCTTCGATTCTCCTATCCTGAGTTACACATATAAAAACAGACAATCTAACACTTGATCGACATGCGAATAACTCTTTGAATCGAGCTTCAACTCAATCCATATTGTCTTCGTCGAAGCATCCCTCAGTTCTCAGTCAATTTATCGCTGAAAACCCCTCGATCCTTCGATCGATAGAAATTTCCTACTCTATGATCTTCGACGAAGCATCCCTCAGGTTTTGCTCTAGTAAAAATCAAATATGACAATTAAATTATAGTAAAACATTGTGATATTTTTTATTTCAAGTCTGTTAACACCAATTTTTTTACTCTAGTGCAATGACTTTTTACACTAATTGTACTATGCACAATCCTAGTTTCTCGGTAAGAGAAATGGGATGAAGCCAAGTGTGAGTGTTATCCATCAAAATCAAATCTTTCAAGCCACTTAGACATGATTTGAAATCATGACATGAAATAATGAGATAACATGTGATTTTTTCTTATAAACATAAAAAACTCACTTGTGAAAAGTATCAAAAAAAATTCAATTCTTATACAATTTTATCAAATGAGTAAGTCATAGTTCATAACAAAATTAATACGCTACTAGAAGGTCTTTCTAAAAATGCGACATTAATTGATCATACTTTAATTCAATAAAAAAATGAACATGAATAGAAGTTAATGAGGTTGGTAAATGGTTGGTGGGAGTAATTGTTAAAAATATCCTACCAACTTCCATATTAATATTTGATATAAATGATTCATAAATATGGTTGGTAAATATATCTACCAACTTATGAGTCTTTTTACAAGATAATGTTGGAAATTTGTCTTTGATGGAGGTTGGGTCCTCCCATCTTCAATGACTTAAATATTATGGTTCCACGTGTTGGAGAATCTGGTTCTTTACACGTATGTAATCTACTAAGTGAGTAGATGACCGTAGGTCCACGAATCGTCAAATTCCATTGAGAAATGGAAGAGATATTGATCCGCGAAGTAAGGTGTTTGAGACATGGAAGAGTGGTGTGTGACAAATCTACCACATCGGTAGGAAAAGGAAGAATTGTTCATAATATAAGTCTCTAAACTGAATAAAGGATTGGGACCCCAAGGGGTAACCCATGTGTTTGAAGAAGGGATGACCTAGGTGTGCTTGGGTTCGAGACTAGGCCCACACGCGCCACCACCCGCCCGGTTCGGGCGTGGGCTGTGTGCTTCTGACATTATCTTTTTGGACCCCAGACTTTATTATAATTACAGTTTGGTCTCTGAAGTTTCTGGAAAGCGCCGGCACCAGGCTGCAGGGCCACGACGCCAAGAGCGTTTCAGAGGTTTAATGTCACATTAAGTGGTGGAACGTTGGGCTATTACTTCTTAACGTTTTGGCTCTTCATTGAGCCTCTTAAATCTTAATAGTCATTAACACCTCCTACATCCATAAACACTATATAATCAAGCCTTATTCCAGATTTGAGGAGAGACATATAATATACATTGAACACACAATATATGAGAACATATACATAACAGAAAATAGAGGAAGAACACACATAAAATACATATTTCTATAAGTTTTTCCTAGTTCATGAAATCTCTTCCTTTCTTGTAATCTTACACACTGAACGATCCTTCTATTATAACGAACACGTGAGTTTTCTTTGCTCATTTGTTTGATTGTTGTTTTATCTTGGGAGATAAGTTGCAATTACAACCATTGAAAGGATATAGGGGGCAATATTATCTTAAGGATGGATCAAAAATTTGGTCATTTCGTGGCCAATTATATTGTTATATTTCCAGATTCTAAACATATTGTTGTTGTTGTTCTCAAGGGGTTTGCTGCAGTTTCAACCAACATCTCAACACTTCAAAGAAGGATAAAAACCGAAGATCAAAATCATCAACACTTATTGATGTTGTGACAACTGATATTAGGCTTCAAACTTATTGTATTGAAATTGATTATCCTTTCTAAGTACTAGTGATAGTTGTAAACTATTCACATACATCCACTGTAATATCATAAACTTATGAATCAAGTTTTACATTTAAATTTTTTAAAATCATGATTTGAAATCTCAAATCATGTCTTTTTGGACAATTTAGGATTTGAATTCATGATATGAGTTAAAATTAGGGACAAAATGCATAATCAAACGCTGATTTGAAATCATGATATAAAATTATAATTTTATATCGCATGTCCAAACGTCCGCTAAGTATGATTTTTGTCAAATCATGATTATTCTAAATGACAGCGTTGTGATGTGTACGTAAAGGGTATGATAGAAAATAATTATCCTCCAATTTAATGCGCGACATGCCAATATAGGTGAAAAACAAAAAATAAACTTTATATAAAGAAAGTGTAGATAAGATTGAACCATTGACTCATCGGAAATTGAAAGTCAAATGCCAACATAATTTTCTTTTGGAAGTTAGTTATTTAGGCCCCTCAATTTACAATATTTTCACCGAAGCCATGCAAGTCTTGTATATAGCAAATTAGCCGACAGTTTTCTGTTTAGAGAAAAAAATATTGTTTAATATCTTATTCTTTTTTTATTTTTCTTGTAATTTATAAACATTTGCAACTTATAAACCTTTTAGACCATAGGCTAAATATTCTTTTTGATTAAACTGAAAATCTTATTAAAAATACTAAATCACGATCGAAAATTTTGTAGACATTAATGACATTCAGTCCCAAGGATTATATTTGCACAATTTTTTAAAATAGGATCAAAATCTAATTAATATGCTTAAATAAAACATTTGCGTAACTAAGCACACAATAAAGCAAGCTCACACATGTGGAGTTTTTGTCAACTTTTTCATCATTGTTGTGATTACTCAGAAGGCCGAATCAGCCTTGGCAAACCCGTAAACGAGCAACTTATACTTCTAACCATGTGAACTCTGCATATTACATAGACATCGAGTCTTGGTACTTTACAATAAAGTAATGGACAAACGTAAACATAGTCGATTTATGGTGAATCCTCCTAGTACATTGCTTGTATAGCGACCAAAACCGCACTGTAGTTTCAACGAAAGGTCTATTTAACCACCCCCAACAGATTGACAAGATAATAATGTTAGTTATCAAAGGAAAATCAACAAAAAGTCATTGATCAGATACTAATAGAGTAACACAAAACATTCATTGCTTAGACATACTATAGTTGATACTCGATTCATCCACATACAATCATATCCACTTCTCGGCTGGGAAGCATCATGAGAATGAGCGAACCCATAACCAGAAAACATGATATCATTATCATGAGTCTGGTAATCAGCAACCCAATGCCGAGTTATTTAAGCCATAGAGCCTTTTAAGATGCAATTAGACAGAAATATTATGAATGGCTGTTTCACAATAGGAAGTTTCAATCAGTAAGCGCGTTCTTTGAGCACTTCAAGTTCTACCTCAGTAGGGTCAGTAGCCTGAATCTCATAGTGTATGCCTTCCAGCTCCCTCCTGAGCCTGTCCTTAGATGTGGCGTACAACATCTTTGATCGGATGCGGGAAACAGAGGGAGACCTGAAAAAGATGGATTAGTATAGCACCTCTTTCATAAATTAAGTAATGCTAATGAAATGGTTACTCAAAGTAAAAATATATAAGAAGCATAATTTGACAACATTTTCCTAATGAAGACTTCCATTCATCTCTGTTAAGTTTCTTGTTATGTTTTAATTTGTAAAGGAGAAGAAGCTCAATTACTTTGCAGTAAGAAGATAACAATCCTTTTTTAATAAAATACTTTTCCTATGATTTAGGAAGGGAGAAAATTTCATATTCTCGAAAGGATATATGGCGACCAAACAACCGACAAGAAATTAAAAGAACTAAAAAAGGGGCAAGAACTAAAAAAGGGGCAGGCCGGTGCACTAGGCTCCCACTATGCACGGGATCTGATGTACGCAGCCTTACCCTGCATTTCTGCAAGAGGTTGTTTCCACGGCTTGAACCCGGGTGCAGCAACTTTACCAAGGCTCCCCCTCCTAGAAATTAAAAGAACTGAAGTAAATAAATAAAATAGCATCAATCCTTAGAAACATGTTAGCCAAATATATACTCTCTTATAGGGGAGGAAATATACTCGTGTTGCAATGCCCCAAAGGCAAAGGATAATTTCCATAAATCTTCAGACCTTATCACAAGAACTTCTGCCACAAACTTATCCTTGAGAGGAACAGATTTGTACACTCTATCCATTACACGGGGGCTTTCTTCACCCTCCTAAAACTTCTAAATATAATCTGCAGGGTCTTAAAGTTCGATTGCAGAAAGAGTGGTACATACTTAGCTAAGATCTGAAAACAATTGTCTTATAATGATAAGCTAGGCAGAGCCAACACACGCTAGTTATAGGGAATATGAATCTTCTTAGAGACCCTGCATCCAACTCCTCTCCGCCTCGAATTTTCTTGACTGCAAAGTATTCTCTACAAAAGATATGGTTCCTCGTACACATCAACTATTCATTTGCTGGTCGGTTTCCACCTTTTCACAATATATGTATGCAAGTCTTACTCATATGGCTGTTACTAGAACATTTTCTCAAGACACTGACATTCACTTCACAGGTACCTCAAGTATCTGACCACTAGAGCTATACAACTTTCCTTTTCAGAAACACACTTCTTCTTTCAAATCCACATATGCCATGACACAAATGGTATTACCAACCTATTGACTCAACTGCTTCAGCCATCACAGACACTCCACTCCCTTTATGATGCTACCATAGTAATTGCTACCATCGTAATTGCAATTTACATGGTCATAGGCTAGTTATATTCCATGAAGGAGAAACACTATTAACATCAACTTTTCCATATTGTTCTCGAATCACTCAACTCAATTGGCTCAACACTAATGCTTGGTACAGTAAATTCAAAGGTGCCTGCTCTGCGAAAATCATTAATGTGACATGACATCATCGTATATAAACTACAACCAATATTCATAAATGAGAGCAGAATGCCCCTTTCACACATAGACTGAAGTTATGATAAAACAGCAACCCAACACACCCCACCGTTCCCTATTTTAGACTGTTGAATAGTGCAGCAACATTCAACAGATGGCTGCATAAGAAGATGAAAAGAGTCTAAAACTAGTACAACAACAACAACATACCCAGTGAAAATCCCACAATGTGGAGTCTGGGGAGGGTAGAATGTACACAGACCTCATCTCCACCTTGGTAGGTAGAGCGGATGTTTCCGGGAGACCCTCGGCTCAAGATAAAACATAATCAAGCAAAGCAAAACAAAGTATGAGAAACAATCAACCTCAGACGAGAAATCAACGCATTATGGACATGCAGATAGTAAAAATCAAATACGCAACGGTAATGCATTCTAGCAAGAGCTAACGAGGAAGCCGTAGCTAACACCACTAAATAAGATAAATAAATTAAATAAATAAATAAATTAATTAAATAATTTATTACACTAAAGATCACATAGCAGTAGAAATCAAACTACAGAGTACTATAGAGCAATAATGCGCCTATAAGTGTGACAAGCTAACCGAACCTACAGTAATACTACACTATCATTTTGTAAGCGTAAAGAGGATTACGCTCAACTACATACTACCCTTCTATCCTGTCCGTGTCCTCCACAACCCCTATCTAAGGTCATGTCCGATTACGCTCAACTACCTACTACCCTTCTATCATAATCCGTGTCCTCCACAACCCCCTATCTAAGGTCATGTCCTCAGTAAGTTGCACCTGTGTCATATCCCGTCTAATCACCTCTCTCCAATACTTCTTTGGCATGCCTCTACCCCTCCTGAACCTGTCCATAGTCAACCTCTCACACCTCCGCACTGGGGCATCAGTGTCTCTCCTCTGCACATGTCCGAACCACCTCAACCTCGCTTCCCACATCTTATCCTCCACCGAGGCCACTCCCACTTTATCCCGGATATCATCATTCTTAATCTTATCTCTCCTTGTATGCCCACACATCCATCTCAGCATCCTCATCTCCGCAACTCTCATCTTTTGTATGTGCGAAGTCTTGGCCAACACTCTGCCCCATACAACATAGTTGGTCTAACCACCACCCTATAGAACTTGCCTTTAAGTTTAGTTGACACTTTTTTGTCACACAAAACTCAGTCTAAAACTAGTACATTTTCCAATAAAAGGTGGCACGCCTCTCTTTGATAAACATCCAGTTATGCAAGTACTGGATGAAATTATGACTTACCAGGCAAAGAAGAAAATCTTGCTCTTTTAGCAGTTATCAGATGTCACGAAATCGTAATCGTATACTGCATATCGGCAGTCATTCTCAGGAAGAGCTGCAGTGAAATCATCATAGCTCTCAGCGGGACCTCCAGTTTTCTCAACCACAACCTAATTTTTCTTCTCATCAATCTTAAATATCACATATCGATTCCATATACGTAGCTTTGCTTTGATCAGCAACCCCCATACCAGAGGATGCATTTGTCTAGAAGCATAACAGATATTCAAAATTTTGCTCTAAAGAGAACCACAGGCATAATAGAATAAAAATCGTACAGCATACGCAAACACCAAACACAACAAACACTTTCCTACATGCAAATGATAGTATAATCAAGAAAATGCTAACAACCGCTACTAGTAAGAGGTTGTACGAGTCAGTTCTCCCTTTACAACCTAATAGTTTGTCTGGTTAAAGAGATGAAAAATAGAAATACAGAAGACTAGCCTTCGACTGAACTTCTTTTCATCAAATCCCTCGAGAAGTCAACGGAAGAAAATCAAAGAATGGAGCTTCTATATATGGAGGAATCCACTGGATCCCATCATGAAATATGCACTTCCAACACCATGGTGGCTATGTTGCTTGAACTCTCCAAAAATGTTGTCACACCCATGTCTAACCCTCCAAAATGCACTACTTACACTCACCCATCGGCAGTTCTGAAAAGTCCCAGCAACATAGCTTGTGACTGAATAGATCTTTAATCACCACCTCTCCTTAACCCAGACAAAAACATCAATAACACAAGTTTGCTCAACTTTTTAAAAACTTGAATCCCAAATAGCTGCTCAAATTCAAATTATTTGTGATAAAGCCTCAATCTTGGTGTGAGACCACACTAAAAATGATACTAAAAATGACAGATAAAGCACCCTTACTTTAGACTTAGCACACTGTATTCAAGCCGGGCTAATTTCTCTTTTTTTGTTATTTCAGCTCCTTGTAACATTGCCTTTTGTAATTCTGCATCTTCTTGATGCTCTCTTTTTTAATGAAACTCATTACTTAATCAAAAAGAAAAAAAGAGACCCCGAAATATACTCTACCCCACAAAGGTAGGGTAAAGTATGCGTACATTGTACCCTTCCCAGACCCCACTTGTGGGAATACACTGGTATGTTGTTGTATTTTCTTTTCTTAACAAGCATTACCATTACGTTTGTTTATTTACTCATATGATTCATGCTAAACTTACAACAACAAGAACAACAACATACCCAGTGTAATTAGGATATGGGGATTATAGAATGTCATAAGCGACTTTTGTGGGGTAGAAAGGCGGTTTCTAATAAACCTCTCGACTAAAAAAAACAGAGTCAATGCATGAATTCAAAGAAAATAAGACAACAAAATATCACAATACAAAACAAATGAGGCATAATTCATGCTAAACTTGAAATAAATAAATAAACTTTCATCGGTCAATCAAGAAATAGGATCTGAGAAATTTAATTCAACACAGATCAAAGAACAGGGCAAAACCTAAGTCCAAATAAAAGCAGATACAAAACAAGTTATGTCAAACGGATAAGTAATCCGACCATGCAAAGAAAAATCAGATCTATCAAATAATTAAGATAAACTTACTCCTCCTCTGATTCTGGGAGACATGGTTAAATAAATTGAAGTAGAAGAAAAGAATCAGTCATATCAACTCAAAAATCTCTTATAATTTTATCTCTAATATCTTTTGTAATCTTTAAACTACTCTTTCAAAACATAATTTTTAATTTTCTTTTTATATTTTATATCAGTCATTTTTTACAAATAAAAAGTGCTTATTAATATATCTTATACCAAACACTCCAACTGATTCAATTTTCGCACTATACAAATTGTGTGTGCTTATTTATAAAATCAATTTCAGCATTTAAAGTTTATCAACTACTTCTAATTAACTTATTCACACGGCTCCTAGTACTTTCCAAAACCTACTTCTTTTTTCCAAAAAGGTGGATCTCCATATGAGGCCTCATGCTCAGGTTCGGCGAGTTGTGAAGAGTTAATTATAACTCAAATTCAGTTTGAATTAGGCAATTATCATTATTTGCGCATGGCGTCATCCTATTCAATGCTTGCATTTCTCTGCATTGGTGGGATTCGATCTTGACCATTTTTCCAATATCATGAAGCAGGTTGAAATGCTGTCTGCGAACCCAAAACCTACTTCTTGTCCGTATTGTTTCCGGGAAGAACCTTTGTTTTGTATAAACTGCATATAATTTATGTATACAAACTAGAAAAAATCGATCCCAAAATAAATAGCAGCAACTGGCTCATAATCAAAATATAATAGGCCCATAAATTGTTATTCTATTATCTTTTTCATTTTCGGCCCAAATAGAAGCTTTTTGGACATCAAACTGATTTTCTCTAAGGCCCATTTGAATTGTTATGTTATTGTTCCTTTTGTTTTTCTGTTATTATCTGTTGTTTCTTTTTCCGTATTGATTTTGTTTGCTTATCTTTGAGCAGAAGGTCTATTGAAAATAACTTCTCTACTTTAGGAGTGGGGTAAGGTCTGGGTGCACTCCACCCTCCCCAGACTCCACTTGCGTGATTACACTGGGTATGTTGTTGTTGCTGTTGTATTTTGATTATGAAGTTCTTTGTTTTTTTTTGTGGTAAAGATTTAAACTTTTATATCAATTCAATAAAACAAGTAAAAGACTAGCTTTGTTGAATTCTTTAATTATGAAGTTCTTTTTTTTTGTGGTAAAGATTTAAACTTTTATCAGTTCAAAAAACAGGTGAAAAACTCTAACTTTATTGAATTCTTTAATTATTTTGATTATGAAGTTCTTGTAGAAGTTCTCTAGTTGGATATTTGTAAATTTGGTGCTTCTTTAGTGAATTTTTTAAGAAATAGTATGTGTAGATTGATATCTTGTGGTAATAAGCTTTTTGCTGTAATTTCAAGTATTTGCAGCTTATGAGTAATGAGGAATTGTTGCTTATTCGTCTTATTCATTTTTGGTGTTAAAATAGAAAGCTAAAATAGGGGTATTGGTCCTATTTTTGAATAATTGATTTTGAATTCAATAAATTAAATGAGTGGTGGTAGAATTCTGATCTCATAAAATTTAAACTCTGCATCCGTCCCTGAATAGTAAGGTATAAACATTATGTGCACCTCTGTCCCAATAAGTGGGGTACTCGAGTATATGAATCCTAATGTTCTTGTCGTTCTTTTTCACTTGAGTGTAACAAAAAAAAAAGAGTTAACTAAACCAACTAACTGAATAGGTAAAAGTTAATCACTAAATTACTGTAACGTAACATTTTTCTTGCAAGAAATTTGTACTGCAGCCTAAGATTAAACATAATAATTCTCGAATGATCGACAAGTTCAACACAGTTTGATTAGATGTAGTTTCAGAATGTCAAAACGTGCTAACTAAGCATTGAAATGATATTAACAAAACCGATAACCACACAAATAGTTTATTGTTATCTAATTTATGGTTATTATAAGTCACTGTAAAAAAATTAATCTCGTCAACAAGATTAGGTAGCACATATATGAAATAATGTGACATTATAATTAGTAGCAGGGTCGTCTTAAACATTTTGGGGGTCATGTTCTAATTCGTAAAAGTGGATCCTTAATTGGGTTAAGACCTGCGAATTATGAGTCTTTACAGTAAATTCTGGCTAATATTATTTAATAAAAAATGAAAACAGAGGCCCTAAATTTTTCATTTTTCGGGGAGTGCAATAGCAAACCTCGCACGAGTTCAAAGACGGTCCTCATGAGTAGTATGTAAATTATTACAGTATGATCCTATAAAGAGTAATGGTTTAACTAGGATATACTAAGATCTAAGAAGATATACACCTTAATTTTCTGACTCTGTGAACGAGTATACATAAGCCAAAACTCTACTTAAGTATACTATTTCAAAGTGATTAAGACATAAATTTTAGAGACTATTTCAAGGGTCATGAGATTACTCTTATCTAATTTAATTGTTGAAATCATAATTTATAGTACAGAAATAATGTTCTTTAATTTTTCTTTTTCTGTGTGTTTGATAGGAAGGAAAATATTTTCTTTGAAGATAAGTGATTTTGTTCCTTATTTTCTGATGTTTGGTTAGTTAGCAGAAAAAATTATCCAAAACCCTTAGCATATAATCTATTCCAATATTATAAGTGTGGGTGGAGGCCGGATAGGGGTGTGGGCATGGTGGCTATGGGGTGGGGATGAGGGTGTGTGTTGGGGAATGGGAAGGAAACAATCAGTTTGGAATGTTGCTTAATTATGAAACTTGAAGGATCTAATGTGTGAAAAACTTGCAACGGACAACATCACGCTCAAAATTGAAGTATATACATAACATAGTCTGCTACTAAAATATACATAATTGTTTCAATTATGAAAGCTTAGCAGGATTTTACCTAGTGCATTTTAAAAAATATAAGTTGATATCTTCAACTTTCTTATCAGGTAAGGAAGTGTCAGTCTAGTGACAGTATTGTCTTTGTTAGCGATCGAACCATCTCGAAAGAATTTCACTAGCATTACTTAACAACTAGAATTTCATCTACATTTGAGTCGTATAAGTAGGCTACGTATAAGGTATAAAGAGGGTCGTCTTTGGGTAAGATGCGAGATGTCTTCTTGCATCTCCAAAAATGATAAATTTTAGAGGCCCTTTTCATTTTATTAAGTAGTATTAAGCGGAATTTCTTGTAAAAATTTCATAATTCGCAGTCTTGCACCAATCAAAGTAGGGGTTGATTAACTTGAAGTTGTATTGAATTGTTATTTACAATTTAAAATAATTTCTAATTATTGAAATCGTATATTTATTTATATTAAGGACCCACTTTTACGAATTAGAAATGGACCCCCAAAATATTTGAGACTTCCCGGAGTACAAAAACAACTGAGTCTGCCTCAGTCCCAACAAACTTGGGCTAGCTATATAAATTATTTTTGTCCATGTTGCTCTTAATTTTGATTACACAGTAAATTTTGCAAGAAATAGCTTACTGCATGCCTGAGATAAAGATAATAATTCTCGACCGATGAGTTCAACAGAGTTTGATTAGATGTAGTTTCAGAATGTCAATACGTGCTAACTAAGCTTTGAGATGGTATTAGCAAAAACCGATAGCCACACAAATAATTCACAATATTGTTATCTAATTAATGCTTATTATAAAGCATTTGTATCACTAACTAATAACAAAAGGGAAGTCTTTGTGAAAAATTTCATTAACCTCGTCAACAAGATTAGGTAGCATGCATATACATATATGAAACAATGTGACATTTTATGAAGCTTCCTTTTGATAAGTATACAAATTATTACAGTATGATCCTATAAAAAAGAAATGGTTTAACTAGGATACACTATAAGAAGAATACCACCTTAATTTTCAGAGAACTTGCATAAGCAAAAAGTATAATAAGACTATTTCAAAGTGATTAATTTTTGGAGACTGTTTCAAGGGTCATGAGATTCACTACAAGAAAGTATATAATTGACAACAAAACTTTAACAACAATAAATATATTATTGCTAAAAAATATAAATGGCAACAAAAACTTAATATTTTGTTGCTAAAAAATATAAATGGCAACAAAAAAAGCAACTTGTTGCGAAAACTTTTCGCATCAGAGGTTATTGCAACGGCATGCAACAATTTTTATTGTTGCGAAAATCTTTGTAATGACATCCAACATATGACAACAAAAATGTTGTTGTTAAATGTATTTCTTCTTGTAGTGATTAATCAATCAGATCTCATTTTTTGTTGAAATCATAATGTACAATTATGGTTGAATGCTGGATTTCAATTCAATATGGATTACCAAAATAATTAGTAATCAATTTACTTCATTAAATCTTATTTTAAAAAAATAATTTTCGTAATTTCTCTTTGATCTTGGCTAGCAGCGAGTAGGGCCTAACTATTGTCTAGGTGACGTATCCAATGAGATACACAAAATTGACTATTACGCTCAAAAGTGTGAGTATATAGTCTGCTACGACCTAATCTGTGTAAATACGCACTATACTTAATGGTGACAAATGGAAAATCAAATTGAACTTTTTAACCCCATAATATCGTCAGTTCAACCTATCAATATAAAGGTAAGGTACGTATATTCTACCCTCCTCAAACCCCACGTTGTGAGATTTCACTGAATATGTTATTGTAATATCGTCAGTTCAACGGACAAACTGAAGATACTTTCCAAAATTAGCATGCCAACCTTTGATATAACAAAAAGGCATATGAAGTGTTTACATAAAAAGGATACAATCTATATAAACAACCTATTACAGTATTAATGAGTGATATATCTATAACAATCATCCTTTATAATAATATTTCATCATAACAGCTAAGTTTTTTTTGAAACTGCAGTTATTGTGTTTTTATATTATATGTTCTCTATAATAGCATTTCGCTATAACATTGACTGGTATATATTTGCCGCACGATAAATCAAAATATTTGTAACAACGATTATTAGATGGATAACCCAACAACACACAAGTGGTAGAACGGGCTTGAAGTTTGTAAATTGTAGTTGACGAAAAAATAGATAGCATAAACACTCAAAGACCCTAAGATGCGAATACGAATGATTCTTATTATAGAGAATTTTAAGGGGAAAATCATATGCTAACCCTTTGATAGGAAGTATGTTGAGGTATGTAGCAATTTGTAGTGCATGATGCCAAAAGGAAGGGGGTACGGAAGCATGGGCTAAAAAAGTTCGGACAATATTATTAATGGTACGAATTTTCCGTTCGGCTTTCCCATTTTGTGAGGACATATGAGGACAAGAAAAATGAAAAACTAATCACAAAATTTCTGAAACAACTCATTATCGTATTCCTTGCCATTATCACATTGAATATTTTTAATTTTCCGTTGAAATTGGGTACGGATGAATGCTCTAAATTTTAAGAAAGTGAAAAATTTGAGACTTTTTGGATAACGAAAAGGTCCACAAAAAAATAGAATAATCATCCAAAAATAAGACATAATAACGATGACCCAAAAAATTTAAAACGGTAGATGTCTATAAATCACTATGAATAACGTCAAAGGTATCAAAGTATGAGAAGTAGAGGCTGCAAATGGTAATCGAACATGTTTCCCTAACGGACAAGAAGAACAAAGTGGAGTACTACGCGTACCCTTACAAGAAATAAAATTATTTTTATGGAAACAAGAAATAATAGACGATCTCGGATTACCCAAACATGCATGCCATAAGGAAGGAGCAAGGACGACAAAAGTAGACGGCATGGCTTGACTCGTGAAAGTGGTGGTAGTTGTGATTGGATAAAGCTCTCCCTACTATCGCATCTCATTAGAGGTATCCTCATTTTGAAATTCTTCACAGAAACCCCAAAGGGACCAAAATTAACAGAACCCCAATTATCAGTGGTGAATTTTCGGATAGACATCAAATTTTTAATTAAGTTAGGAGAATAAAGGGTATTGTTCAAAACTAGAGGTGGGTGTGGGGGAGACAAATTTGTATGTTTATAACCATGAATTGGAATTGGGTTGTCATTACTAACAATTATACCACTATTTTTGCTCAAATTTGAATAAGACGAGAGAGTACATTGATCGGACGTCATATGAGAAGTGGCTCCAGTGTCCATATACCAATTCACGTCCGGGGGATTTAATCCAAGTGTATGCATTGCAGCTTTAATATATATAGGTGTCAGAATTAGTTGGCTCCACAGCATGAAAGGCATGCGGGCGAGGCACCTGCTGTCGACCCATTCTTGTCTGCCTTTGTTTGGGGCCGAAAGCGGGCCTAGAACTTTGGTGGGCGAGCCCGATTTCGGATAAAGCGTCACGGAAAATAAGGGTTGTTGAACCAATGGCCACTGGACCCGGCCAGCTACTGGGGCGCGTGCGAGGCGATTAGCTGCGGGCGCTTTATTCTTGACCTTTGTTCGTCCTCACGCGCGTCGTTACCATCGCTATTGTCACCGTGGTTTTTGCCATTATTTTTATGATTTTGGCCCTTTTATCGCCATCGTGGTTACGGTTTTGGCATGAGTGAGGGTTGTCTGACGTGGTCATCATTACAATGGAGTGTGCTCCGATGGCCGTCTTTTTATCAAACCGACCTCTTCTAATGTGAGCATGAAACGTGTCTGATAAAATGGTGGCAAATGATTACTTTGACGAAGTAGTGTTCCAACGCCATTATAGGCCTTAGAAGGCTGCGGCCGTTGAAGAACAAGGCGGTTATTGTAGCGGGCTCGCAACATTGCGAGTTGGTCGCTAATTCTTTCGACCTTTTACAATGAGAGGCGTTAGGAAAATCTTTCATGTTGACATGGGAAAATTTCTGCTCAAGAGTGACAATACGGGAATTTTTATTATCTTGGAATATATCACGCACCTTATTCCAAGTAGCAATTGTCGTAGCGCCGAGTTCAATAATCGTCTACAAGATGTCAGTAGAGATTGTGGAATAAATCAAGCGGAGAAGCAGTAGCATCAAAGGTTGTCCATGACGTAGGATCATCCTCGGCGTAGGCACCTTCTCGCCGATTCTGGGGATTATGTGATAGAGGACTTGATGCGGCGTCGTGAACTTTGAATTCCGTCACGTCGCGTATTGGACATTTTCCATCTCGAAGCAATAGAGATGTGGTTCTTGATGTTGGAAACTGTAAGGACATGATGAAATATGTTCTTTGACGTAGACATAACGAAAGAACAATAGGTGAATTGAGACTTGGAAGAAAATTTGGGAATAGAGGAGCGGAAGTGTTTTTCGGAGAATGTGTTTTAGACCTTGACTTCTGATACCATGAAAGAAATAATCTCCTGATTATTCTTATTGAATGAATATGTATATATACAATTTACAATCTACAAATATGAAAAATTATATTCCTACTATACTTCTAATATTCTAATTTTACTTGTACAAGTATTCTATTAGCATCAAATAATTTGTGGCTATATCATTTACCTATTGCCACAAATCTTTATAACTTGAAGCAAACATATTTATTTAGCTACAATATTTTGTTTCAAATAATTTATTTTGGCTAAAAGGTAGCAAAAACTTATGATCAGCTACCAAATTTTATTGTAGCAACAAAATCGTAGCTATTTAGATAATTATTGTCACGATTGTTAGCAATCAAAAATAAGGAATTAGCTTTGTCAATTTGATTTTGCTAAGAAATTTTACAATTTTGTAGATACCCACAATATTTATTTTTGTGTGCCTATTACTAGGTAATAGCTACGACTTTTAAATTCATAGCTTAGATTTTGTAGCTATAGATGTCCTATGTTGTAGTGAGTGAAGGGAGAGTAATGGCTACGGATTCGGTCGAACCTAATAATTTTGGTTCAAACTTTGTATTTATTTAAAAAATCATGGAAAATATACAGATTATTGATTTAGAATCCAGTAACTTAAAAGATTAGAATCTAAGCTTCAAATCTTGACTCCGCCTCTGATTTCCACACAAATTAATTTCATATATAAATGAATATAAATTATTGATTTAATTAATTTCTGACGTATGTTTTATCAAAGTTTAAATCTCCCAAAGCAAATATAAGCTTAGTTGTGAAATTGTAACTAGGTTCAATGAGGAGGAACTGGGTATGATCTGTTACAATTAAATTATAGTCAAATAGTTCACTGTTTGGCTATAAATAAAATGTGAACATTACAATTGAAAATTTGAAGTTAGTTGAAAGTTGAAACTAAGAAACTTAATATACAAGTTGCAAAATTCCACTATAATTAACAACCATAAAAAATTAGAGTGCAATTTTAGCTACCAAGTGAAAAGTGACTTTCTTTTTACGACGGCTACTTTTTTAAACAAAACCATAATGTATTTGCAATGATTTATGGAGTTAAAAAGTTATGATTAAGTGGAAATGACTTGGATTAGTTTATTCAACGTTAACCATGCAATAATTTATGGAGTTAAAAACTCCAGTCTTACTTTTAAGATTGTATGGCCATTTATTCAACGTTAACCATAAATCAATAATTGCAATAATAATTAATCTATTGTGTCATTACAGCTAGTTGACTTGTTGCACTAAAACTAGTCCTTCTATCCATTAGTATTTAATAGTAAAGTTTTTGACTAATAAAGCTAAAACAAAACATCTTCGTCTATGTGACAATTTTTCAGAGAAGAAATTTGATCTATCTTTGTAACTTCCAATATTGTCACTTGGTAACATATATCGAAAAGCAGTACTATTAATAAATTTCTAAAGGATTACATGATTTGGTAAATATGGGTTAGTTTCAGTACGTGCGTATATATATATGTGTTAGTGATAAAAAATGGAAACATCTCTATATGTAAATATATAGATGCTATGGTATGTAATAGACTTGCTAGTATGGGGAACCTTAGTGTCCTCAAGTCAGCTACTAAGCTATGCAATATTTTGGATGCTACGTAGTAATATATATAATATCTTGGTCGTTCAAAAAAAGACGTCACGTTGAGCATTCTGCTAAGGCACATTACATGTCAATTGAGTCGATTGTGACTTTACTTTTACAGTGAGTAAAGTTTATCGATATTGATATATATATGGCTCGTTTGGTACGTCGCACTGGATTGTATATTTTTTGTTGAAGATATTGATATACATTAGTATACATGTCGTATTCGTGTTGAAGATATTGATCTACATTAGTATACATGTCGTATTCAGTTTGCACTTCTGTTTCTAGTTGTTATGTTAGTTTGTGGTCATTTCTGTAATAAGGGCTATTTGCTTAAGTGGTGTTATGTAGGGCAAATATATCCCTATAAATACTTGTACTTGTTCAGATTGAAGATAGAAAAAAGCTTCCACAAATTTCCTTTTCTTCCTTATTTATTTTCTTCCGAGAACCACTGTCCCATTGGGCCAGTTAATATGCAACTTCAATTAGTAAGATTTTAACATGGTATCAAAGTGATGCAAGGTGAATCCAGTAACTATTCTGTTGAATTGAAGACAGGAATTGAGAGATTCAGCTTGTAAAGGTTTGGAGATTTCTTTTGGTTTGTTTATCAAAATCGATTCTATAGTTCGGCATTTGTAGCTTATTCCTGGTCGTTCCTACTGTCTGTGATCATTCTACTGCTTAATTGATTCATTTTGCATTCGTAGTCCCAATTTACTGCTTGATCTGTCAAATTGATAGATTTGTGCTACATCACTAATCTCGATTTAAGATTTCTGTTGGTGCGAAGTTAATTAGCTGCATACATTGGAACTTCATGGAAAATATCGCATCGATACCGTCGGTATTGCTAGAGGAGAGTTCGACTTCAGATCTGCAGATAATTGATCATAATCATCCTCTCTATCTGAGTGCATCGGATACAGCATGCGCATTACAGATTGAAATTCAGCTTATTGGAATGGAAAACTATACGCTATGGAGTAGAGCGATGAAATTAACACTATTGACGAAGAATAAGATTGAATTTATCGATGGATCCATAAGACGCGACACATATGGACTTACTCACATTAGACAGTGGGATAAGTGTAATGCGTTGGTGATGTCGTGGATTATGAAGAATGTCGACAAAAATTTACTAAGTGGAATTCTATACAAAACCAGTGCAGCTACTGTTTGGAATGATCTAAAGGAGAAATTTAATAAAATTAATCTCTCAAGGGTGTATCAACTAAAGAAAGAGCTGACAATGCTGAATCAGTGAGCATTACTTGTGTCCCAATATTATTCTAGAATGAAAGACCTATGGGATGAAATAGATTCAATCATACCACCTCCTTCATGTGAGTGTTCGAATCCTAGAGAGTATATAATACACCTTAGAAATCAAAGACTGTTGGAGTTTCTCATGGGGTTAAATGATGGATATAATCAAGCAAGGAGTCATATTTTGTTGATGTCACCCACACCTAGTGTGAATCAAGCTTATGTCATGATAGCACAAGATGAAAGTCAGAAACATATTTCATCACTGGGAGGAAATCATATTGAGAACATAGCACTAAACATCAAAGCCTATTAAGTGTGTTAGATCTGATAATGGCTCAGAATTTATTAATGTTTCCTGCAAAGATTTATTTACTAGGCTAGGTATTATACATCAAAGTACTTGTCCTTATAGCCCACATCAGAATGGTGTAGTAGAAAGAAGACACAGACACATTCTGGAATTGGCAAGAGCTATCAAGTTCCAGAGTGGCTTACCTGCTAGATTTTGGGGAGATTGTGTAGAGGATGTTGTCTACATTATGAACAGATTACCTTCTGTGGTGCTTGTGAACATTTCTCCTTATGAAAGACTCTATAAGAAGGCTCCAATTTTGTCTCACTTGAGAGTTGTTGGGTGTCTTTGTTATGCAACCAATCTGGTGAAGTCTGATAAGTTTGATACTAGAGCCATCAAGGCAGTGTTACTTGGATATTCATCTAGGCAGAAAGAATACAAATTGTTAAACTTGTCTAACAATATTCTATTTGTAAGCAGGGATGTCACATTTTATGAGGACATATTTCCTTTCCAGTAACAGAAGACATCTGGTGTCAATGCTGACCAGAACTCAAATTAGCTGCCACAAATGGAGGAAGAGACTGCTGCTGATATTTTTCACTGTCATGAGAGTAATGCAGTACTAAATCAACCTCAAGATGATGTAGCAGTAGAGGAAGGACTCCATGAGGAATGCCATGCTCAATCCACAACTCAACCAGCAAGTGTAGATGATCCAAATGATATCAATCCTGAATTTGAACCACCATTGCGAAGGTCAGACAGAATGAGGAAGCAGCCAGCATGGATGAAGGACTTTGTGCAGACATCACACATAAATAATGCTGCAATAGAAATACATGACTGCTTGTATCCTATGGACAACAATATTAGTTATGCTGGATTGAGTGTAAAATACCAGAGCTACATTGCTAAAATTGAAGCTGAAGAGGAGCCAACATCCTATTCTGCAGCTGTGACGGATCCTAGATGGGTAGATGCTATGAAGCTTGAAATGCAGGCTTTGGAGAACAATAACACTTGGGAAGTAACTGATCTTCCTAAGCAAAAAAAGGAAATTGGATATAAGTGGGTTTATAAGATTAAGTACAAGGCAAATGGTGAGATGGAAAGGTTCAAGGCAGGACTAGTGGCAAAGGGCTATAATCAAAAGGAAAGAGTTGATTATCTTGACTTTCTCACCAGTTTCAAAGATGGTGACTGTAAAAGCAGTAATCTCAGTGGCTGCTTCTAAAGGATAGGACATCTATCAAATGGATGTGTACATTGCATTCTTGCAAGGTGACCTCAATGAAGAAGTTTACATGAATATGCCACAAGGATTTGATCATAAGCAAGGGAGAGTATGCAAATTAATAAAATTCCTATATGGTTTAAAGCAAGCATCCAGGCAGTGGAACATAAAACATACCACAGCCTTGAAGACTTCTGAATTTGCTCAAAGTCATTTTGATCATTTTCTTCTTACAAAAAGAGTTGGTGACAAGGTAGTGGTGGTACTGATATATGTAGATGATCTTCTCATCACTGGCAATGATGAGAAACTTATTCAAGAGACAAAAGAGGATCTGCAACAAAATTTTAAAATTAAAGACTTGGGTACTTTAAGGTATTTCTTGGGATTTAAATTCACAAGGAACAACAGTGGAATTGTAATGCATCCGAGAAAATACACTTTGGAGCTGATTTCTGATCTTGGGTTGTCTGGTGGAAAAACAGCTCGATCTCCTATGGAACTTAATGGTAAGCTGACATTTGTTCTGTATGATAAGCTTACTCAGTGAGATACACCAAGGGGTGTTGATCCACTACTGGAAGATCCAACAATATATCAAAGGTTGATAGGCAGGCTATTGTATTTGACAAATTCTAGACCTGACATTTCATTTGTTGTCCAGTGCCTCATTCAGTTTATGCAGTGCCTTAAAACATCACATCTCGTGGCTGCACATCGAGTGGTAAGATATCTCAAACAAGCACCTGGCTTGGGTCTGTTTATGCCAACAGGAGACACCAATAGGCTCACCACTTACTGTGATGCTGATTCTGGTTCATGTCTCAACACAAGGAGATCCATTACTGGTTATTTGGTATTCTTTGGGTCTTTCCTCATCTCGTGGAAATCAAAGAAGCAACCCACTGTTTCCAGAAGTTCAGCTAAGGCTGAATACATTACAATACAAGGTGTATGAATACTAAGACATTTTGAGAGAAATGTTACGAACTTGAACCAAAAATAACAATATTTTTAAAAATATTTTTGAAACGAAGCTTATGTCACTGAAATTGATCAAAGAGAAAAGTTTACGTAATAGTCGACATAATATATTTCTTTAATTTCTTCATTTTATGGGGGACAAATTTTAGTGTTTGTGATTCTGTTTTGGCTGCAAATTATAGGACCACAACTTTATTTGACAATTTATCCATTAAATCCAAAAACTATTACGACATGTCAACAAATAAGAACGAAGCATGTGAGATCGAGAGGATTTGATGAGAGGAATTGAGAGAGCAGAAGAGGTTGTGTCGCAGGAAAGAAGAGAGAGAGCTTTTGGGAGCAAATGCTCTTCTGCGGTTTCTTATTATGATTTGCTCAAATGAATATTACAAAGAGTAGCCCTATTTATAGGCTAATCTAATTTCTTAATCTAATTGCACTTCTAATATCACAAAATATCTAATCAAAATATCTAATTAACTCATATCAAACTAATATCCAATTAACTACCCACATATATATACAATGTATATATGTGGTACATCTCAACACCCCCCTCAAGCTAGGCACTGAAAATATCGATTTTTGTCCTAGCTTGGAAGCAATACTAAATGACCACAGTACGCCACGCGTAACCACGCGGTGTTGTTGAACCACGACGATGTGATACATGAAGCTTGGTGGGAACATTTCTTGTCTCGATGCTCGGCTATCCCTGCTCCATAGCAGTATTTGTTAGGGGTCATGTAATGAATCTTCTCACAGTTCTTATTAACAACAATGAGTCCTTTAGTGTATCGTGTGTCTGCTCCAAGAATTACACCATCATCTGCTGATGTAGGTTGGGAAGATCAAAGATAATGAATGCTCAATTCATGGCTTTATTCATCCCACAAGTAACTTGGTGAGATGGTGAGAGTTTGTAAACAATTCCATTCGAAGGACTCCATAATATGATCTAGTCCTGCTTTCATTTAGATTTTCAGGACCAGAATTCAGCTTATGAACAACCTTGCTTTTCTTCTCCATTTAGATTTTCAAGTATTGTTTCATCTTCAGTTGCCTTCTATACTCATCCCCTACATCAATATTATATTCATCAACCAGCAAAGTCGCGGTAGCACCATTTCCTGATTTTATGTCGCCGGTTCTTTGCGCGACCGTATCGTAGCGGCATGTATCACCTGAGAAAATGGCGAAAAAAATGACAAAAATCGATGTCGATCGCTGAAATAGTCACGCGATGCGATAGTAGGTAGAAGCGGCGGTAACGTGAAACAATGCGATTTCTCCATTTCTGGATTGTCCCAATCGGGCAATCTCTATAGTAGTGCTTTGTTGCGTCAAATAACCTTGAAGTTGTATCACTTTACCAAGCTCATTATCCTTGAACAATCGTCAAGTTTTTCTTTACATTCCTTTGTTGTATGCAATTATGGACATACTCAGCGTATGACTATTTTCCAGGCCGTATCATGCACTGCGATGTCAATAGCTGCGGCGGTATGCCTGACGAGAGCAAAAATCGATCTGCGGCAATCGGTATCTTCGCGCACGATGAGCAACACGATTGCGTGAGCGCTACAATTTTGATTACGAACGGACTATCGAACTACCATTTGATTACGAACGGCGCGTGAGTTACCATTTTGAACTAGCACGATCGCGGCAATGACAACGTCAGTGCGGTTTTACAAATTGAATCTCATTTTACATCGCCCAATTTGTGAATAATCACTGGATTCATCTTGACGGCGGCAATAACCTCTCGGTCTCTAGTCTCGCTTGGACTAGAGAATCTTTCGATTCTCATCACACAAGCTATTTTGATCGTGGCGAGAACCCGCCGTTATCTTGTCGTTCGGACTAGAGAATCTCTCGATTCTCATCGCGCTAGCTATTTTTTGAATTGAGCTTGACTCAATCCATATTGTCGTCGATGAAGTATCCGCCGGTTCTCGATCTGTTTGTCGCTAAGAACTCTTCGATCCTTGATCGATCTATGAATATGCAACTCTGGCGTCTTACATGAGAGTAAAGGTGCGTCTTAGAAAATTGACCATCGGATACTTAAGTTCTGCGATCGATAATATCAATTTCCCAATCTGCGAATAAAAAGCGAACTAGTTTCTTTGAACTGAGTTCCGTTGATCTAGCAACAATATTTTTCTTTCATTTTTGGACCTTCACGTATTAGTTCATGCGGTTTTAACAACAACAGCGACTACACCGTGATCAGCGTAAGACTAACACTAGTATATAACCAGCGATCACCAATACTTATTTTAACAATAATAACAACTATAGTATCAAAATTTGGCATTTTCAAGTAACAGCAGATAGCTACAATGACTCGACATCTGAGATCATGAATTTCACCAACGCGGTGATTCACCAACACTTATTACTACCAACACAGAACATGTAACAACGGCAACAACAATAGCGGCATCAGGCTTCGACTTTTTTTCTCGGTTTTAATTCACAAATACAAAAATGAAGTTGAATTTCCATCAACTCGACTATCCTCGGCGATCTGCGTCGTCGCAACGATAGCCAAATGCGGAGTGTATCCGCAGAAAATAAAAGCATTTCCATATGATTCGATCGACAAAAGCGATAATAGAAATTACCTCAATACTCTGTCGATTCCGATTTCTTCGATTCTCTGTTTTCGATCGTGATTCTCCTTATCGGTCTGTTTGCAATTGCAGATTTCCTTCTTCGATTTTAATTTTCTGATTTTCAGAAAATTCTTCGATCTCAATCCCATTTGCGCGATATGAAGGTCCTACGAATCGGTAGGCTCTGATACTATGTTAGGATTATGAGTTGGATTAACAATTACACAATCCGTGTTCGAGATTCATGTGAGATCGAGAGGATTTGATGAGAGGAATTGAGAGAGGAGAAGAGGTTGTGTCGCAAGAAATGAGAGAGAGCTTTTGGGAGCAAATGCTCTTCTGCGGTTTCTTATTATGATTTGCTCAAATGAATATTACAAAGAGTAGCCTTATTTATAGGCTAATCTAATTGCCTAATCTAATTGCACTTCTAATATTATAAAATATCTAATCACAAATATCTAATCTAATCAAAATATTTAATTAACTCATATCAAACTAATATCTAACTAACTAACCACATATATATATATATATAATGTATATATGTGGTATATCTCAACAAGTCGATATAATATATTTCTTTAATTTCTTCGTTTTATGGGGGACAAATTTTAGCGTTTGTGATTCTGTTTTGGCTGCAAATTATAGGACCACAACTTTATTTGACAATTTATCCATTAAATTCAAAAATTATTACGACATGTCAACAAATAGGAACACAGCTTTTTTCTTTCTCTTTGTACTATCTCTTTCAAACAACGTACATATACATATAATAAACAAACAGAATTATAAAACGTGATAAAAAGAATGTAGACACCTTTCCGCCCATGCTTTGTTTTTAGTGCTCGTTTGGTAGGTTGAATTACTGTACTGTATTAATATATAATGAACGATATTAGAGTATTAATATATAATTTACTGTTTTTTTTATTATTTTTAGTACAGTCCAGAGAAGACTCATCTATGTGTCTCAAAAATGGCAGTTGAAATGTACTATTTTTACAAATAAATCAATCCGTCCATTGAACGTCAGCGGCGTTATATTATTTTTTGGTTCAGTGCAGTTCAGCGTACCAAACGTGCAATTATAATATTAATTTACTTCGTAATCATTTCGCTTTTTAGTGGGTAATAATACTACTTCGTAATTATCAAAATTTATTAAATATATTAATTTCCAATATTGACTGTTGTTTTGTTTTCTAAAATATAGACCCATTTTAGTCTTTAACGTAATTTGGTTGTCATTTGAAAAAATAGGTAGCTTGATAACGACTTAGTCAAATAGTGATATTGTTTATTTGACACTGCTTTCACTCTACTTTATGTATGATATCCGTATCTTGACCTAATCCCATATTTATACTCAAGTTGACTATCAGAAAAAATAAAGTAACATACAAGTTTAATGAAATTCATTATATTGAATCAAATAATTATTTGAGAGTAATAATAATGAAAATCGTACGTCTTACAACCTCAAAACTTTGATAATAATGTAAATATGTTAGTAAAAGCAAATGAAAGGCAGTGCGCCGCAGTGAAAAAGATTGAGACGACATTATATAAACTTGAATATATTAACTATTTATTAAATCTTTTTTTTTGTTGGCAAGGAGGCGTGCATTCTTTCTTCAGTCTTGTGAGTACAGATGCTTGACCGGTGTGATAATGATGAAACCACGCCAGTAGGCAGTGAAATGAAATTTAAGAAGGTTTATGCGAGGATCGAACTCGTGGCCCCGCTTCATCCATATTTCTTCTTCTGGCTACTCATGAAGAACTATTTATTAAATCTTGATTATATGAAAAATGAATATAAAAAAATTGTAGTCGGTTTGATAATGATGCAAGTAACATTACTTCTTCGGTCCAATCCAAAATGATAAATTCCTTAGATATGATGCGAAATGGGTCCAACTTTCGAGGGAAATCCAATCATGTTGAACTTTATTTTTGAATTAGTTACGGAATTTTCATGCATAGAATCAAATTTTATTCATAACTCCGGCTAGTTATATGTAAGGTTGCATGAAAATTTATATATACGTTCTACTTATTATCCACGATTAATTAGTTCTAGTTAGTGTTTCGAAAAAGTTTATTCAAACTAAACCATAATTTTGTCACACCATATATTAAAATGTGCTTAAAAAGCCACTACTCTACCTCAAGTGATAGTATCTCAAAGCAAATAAGTAATTAACCTTTCACAATGCTGAAGAAAATATAAAAACCTATGAGAAAAATATTATAACTTTTTGAATTTTTGTATGAGAAATTGAATTATTACATAAATGCATATAAATTTTATATAATGGCTGTAGACTGTAGTAGTGTAGCATTATCCTTATTTTTAATTTACTTAAATACCCCTACAGTGGGGTATGTATAAGGAGAGTGAGACGCGTGACTGAAAGAAATATTTTAGTAGTCGCCATTATTATGAATATTCAAATGATTAACCCCACTTAACCATAAGAAAAGAAAAGGAAAAAAAAAGTAAAGTATGGATTTATATCCAAAAAGTAATAGTCCCGTAAAGAGTAACATATTTTTATATTTAGAAATAACTTAATTTTATGAGATAATTTACAACCACACAAATATCTAAGAGTTATTTTGAATCACACATTTAAAAAACGATTCGTTTATTTTTTAAATTTCGCATCAACTCAAATTAAAATAATTTTTTTTGAGATGAATGGAGCATATAAAAATAGAGAAAATAATAAAATAAAAAGGTGGTTATAGATAAAGGTGAGCAGAGCACGTGGATTGACTTGATCAGACCATCACGTGCACTATTATTTTAAGAATGTAAATTTGCAACTTGGAGCTACTAAAGTCTATCTTGTTACTTTCAAATACTAGTGTTGCAATATGGTTTTGTGGTCCTTAGAGTAGGAAATATGTTACTTCTACTACGTATAATTTTATGTCTCAATTTATGTTAGTATATCTTTTTTTATTCTCGAAAAGATAATAAATAGTCATATAAATATTTCAACTTATTTTGTACATAGCCATCCACATTGTGAGATTTCACTGAGTGAGTATGTTGTTGTTGTATTTTGTACTTAGCCACGGATTTCAAAATATTTTCTTTAATCTTAAACTTCGTGTGCGGTTAAATACCTTCAGATAAATTGGGGAAGGAACGGATATTATTTTAGAAGAAAATTATTCTCAAATATAGAGTAAAATTTAATATAATGTATGAATAATTGAATGATAAATTAGTTAATTATTTGGAAAAATTATGAATATTTAGGCAAGGGGATCCATGCTTCACATTCCAAGTTATTGAAGGTAAGATATACTTAGTCAGTTATCATAAGGATCAAAACAAAACAAAATTGTGAGACCAAACATACTATTATTCTTGTTGCAATTTTTTCTTAAAAAAGAAAGAAATTACGTGAATACAACTTCACGTTAAGTAATGTGTTTTGCCCATCAATTAACTACATCATAAACAACACAATAGCATTCACAATCTACTTGAGTTTTATTTATGTGAGATTTTTCTCTCATACTTTTTATGCTTTCTTTTATGTCAGTTTTTTTATATGTAGGTCAATTAATCAAATCATATCAAAATATTATGCGTCTTTAGTATTTTTCTTTATCGTCTGATTTATCGTCGTTCGAAATTTGCAATTATTAACTTTCGCATTACGTGCTAATTATTTCAAATCCAACACATTTTCCCCTAATATCTGTTGCAAAAGTCTATAAAGAATTAAAAAGAATATCTTTACCAATTTAATGGTTGAATGGAACCTTTTTTGTTTAATAAACTTTGAAGAGTGAAGAGTGAAGAGTGAAGACTATCTATCTACAACTAAGAGGCCAATCAAAGGAGAGGTCTCAATCTTATAGAGACAAGGCGGCTAATTAAAGCAAACAGTTGTCTGTTTGAAGTAGGGACGTGCATAGTTTAGACTTTAGATAAACCTGAAATTTGAATCGAAATCATAATATTTTGGACTTATATTTTTTTTAAATGGATTTCAGATTTTTTTTTTTTTTTTTTTGGATTTTGGATCTGATTTCGGATTTGAAACTTCGGATTTTTGGATCGAATTTCGTATACTTTATGTTTAGGCTACTCCACTATCTATTAATATATTAGTGCATTACTTAAGTCAAATATATCCTACTCATTACATATCAACCCCTAATTAAAAAATTACTAAGTTCAATATGTTTGGATTTATTAATTTTAAAAATGTCTACTTTTTATTTTTTGTTTCATTATCATATGTATTCTATGTATGGGATGATTTACTAAATTAGACTTGTTTATTCATAGCATGCTTCTGTTGCATCCTTGACAATGATTTTATTGCTTATATGAGTACTTTATTTATATGATTGTGATAGTAACGTGAAACTATATATACTTTATTTATATGATTGTGATAGCAACGTGAAACTATATATACTTTATTTATATGATTGTGATAGAAAAAAGGAACTATATACTAAGGCAATTTGATATAAATATTTTATTTGATTATTCTTTGTAAGAATGAGAAGAAGAATCAATTCAACTTATAAGTCGAACTGAAAATCTGAATTATCCAAATCGATTTATTCAAAATCGAACTTAAAACCCTGAATTATGTATTTTCTTAGGTTTATCGTCTAACCATGTAGAAGTCTTATGCAGCGATCGTTCCTGAAATAAAATCTAGTCCTCTCCATTACATTCAGGAGGCCGTTTCCCGTTGCAAGCGTCGAAACTTTCAAGTCACTGATTACATCTTCATTGATGATTCAGACACTTCACCTCCCATTAAAAACGCAATACAAAGTGCTAGTATTCCGGCTCAAAATTCACCACCTCTACCGGTATCCTGCGCGGCTACCCACACCGTCGACCCCTATCTCGTCGACCACCCCGCACCAGCTACTCGTCGCAATCCACTATTCTCGAATCCGTGGCGTCGCCCCATTGCCGAATCTAATAACGTCGCGCCCGCGCTGAATCACGTGGCGTTAGCCGCGACTCGTCGACCACCCCAGCCCCGATAACCTCGCCCGGGATTTTCAAATCGAAAATACATTTTAACTATCCACTCAGTTATCTCTACCCAAAATTAGCCAAGCTCAGGTGGAATGCGATTAAATGCGTGAGAAATTTGATCGCTCGCAACCACAACACGCGTGTGATCTTATCCACGAAGCGGAGGGTGAATGTGATTTATTTCATGTGGCTTTATCATCACAAATTACGAGATAATGGTGAGCTTGAGCGCCATAAAGCGAGACTTATGGCGGATAGCGCGGAAACAAGAGAATTGATTGTGGTGAGACGCTTGATCCGATGGTTAAACCGGCCGCATTCACACTGTTTTGAGCATTATCATGGGCGAATTGATCGATTAAATCGGCGATCTGAAAAATACATTCTTACATAGGGATTTGAAAGAAACTATATATATGCATCAACCACCTGCCTTCCTTCGATTCCTCAGTATGTCTGCCAGCTTCGAAAGTCACTTTATGGCTTGAAACAAGCCCCCAGAGCTTGGTATGATCGCTTTGTCATTTACATCTTGCAGATTGAGTTCATGTGCAGAAAAAGTAATAACTCACTTTTTATTTTTCATCAAGGTAATGACACTTCATACCATTTGCTCTATATGGATGACATTGTCCTGACTGTCTCCTCAAATGTGCTGAAAAATGAGATCATTACCATGCTTAAATTTGAATTTTCCATGACATACTTGGGTAAGTTGAGTTATTTCTTGGGAATTTTTGTGACTAGATCAGAGAATGTCATGTTCTCGTGTCAACGTAAATATCTTAGAATAGATTGTGTCTGAGGCTAAAATGGCTAAGCTGCAAGATTATGCCACTCTGATCGACTCGAATCAAAGCTTAGTGCGCGTGATGAAGATTCGATGCTTGATCCTTCTCTTTATATGAGTCGTTGGTGTGACGATTATCTTACTTTCTAGGCACGATATTTCCTGCTATTCAGCGGTGTATTTGTTCAAATATGCTCCTAGGGAGCCTCACTTCACAATTCTTAAACGTATCATTCGTTACGTTAAGGGTACTCTTGACTATGGGTTACATCTTTATCCATCTACACCGATCGGGCTGATATCATACACAGACGTTGATTGGGGCGGATATCAGACACACGTCGATCTATTTCCTACTATTATGTATTTTTGGAAGATAAACTCATCTCATGGTCTGTCAAACGGCAAGCCACGTTTTCCCGTTCGAGTGCAGAAGCAGAATATAGAGGCGTTGCGAACATTATTGTCGAGATTTGTTTATTCATAAACCTCTTTCTAGAGCTCCATTGTCCCTTATGTAGGGCATCTATTGTCTACTTTGATAACATATCTGTCTACTTGTCTCATAATCCGGTTCAACATCAGCGAGCCAAACATATTTATATGTATATTAATTTTATTCGTGAGAAGGTTGTCATGGGCCGTGTTGGGTATTACATGTTCCTTTTCATATCGGTGCGTATATATCTGCTGAGGACTTCCTCGTGGTGTTCTCGACTTGAGATCCGGTTTGAGCGTCGACCTTCTCTGCTCAGCGAGGGTGTGATAGAGAATATATTAATATTTTTCATATACTCTATAATTATGATTTTGATGTAATTATGGTAAATATATATTCTCATACAATTAGGTTTGTACCTGCAAATATATATATATATATATATTGTATTAATGAGAAGTCTCCAAATCAAGAGAATCACATTATTCTACATTTTGACAAGAAAACACGAAGACTAATTGTTTTCAAAATGTGATTTGGATTAAATCTCTTAATTATATATCTCTTTTCTGGTCCACTAAAGAATATTTATTATTAATAGCGTAAATGAAACGGTTATTTTTAACCAATGAATAACTTTTCTCTTATGAGTACTACTTACATCTTTCTAATATTTTGGTTTTCAAAAAAATTATGTCGATTACTCATGTTATCCTAAAACCCTACAACCAAATTAATCAAGAAGAATACTCAATGAATTAAAAGGAAACCAATTGGGGCTCGTTTGATACGTCATGTTACTGACATCTTAATTTCATTGGGTATCTTGACATCTTGAAGCTGGACTTTATTAATATATAATGGACAATATTAGAGTATTAATATATAATGAACTGTATTTTTTTAATTTTTATTTATTTTTAATACAGTTCAGGGGAGACCTACCTGCTAGATGAGTCTCAAAAATGGCAGTTGGACTGTACTATTTTTAAAAATAGTACAGTCTAGTGCAGCTGAAAACGTTCACCAAACACTGTATTATTTTTTTGTCCAGTATATTCCATCTTAATATAGCGTACCAAACGTGTCCTTTAAAAACTTACCTCTTGTGTCGTGTTGTCCCTAAAAGAAATTTAATAATCTATATATTTTATACAGTATATTTCAGTTGGAATAAAAGTACATTAGCATGCCAGATTAGGCTTACTTCAAACTTCATACAGTATAATGATGTAAATAGGGGGACCAAGTTGCACATTTTATAAACTTGAGCAACCACGACCCTAAATCTTTACAATTCATTATTTTTTAGTCCTTGAAAAAACAAAAACAAAAAATTACAACACCCATGTGACTATATCACAGCAGCAATATTTTTTTATTAATAAATAGAGATAGGACCCGGTAAGTGATATCAGGTGCTATGTTCTCAAATCCTGGTTATTCAGACACATCTCGTGATTTACTGGTTGTAGTATTGAGAGACCGATACTGTTATCTTCAGAAATAGTCTGACGTAAGTCAAGAAGCTAGATATAAAAAAAATGACGACATAATTTTCAAAATAATTCAACTTGAATATTAATAACAAAAATATGAATAAAATTCATTGAATTTCCATGCAGGATTACAATTTGTCCCATGCATCCTCATTGGACCCCCCATCAGTCATCTCTCGTGTTGTTTTACCAAATCAGTTCATGACAAATTCTTACCGATTTAATTAACATAATTTCACATCTAATCACTTAGACAAAGTCCACACACTTAACGTAAAATGTTTAAACTTGATTTGTTCAAATTATTTTTCTTCTTGGTTTTCCCTCTTTTTTGTACTTATGTGGATTGAGATAGGGTAAGTTATACATTTGCAATTGCCACTAAAATATTAAACAGTTGTTAATTAGTTTATATATATATATATATATATATATATATAAACATTATATATTTTGCTGGCTATTTTCTTAGATGTCGATTAGGTTGTGTAGAAATTTCTTGCTTAAACCCGACCATAACATAAGACAGTTTAACACGTTCCAAGCTAGAATCCACGCACACCCAATTAACTTTTTGTTTGCAAGTAAAAAATAAAAATAAAGAATATAATGAGAAGATAGAGGGAGAGAAAATTGAATTGTTTGAGTTTAAAGATTGTTTATTATTCGTGTCCAAATTAAATATGATAAATTGGAAACGTCGGTCTCAGAGCACACATATTATATTATATTGAGTATGTTGTTATTGTTATTAAAAATAATTATCATATTTTATATGAAGGTGTTTGATTGAACACAGAATTTTTAAAAAATAAAAGAGAACTTCATTAACGTATAAGTTAAATATATGCGAGATCCGTCTATTCCATTTTAATCTTTTAAATGAGTAATTATGAAAGATTCGCGTGTCTTTTCACTTTTTCTCTTATAAAGTATGAACTTTTATATCAAACGAATTTCAATAAGTCATGTCATTAAGGAGAATTTTTTTAAAATTAAAGTCTTAAAAAAATACTCCTATCATTTTTTCTTAAACAATTTTTTTTTAAAAATGTATCACATAAAATTGGATAGTCCTGGGTAATTCATTTTTGCTTTTCTTAATGACATATCATAACAGTCGTCTCAAACATTTTGGGGGTCCTGCTCTAATTCATAAAAATGGGTTCTTAATTGGGCTAAGACATGCGAAATATGAGTCTTTACAATAAATTTTGGTTAATACTACTTAATAAAAAATGAAAAAAATATACCTTAAATTTTTTCATTTTTTAGGGAGTCTGTGCGATATCACATCTCGCACGGATCCAAAGACTTGGAAATAGAGCGATTAATTGATTTAGTAAAATTAGTATAACACACACTTGTCGTACAACTTGTAAAAAACAATATTCATTCAAATCATATTTTTTTTCTTCCTTTTATTAGAGATAGAAAGAGAAAGAGAGACTGATCCAACTTCGTGGAAATCGCAAGCAATGACTTTCTTGAACTTGAGACACTCGTCTTGGACCTATTTGATTATTTTATATTAAAAAATAAAGTAACTCAAAAGCATAAATACCCACACACATCCAAAGCATTTGCTCCCTCTGATATTAAGTATTTCCACATTTATTTCTCACTTATTGGAAGAGGAGAGTTAAACACATAGCCAAAAAAAAAAAGACACTACTTTTAAAGTATATCGTATCAATTGATTAAATCAAAGTGAAAAGCAAAGAGCAAAAAAAAAATGGTGAGAGCTCCGTGTTGTGAGAAAATGGGGTTGAAGAAAGGGCCATGGACTCCTGAAGAAGATCAAATTCTTGTATCTTATATTCAATCAAATGGTCATGGCAATTGGAGGGCCATCCCTAAACTAGCTGGTAATTAATCGCTTCAAATTCTGACTACGTCTCTGATTCCTTATTCCAAAACTCACAATTGATTGAAAAAAATGGTGAAATTGTAAGAAAGTTATTTAGAACTTAATGTGGCATTCTTTTTGTAGAATTTGAAAACACATTTTTGTATTATTATTTTCATGATTTTTTTTTCTGTGAATAAAAACTTATATTATTTTTTTGAGTGATCAGGACTATTGAGATGTGGGAAGAGTTGTAGACTCCGTTGGACTAACTATTTGCGACCAGATATAAAGAGGGGAAATTTCACAAGAGAAGAAGAAGATAGCATTATCCAATTACATGAAATGCTTGGCAATAGGTAAGTTTCAATTTTCTAATATTTCAATTTCTTTCCATTTATTCTCTTTATTTTTTTGTCTCATGAAGCAATGCGTCTACCTAGAGGTGATGTTTGTGTCCATTCTAAAATCATTTGTTAATTTAGTAATCAGTTTAATTCCTTGAATATTTTTCCCTTTAGATCTATCACATGCGTATAATCTATCCCTTCAATTTTTGCTTATTTAAAGAAATAAATTAAAGGACTTTTAAAAATAAAGAAACGGCAAGAAAAATAATGTTCATAGCTCTTAAAAAACTGATTTTTATAAGAGTATTGTCTTTATCACATTCAATAATGCGTTGCATGCTCATAATCATTATTCACAAAAAAAAATTAATTTATTAAAATTTATTCCCCTTTTTCTAAAGGCAATATTACCCCTAGCATGTTGATTATTTAATCTTCACAAAACCTTTGTCTTTTTGTTCAAAGAATAGTTACAAAATCGAAGAAACATAACTTAAATATCTAATCATTTTGTTTGTATCAAAGAATAATCCAAACATATGTGAAAAAGATTCTGTTAGACAAGTTTTAGTTACATTATTAATGTCATTTGCAAATCTATGGCATTTAATTACAAGCTAAACAAATCAAGTCATGTGGTGCATATCTCCATAGGTTCTTGTGAGACAATAATTAAAGTTTAAGCACTACTATAAATTATAATGCTTGTCCACTTATATCTTAATTAAATGACAAAAGATTTGTTTAGATTTGTACTAATAATTTTTTTATTTTTCAGATGGTCTGCAATAGCAGCGAGTTTACCTGGACGAACGGACAATGAAATTAAAAATGTATGGCACACTCACTTGAAAAAAAGGCTTAAAAATTACCAGCCTCCTCAGAACTCCAAAAGACACTCCAAAAACAACAATGATTCCAAAGCTCCTAGTACTTCTCAAATTAACTTGAAAAATTCACACAATTTTAGCAACATCCAAGAAGACATTAATGGGCCCAGGTCCGGCTCAAACTCGCCAAAACGGTCGTCTAGTGAGATATCAACTGTTACAGCCGATTCAATGGCCGCGACAGCGGTCACAAACGGTGATCAGACAATGGTAAAGCAATTAGATGAGATGGACTCGTCTGAAAATTTTATTCCAGAGATCGATGAGAGTTTCTGGACGGACGATTTATCTATAGCCGATAATTCGAGTTTCGTTATGGCGGGACAAGTTCAATTTCCATTTCACATCATAAAGCAAGAAAGTGTGGAGATGGCTGAAGCAAAACTAGAGGATGACATGGACTTTTGGTACAATGTTTTCATAAAGTCTGGGGACCTACTAGAATTACCAGAATTTTGAAGGGTCAATTTGATTTACTATAAAACTTGAAGTAGTTGAATGACAGCTAATTGTTGGTGCTTTGGAGTCGACAAGTTTGAAAATCCATGTTTGTTTATTGACCTTTAGTTAGTTTAATTGTGAAAAAAACATAGTGGATGTGGGAAAAAAAAGATTATGATGGGAAAATTAATATTGAGACTAGGATAGGAAAAAGAGATATTAGAGAAAACTCTTGAAGAAGCTCTAGTCACCATCCTCCTAACTTAGCTTAATTGTATGTGAAGTACATCTTTTGTAACATGACATTACCCAAAAAAAGAATAAAAATGATTTGTTATTCATCTTAATCCTCCTGTCTCTGGATGAATTCTTGTATATTCTTAATTCTCTTGTGTATTATTTTAACCATCTGGAATTTGATGCTTAATGACCTGATTCATTCAAATTTACCTCATATATAGTCCAAGAAAGGAAAAACCGCAATCAAGTGTTTCTCCATTTTCAAAGCTCGAATCTGAAAGCTCTGATTAAGATTAATGAAGAGATTTCATCCATCTCACCACACTCATTGGTGATCAAATTTACTTATAAATTTATAATATCATACTTAATTCAATTTTTTTAATTTATCAAAATAATTAGAAATATTCATAATCTCTTGTGATAGAATTCATGAAAGTCTTTTATTCATAACATGAATTCTTACAAAGCAATAACAAGATAATAAAATAATACTATTCTTGAGAGCAAAAAGTGCAAGTGAAAGAGAAGCAATTAGATCTCTTTATATAGGATCTAATACATAAGACATAAGAGTGATTTTCCAATGTGGGACATTTGACATTTTATGCCAAAAATAACAAATGTTAACATCCCCTCTCAAACTCGCGATGATGTAAGCGAGCGTCGAGTTTGCGGCTTTAAGGTATGTGCCTTAAGTCGAAGATGATATCGAATAATATGACAATCAATCTCGATATGTTGATACGTTAAGCGAAGAGCGTATTTGTGAGCAATTTGAATAGAACTCTTATTATCACAGTACATCGGTGTTTGCGAGGAAAGAGAGACACCCATATCAACCAATAACTGACGTAACCATACAATCTCACACATAGTAGAAGCTATAACACGATACTTTGCCTCAGTTGAAGAGCGAGAAACAACATCTTATTTCTTACTTTTCCATGAGATGAGTGAATCTCCTAAAAATACCTGATAACTGTAGTTGATTTCCGATCGGTTAGGTCACCACCCGATCTGCGTGAGAAAATGCATGAAGCACGAGGATGAGGTCGATGAAAACAAAAGACTCTGATAATTTTTTCCTCGAAGATAGCGAAGAATACGCATAACTCCAGCCCAATGTACAGATGTAGGAGAGCAAACAAATTGACTGACAATGTGAACAACATATGCAATGTCATGGCGAGTAATGGTGAGGTACACGGGCTCCCACATTGAACTATATAAAGTGGAATCGGGAAGAGGATCCGTCGGTAGGTGTATATCGAAAATTAACCTCGAGGAGAGTCACTATCTGAGTATCGTGAGGCGGGCCCACTCGAGAATAGTACTTAGGCGAGAGAAGATATCCCTTCTCGAATAAGCTACCTCGATGCCTAAAAAGTAACGTAGATGGCCTAAATCTTTCATCTCAAAACGGCGAGACAAAGTAGATTTTAGGTTTGCAATATCATCACCTGTAATGATTATGTTATCAAAAGCAAAATACGACCTGCAGAGAATGATTTAACAAATACTTGACTCGTGAAAAGTGGAAATAAACCCAGAGATGATACTACGGTGGAGAACTTGTGGAACAAGCTCTTGGAGCATGTTTGAGACCATACAAAGCTTTCTTAGCGTGTGTAACACCAATTTTAAGCGGAGTCGAAGCGAGTGTCGACTTATGGTTGATTCTAAATGTATTTTAAGAGTCGCCACTAATTATTTAAGTGAATTAGGACACTTAGTTTATTGCAATAAAAATCGCAATTGACTTCCATTTAATGGTGCGAAATTAGTGAGATTACGGATCGAGTTCTTTATTATCCTAAAGGGAAGGGGTTAGGCATCCTTCAAGATCCGCTAACTTGCGGTTGTTCGTTCAAACCTAGGTTAATTATTTATTGCTCTTTTTATTCTACCTATTCTAAGCATTTATAATCGAAATAAAGTGCACTACACAATAATAAAACTAAATTAAATGCGATATAAAATAACATTAAGGACGTCTTTTAGCCACTTTTTAGGCTTTACGCACAGATGATCTCCGCTACTTGCATAAACACTTAGTAAAAGTGTTAGTATCAGAATAAATAATTTTAAAGTAATGACAGGAATTTAATAAGTAAAGCAAAAAATAAATAAATCCGTCTTTTGCACAGAGGAGGCCTTGGAAATCAGACGGAGATTCCTTCATCGGCCAAATAGTGTCCTATCACCTGATCTTGCCTCAACATACTTCAAGTATGCACATCGTCTTATCAGCCTCCTTAACACATCTAACCATCTTATCTTCTAGTATTAAATTTCAAACTACACAATATTCCAACAACTCAATCTGTCAATCAATTGCAAATACACTAAATTCAACTCTTTTCAACCTTTAAAAGCAAATGCATAAACAAGAAGAAGCAACATTCCATCTATTTCACTACTAATAATCAAAACTATCAAAGCTGAGATTTCCCATACAAGATCTAGCACTAGTCTGGATCAACCTTCTAACTATGGTAATTATATCAAGATACCCATAAATAAAGAAAATCATACAGTTGTATACCCGGGGTTTCAAGAAACAACGAGACAACCTTATCAAGATTGAAATCTTCTAACAACCCTGATCACAAAACTCAAGAACAATAACAAAACCAATAAATTAATGAACTTTCTAAATGGGTTTCATGAGTTGTTGGATGACGGTAAAAGAACCAAACTTTGAAATCTCCGTCTTGTGGTTAACAACCAAAATAAAATAAGATCAAAAGAAAGAAGCGTCTCACTTGATCGCAGAAGTCGACTCGCGAGGAAGAAACATTTCTGAGTAAAGGATTACGAAGTTGCAGCCGATAGGGGTGATATTGGAGATGGGTGTTCCGGTGTAGGTTCGCAGTGATGGTCGACGGTAGAGGTGAGAGGGTGAGGCTGCTGAGGAGAGAGGGTGACGGAAAGAAGTGAGTGAGGTGAGTGAGGTGCGAGGGCGGCGAGGCGCGAGGAAAGAAAGGAAGAGGATTTTAAAAAAAATGGAGAATGGGGGAGGGCCTTGCCTTATGCGGATGCCCTGATCATGAATGCTCCCCCCTCCTTTTAATGTTTATTATATAGGGGGATTAGGTTTAGGGTTTGGTTTTTTTTTTTTGGGGGAAAATGAAAAGTGGGTTTTAGGGGGGAAAATAAAAGAGTGTTTGGATGAAATAAAAAATGGTGTTGGACTGGACTGATTCCAATTGTGTCTTGGATTTGGTTTGACAAAAATGCAAATTTGGTTAATTATTTATTTAAAAAGATGCAAAATTAAAAATACAAATGCCGATGCGATAATGATAATAATAAAACGATATTTAAGAAATGTTTAATGTCTAATTAAAAGTAAAACGGGATGCTAATTAATTATTTAAAGAGATGCAAATATTATTAAAATAAAAGCGATTATAACAATAATAAAAACATAATATTAACAAAGACATAATGATTAATTTAACATAAAAAGATAAAAAATGCAAAAAATGCTGATTAAAATGTGGTGTCCTAAAACACTTAGAATTGCAACAAATATACAAAAAACGGGTCAAAATTGATCAATGACGTGCCCTCTTATGCGGAGATGATGGAAGAGTCTTGGACAAAGATGTTGACTTGTAGTCAATTTTGTCTGTTTATAAACTAGAACTCAAAAGCGGGGATGATGCAGATCAAAAATGTCGATGTCAAATCATGATGACTGGTCGTTGTGATGCAAAAATTAAAAAGCAAAGTGGCCGATTAAAAATGTCCCGATGTCGAAGTATGATTGACCGGGTTGCGAATGATGTGGTCTTTGAAAAGACAAGGTTATTGTAGATGTTGATGGCGTCATTGCATAGGCGTCACGGTGCTCGTCGTTGCATGGGCGAAACATGAATAAGCGGATGTTAAATCGTTGCGTAGGCGAAACATGAATAAGCCGTTGCATAGGCTTTTATGAAATGACGTCGTTTTGGACGCAATGCAGATGCTCGTCGTTGCATAAACGAAACATGGATGGCCGTTGCGTAGGCTTATATGAAATGACGTCGTTTTGGACGCAATGCGGATGCTCGTCGTTCGTAGACGAAACATGAATGAAGCCGTTGCATAGGCTTAAATGAAATGGCGTCGTTGCATAGACGCGATGCAAATGCTCGTCGTTGCATAGACGAAACATGAATGAAGTCGTTGCATAGGCTTAAAAGAAAAGGCGTCGTTGCATGGACGCGATGCAGATGCTCGTCGTTGCATAGACGAAACATGGATGAAGCCGTTGCATAAGCTTATATGAAATGACATCGTTTTCGGACGCAATGCAGATGCTCGTCGTTGCATGGACGAAACATAAATGAAGCCGTTGCATAGGCTTAAATGAAAATGACGTCGTTGCATAGACGCGATGCAGATGCTCGTCGTTGCATAGACGAAACATAAATGAAGCCGTTGCATAGGCTTAAATGAAAATGGCGTCGTGTTCGGAGGCGATGCAGATGCTCGTCGTTGCATAGACGAAACATGAATGGCCGTTGCATAGGCTTAAATGAAATGGCGTTGTTGCATAGACGCGATCTGATGCTCGTCGTTGCGTGGACGAAACATGAATGGCCGTTGCATGACTTAAATGAAATGCATTGGTTTATGGCGTACTGCTTTGTGACTTGCACAGGTTGAGATAACGTCATTGCGTAGGCGTTGTGCGTTTGTAACCGCGTGGGCCTATTGTTGTGTTCCTGCCTTTCGATATGAAGATCCCGCACTCAAAGAAAACTTGTGAGTTTTTAGAAATGAGTGGTTAATTAGCGTCGACTCTGTAGCTTTGGCTCTTGGCGCTTGCATTCTTGGTTTGCGAAGACCTGGTTGACTGCTTTTTCTGTCTATTGCCATTTTCTTGCGAATTCCTTAAAATGTCGATTTGAGTAATGAAGATGTTGAATAGGTAAGGTTGCATCTTGGCCTATCAGCGTCGGTAAGCATTTTTTTTTTTTATAATGAATGAAAAGCTAATGCGAGAATATGGACAATATACAATTGAGTAGATGAGAATGCAACCCCCCGAAAATATGTAGGTAGTAATGGATGCAAAATATATGAGGATGCTAAACTCTCGATGGACAAAATCGAAGTCGTGTGCGAAACAAGGAAGAAATATTTCTAACGGTGTGACCGAAGTCGATGTGGTACGCCTCGTATCCGCCAGAAGTCGGTCAAGCGTAGTTCATCTTTGCAAAAAATAAGAATTTTTATGATTTTTAAAATGATGCGGGACCGAAGCCGATGTGGCCGCCTACGTATCCCGCCGAGGGAATCAGGTCAAGACGTAGTTCGTGATGCAAAAATAATGATTTTTTTATGATTTTAAAATGATGTGGGACCGGCGATGTGGCGCCACGTATCCGTAGGGAATCAGTCAAGCGTAGTTCGTGATGCAAAATAATTTTTATGTAATATGCATTTTGTTATTTTTTTACGAAAAAATGGAAGCGACATTACGTTCGACTCGGTTGATACCAACAATTAGTATTGTGCGTAAGGATGTTCTTTTATTGCTTTCGGTATAAGCGAGATTGACTCGGTGTAATTCACGGCTTCAGATAGTACCTCAGACATACCTGAGTGTCGACACACCTGCTTGCATCCAAGGTTTCGAACTACACGTAATCTCACGTTTCAAATGCCTCACTGAAAGAAAGTCCCATTATCACATATATCCCAGTATTTTGAATTTTGGGACGTTGAGAGAAAAAACACTCACACTCAGAAAGATGTTCAATGCATGCAATTGTGATGCCATAGGCTTGGCCGTCATGTAAGTATCCACTAATGTGAGAACCCTCAGTATAAGATCATGTAGGGCTTGTCACGGGCTTGTAATGTAGGCTTGGGGAAAGGTTGGATATCATTTGGGTAAAAAGTGACTAATCCTTCCTCGAGCGTTGAACTACGTCCATGCTTGATATTTGTGCGCTTTAATGCTGACTTGCTTTCTTTTTGTCCCAGTTTTTCTGTACTGACTTCTTTTGAATCTTTCATTTGGAGCCCCCCCCCCTTTTTTTTTTCTTCGGGGTTATGTATTCCCCTTTTTTTTTATAACATCGAGGCTTTTGATTTCTTTTTTGTGTGAAGTCGTCTCTGCTTTTGTTTTGTTTTCCTTTTGAACTTTGACAACTTTCGTCTTTGCAAACTTCAGCGCAGGATTTTGTCAGCCACTTGCACATTTCTAAAGCGCTCGAGGAGGTCGGGCCAAGAGAGGGATAGTGCGTCTGCACTTCGAGAAAGTATAAGTGTAATATGCGGTTGTCAAAAAATAGGTTTTAGGCTCAAAGAGGTGTACTAGGGATAATGTTATTTGGTAGGCTGAAAAGGCTCAAACGGGTCAAAGAAAGCCTACGATCATTTCCTACACCGAGTGTTACTCAGGATTTCGCCTCAACAAACATTCAGGCCAAGTTCTAGATCACAATGCAATGCAATTGAACTTATTCAAATAACTCACCACACAATGCATATGAAACGATGAGGTCGGCTTCATTCTTATCTTGGAAACATGCAAGACAATGTTATCTGCGGGTATGAATAAGAGGTACCAAAAAAATCTATGGTTTACCACAAAGTCAACTCATGCTGATTATCATTTTTTATTTATTTATGCACAACTCTAACTGTATTGGTATCAACAAAGTTAAACAATAATACTTAAAAAAAATGTTTTTGTATTTTTTGAATAACACATTTTTTTTTGTTTTTTTTTTGTTTTTTTTTTAATTAATATTTTTTTTGAATAAAGGGTATCGAACCCGAATAGGGCTGCCTACGTATCCCGCCGAGGGAATCAGGTGCGTGTAGTTCATGAAAATATATTATAAAATGTATGCTTGAAAAGAATTTATTAATGAAAGGATAGCAATATAAAGCTGTGCAAAAGAAATGATTGCCCATTGTGGACGAATGCAAAGTAAAATAAATGCCCGAAAACATGATGAATGGATGCATGAGTGAGAAATGCGTTTTTTTGTTTTTTTTGTTTTTTTTTGTTTTTTTTATTTTTGTGGTGTCGAACTCAAAATGAGTTGCCTACGTATCACACCGTGTGGTGAGAATCAGACACGCGTAGTTCGGAAAATATATTATAAAATGTATGCTTGAAAAGAATTTATCAATGAAAGGATAGCAATATAAAGCTGTGCAAAAGAAATGATTGCCCATTGTGGACGAATGCAAAGTAAAATAAATGCCCGAAAACATGATGAATGGATGCATGAGTGAGAAATGCGTTTTTTTTTTTTTTTTGTGGTTTTTATTTTTGTGGTGTCGAACTCAAAATGAGTTGCCTACGTATCACACCGTGTGGTGAGAATCAGACACGCGTAGTTCGGAATAATTATGGTAAAATGCATGATGTGAAAGAACTATGTAATTAACGCTAAACATGTCAATTGAATTTGCAAATAAAGATACAAAATATAGGAAAACTGAGAGCGATGTCTCGTTGGTATAAAACTGATTTTTTTTTTCGACCGCCTTGAACTGATTGCGAGGACGACATTCCTGCAAAATATGAGACATGGGTGAGTAGGAAAATGACAAAATAATAAAAATGAAGAGGTGACAATACAGTCAAAGACTCCCCTGATTGGTTCGACTGAACTGGTGGTAGATGTTTCACAAAGTCCAAGTCGCGCTATTCAAGAGTGATTTACGCAGTAGAAGTCCTGATTGCAATGTGACAGCAAAAAGTGCAAAAATGCAAATGCTCGAACCAGAGTCACAAAAGGATAATTATTGCATTAAATAATATGTACAGAGTTGCTAGCGACAAACAATAGTAAACAAAAAAGCATGCAAATTAAGCGCGTGCCCTAATATGCTTGGGACCTCCCTTATGCCAGAGGTGAGCCTAAACGTCAGATATACGGGATTATGATAAATAAGTCCAAGCCGTTAAACTGCAATGTTTTGTTGGAAATGACGACCAAATGACGGTGCACTTTTTTCAATTTTGGCGTGTCATGATCAAGCTTGGATCCGTCCATCATTATCACGCTACACATATATGCTTATTGGTCGTTGGGTTGTGAAACCCGTCGACAATTTGGTGGATTCCCTAATTGTGGAGACGATACCAAGGTCCGATCCACCTAAGATGTATGCATGCATGACTTAATAAAAAGTTATATAGCTCTATCTTAAGTTTTCTAAGATTTGGCTTACTAGACAAAATGGTTCCCGAGCGGACTACTCGAGTGAGAAGGCTACGCAGCCACCGGTTGGACCGGATTCTCCGCGTCTATTACCAACTCTCCTAAATTTGGGTTTTGAAGAAAGAATTTTGCTGATGCACCAAGCGCACCTCGCGTGTAGTGTGTGATAGTGTTAATTTTCCATAATGAAGGAAATATGAGCGGAATGACAATTTAAGGAAAGCAATAAAAGAATGTAGCAATTAAAGTAGTTAATTACAAAATAAAAACAAACAATATAAAATATTTACAACAAATATAAAAGCAAAATAAAGTGCAATATTTAATTAACCTGAGTATGTTATGATCAAGAACCTGATATCCCCAGTGAAGTCGCCATCTGTAACACCCCATTTTACACCGGAGTCGAAACGGGAGTGCCACTTATGGTTGATTCCTAAATGTATTTTAAGGAGTCGCCACCTAATTATTTAAGTGAATTAGGACACTTAGTTTATTGCAATAAAAACATAATATTATTTAACATAATATTATTTAACATAATATAATAAAAACATAATATTAACAAAGACATAATGCTTAATTTAACATAAAAAGATAAAAAATGCAAAAAATGCTGATTAAAATGTGGTGTCCTAAAACACTTAGAATTGCAACAAATATACAAAAAACGGGTCAAAATTGACTGTCAACAGCGTGCACACTTGTCCTGGACTATGTGAAACACCAAGTGGAGGGACCATGTAGACTTCTTCTTGAAGACCCCATTCAAAAAAGCATTTTTAACATTGTTGACACCCAATTTTGACCCTCCCGTCCAGTCATTAACTAAAATTACACTAATTTTAAAACAATATTGAAATAATAAAATGCAGCAATAAAACATAAATACAGGCACAAATAAACAATTTAATAATAACTTCGCATTTTCTTACGTAGAGTATTAAGCACTTAGAGTCCCGCGCCTGCATTAATTAATTTCAAGCCCTGTCGTAATTCTTAATTAATAATAAATACATAAAGTAAATAATTTAACATTAACGTCGTGTCAAGTAGCATAGTTGCATTTATTAATACGCAAGAGAATTTCATAATCATTCGTAATTTTAAAATCATTTTTAAACTAATACATCGTTTACTAGTCTCATGAGATAAATATTAAGCACTAATCAATTAGCATGCCCGCATTTATTAGGATAATAATAACTACTTAAACTAATAAAACACCTAAGTAATTTAATCACAATTTAGATTTCATTTTTTTGTCTATCACTAATTAAATAATACACCTAAGGCTTTATCTATAACCCATAAATAACAAATACCTAAACTCTACCCAACCCAAAACTAATTAAAATACCCCAAGCCCAACCTATTTTCAAAACCCGCGCCCACTACCCTCACCCCTTCAACCCGCGCCCACTACCTCACCCCGCATGACCACGACCCGCGGCCCATTTCCACTTTAACCTTTAACTCACCCCATGACCACAACCGCGGATCATCTCCTCATCCTCACGAAACCCTAACCCTTCCACCCAACTCATCCGCCGCGCACCTTCCCCCTGCCACGAATCTCGCAGATTTTGGTGGAAAATCGGCATAACCAAACCGAATCCTCGCCTCCATCATAACCAAATCGTTCAACAAGAATAATATCAAAATCGTCCCTAAAATGGTAACTTGCCATAACCGAAACTTCAATCAAACCTTACCATATAACACCTAAAATTACACCAAAATCCCCTTAAAATCATCCGAATCAGCCCTTAGAATGGTCGAAAATCAGCACCTATTTTGGTAAACAATCACTCGAAAAATCGGTGCAAATCATCCACTAAACCGTCTAGACTTACCATAATCGAAACCTAACTAGGGCTATAAATACTAAGTTTTGACATCAATGAGCATGATTCATTTCCCATCGATCGGTCATTGAGTCGATCATCGAACTATCACGATGTCAAGTCTAGAAACCCTTTTCTTTCTATCGAAATTACTACTATCGATTCTTTCAAAGCGATCTTTGTGACTTTTCCTTCGACGACGATTCGGGAAAACCTTTGTCGTCGCCTCAGTTCGCTACCCACAAAAGGTCCGGAAACCTAATCCTTTCTATTACTGAGTTATTATATGCTCTGCATGATAAGATTCGTGTGCTATTTATTGGATCTATTTGATTTAACCCAGTTTAGTCGTTGTTCTTTGATAAATCTGTTTAGTTGTAGTTCTCAATATTTGGGGTGTCGAGTTTACTTTCCAATATATGTGTGTTCGACTGTGGTTTTCTATGGATATAGTTGGTTGGGTAACGTTGGTATAAGGATCTCAGATCCATGGTTGATATCTGTTGTCGTTGAGTCGCTTAAATATTGATTTGGATGTTACATTTTATGTGTGTTTTTGTTTTAGGCCTTTGGATTACGTGTTCATTTAGATACATATTTAACATAGTGTTATGGTGGGATCTTACATTCAACCTTAGGGTATTTGTAGTTAGTCAAGTGAATAATGTGGTATTGATTCATCTTTAGGATTACAATCTGTGGCACTTGAATACCTGTTTGTGTACACAGTTAATTACATGAAATAGTTTGCCCTGTCTCTATAGTCTTTTAAAAGTTCCATTGAATTATGGGGAAGTGTATGCTACCTATCAAATATTTCACCGGTTGTACTCTTGTCCTACTTAATCGACTCATTTAGACCATGTCAATGTTACTATTTGAACCATTTTATCTTGTTTAGAGCATATATACGAGTTTGTCTAATTGTGTTCTTTCTTGGGGTGTTATCTTGATGGATATCTGATATAAGGGTGGCCGTATATGCTTAACGGACCAGTGGCGTTAGGCATAATCTAATATATATTGTTTCTAAGGATGTCACTTAGCCATTTATGTCGTCGGCTATGTCTAATAAACCATTATGCCTCACATATCCTATTAATGGATCCCAATCTAGCGATCTTGAGTTTGTCCCATATCATCCAAACTATTGGTTTTAGAAACATCTATCTTATATTTTCCCTTTGAGTTCTCTTGAGCGGTATACTAGTGGCATGACTTACAATAAAGCTGGCATCTTACCTTCATATTCGCATCGCTTTGATTGTTCACTATGCGATTTATTGTCTAAATTGCCTCGATAATATATTCAATGTATACGGGTTGTATATCTTTACAGTTTCACGTGGATGTCTAGTATATATCACCCTTTATATGGCAGTTTGTGTCAATGGGCATGTCGGGGGTGGCTTGATATTTTATAATCTGGAATTTAACGCTATCGGGGCCGGGGTCACATTTCTTGCATATTGAGGCCCATCACTGGTGGAATATCTGCATGGCAGTAATTAGTGTTGGCAACATATGTGCTTGTGTATTTAATTCAATATTCCATTTATTTTGCATATGACGGAGTGTACATTACTTACTAATCCTTTCTTTCTTATTTTTTACATGACGCGCATCGGAGAATAATCAGAGTCTGTATGAGACTCAACATGACTTTCACATCGCCAACTATACTTCCGCCGCAGGGCTTCCAAACAATCATAAGATAGATGGCGTCGCCATCCGTCCTAGACGCTACAACAACTTCAGTCTCATTCTTCCCTTTGTTTATTTACGCATTTATTTATTTGTTTGTTTATTATTGCCATATTTATTAACCTTGTAATTAATAGGATAACTAACTCTATTAGCTTTTGAATATATGGGAAGGGTAGTATAAAGATGAATCCGCTCTTTGTTAATTCTAGATTCGTCATACAAATCTAAATCCAAGATAAATTAATTAATCCTAGTTATGCTTTAGTTATGTAGTCAAAATACCACTCCTTATCTAGAAAGAAAGAAAAATAGATTTTCTTATAATTTCTTCATAAACAACATAGGAGCAACTTATTACTTTTCTTAATATCATTAACGTTTCATATACATTTACAAAGACAATTTCCTAACTAATTCTATAGGCTTATAGGAATAATTTGTCATTTTTTTTTTACTTTGTCAAATAAAGAATGATTTCATAATTAACCTTAGGTATAAAAGTCTTAATCTTACATATACCTATAGGATGTAATTTATCTTTTAATAAAAAAACAATTTCATGTTCTATGAATTGCATAATTAATTTTACATATTTTGTGAGTCTTATAGAATCCCTTTTAGTTATCAAAATACTTTCTTCTAGATATTTGCTACATCCTTTTTTTTACCTAAATAATTTTTCTAAAACATGCACCTCTTAACTAGAATAAATTAACATATGTTTGAATGGATAACCGCAAGTTAGCGGATCCTTTAGGGTGCCTGATCCCTTCCTTTAGGATAATAAGAATCCTTACTCAGAATCTTATTTAGTTTTACAGACCATTAAATGGAGTTAATGCTGACTTTAATCAGTTAGTATTTAGGTGTCCTAATTCACCCAATTAATTAGGTGGCGACTCCCTTAAACATTTTTAACATTTATTTCTTACATTTTTGGGGAGGATAACCATTCCGTCGCACTCAAGCCTGAGAGTTCAAAATCGGAGTGCGGCGACATGGCGACTCATTGGGGATAGACAGGTTCTTAACCATAACAAACATAGGTTAATTATTGTGCTTCTTTTTTCCTTTCTTTATTTATTTATTTGTTTTTTTTTATTTATTTGCTTAACTTACTTAATTTGCTTATTTTGTGTTTCACACTTATTTGCTTTATATTTTGCCTAAACTATTTTGCTTTATATATGAATATTTGCATATTGTTTTAAGCGCTATTTATTCCGCTTTCCTTAAGCGGCATTCGCTCATACTTCCTCCCTTATGGAAAATTCACACTATCACACACGACACGGGTGTGCTTTGCACTGCAAATTTCTTTCAAACACCCAAATTTAAGAGAGTTGGTATTTTGCGCGGAGAATCCGGTCAACCGGTGGTCGCGTATCCTTCTCACTCGAGTAGTCGCTCGGGAACCTTGCGTCTAGTAAGCCAAATCTTAGCAAACTTAAGATAGAGCTATACCACCCTTTATTTTAAGGCATGCGTGCATTTACCTTAGGTGGGTCGGTCCTTGGTATCGACACCACTATTAGGAAGACACGAACTTGTCGATGGGTTTCTCAACCCAACGACCAACCAAAGATATTATGTGTTGCCGCGTCATGATAGATTTATCAAGCCAAAGACATACCCAAAATTGGAAATGTAAGTTTATTATTATTGTTTTTGGAGATTTGTAACATGGATCATATAAGAATGGTTAGCGGAGTTCTAATAAGCTAAGAGTATGGTGGGAGGATTTCGACATCAATGATCGGACGATGATTAGGAAGAAGTTGGGGTGTCTCGTCTCACTATTTGGTATTTCGCGGATCCGCATTTGATCAGAGCTTTAATCGATTTTGGGATCGGACCAAGTCATTTTCAAATTCAAGGATTTTGAGATAACTCCTACATTGGAAGAAGTGCATTATTTCACGACCTAGTTTACCAAGGTAGAAGGCAGTTATTCCCAATGACCAATCGGGAAGAAATTCCTCCGCTACATGGGTCTTAAGAATACTAAGGAGTTGCGTTGCTTGAGAACAATGGGTGTCTCTTGACTATCTTTACGAGAGGTATGGACATAATAACGCTTACAAGACATGCAAAACAGAATTCTCGTGCACTCTACGCCATTGGCAAAGCAGGCGTCTGTGCGTTCACTTGCCGCTCTACTTGGCACCTTGATTTTTCCTGCAGGTATGGCAAGATAAGTACCTGCATATGTTCTGTGGCCAGATCACTTTTCGAGGGAATTGACGGCATACAACCCACTTTGGTTCCTATGATTCTGGCAGAAATATTTCGAGCTCTTGGGAAATGCAAAAGAGGACAGACAAACTTCTTTGAAGGTTGCAATCTTATCTTACAAATGTAGGCCGTGGAGCGATTTTACCAACGGTCAGATATGACAGACGTTTGTTTCAGCGCATCCTACAAGATCGACAGTTTCTATGATAGAACGAAACTGTTTGTGTCACCGGTCGGCATCAAAGATTGGTGCAAGTTTTGACATCCGCGCACGGATCGGATCGATGGAAATATCCTTTACTCCACAAAAATGGAGCCTTTATGCGTGGTAAAGAATTGTACTATATTGAGCTTATTGGTCTAAAGGTCTGCAACCATACGCTCCCTACGCACGCTCAGACAATTCGGCCAGAAACGAATAATCCACTCCGATCGGACGTGGGAGTTTGGAAGTTACATTTGGACCGGACTTTATTGTGCCTCGAGCTAGACAAATTTTGAAAGAATGGGGCGACATTAACAAAATAGACATCGGAGATGAACAAGCGAGCACACACGAGTATCGGACATGGGTGCAGAGGATCACATCAACACAACCTACTGACCCGAGAGAGCGAGGTTTCGAGGACATGGACCAAGCGATAGAATGAAGAATAATCAACTCGAGAGAGGTCATCACCCGGACATGTGGGCCCTAATGCACGATGCGATCTGATACTTGGAGCGAGGGCTATACCAAAGAAGACCTAAGTTCCACTATCGCATCGGCGACCACGATTATTTAGTTTTTCCATTGTTTTCTTATAAAATGTCATTTCAATTAGCTTTATTTCCAATAAAGGCATTCCAATACAATGGCTTGGGTACATCTAACGTGACTTTGCATTTTATGGCGCTTAGGCCTACCTGCGGCATGATAGAGGCCCCTTGCGTATTAGGGCGCTTTAATCTACTTTATTTGTTGAAGCTTATTATATGCCCGTATGTTCTGCTATTACATTTAAAGCGACACGTGTTTTGAACTAAAGGACTTTTACTCCTCGTCGGTGATTTGTGTTGGCAACCTTGTGAGCACCCATATTTCACGGATCAAAGCACGAGCAACAAAAATGAATGATTCGGGGCAAGCGAAGGATGGCTTGGGACTCATCGCCATTCAGCGAGATGAACCAGACATCGTAGAAGAAATGCTCCGTATTAGATGAATACCTTGCTCAATCTGCAACAAATGGCGGTCATGCAGCGAAATGGATAGACTCGAAATTACTAAGCTATCTATAAGCCTCGACACACAACTACCCACACTTCCTAATTCACCGCCCTTTCGGCGCCATCCCGATATCCAGCGGATAACCCGCGACCTCGACCCACAACACAACAACACGCCCTCATAACCGCGGCCCGAAGCCGCAACACAACAACACACCTCCTCATAACCCACGGACCTTAAACGACCCTAACGCGCACACGCCGGCCCCGGATAATACAAGCCACCTTACGCGCCCAAAACAACCAACCTACTCAACCGACCGATGACATACCATAATAGACAATACGGATCACCGTATATGTGACCCGAGCACCACATCTCACACGTGTACCTATACCTCCCGAGTTTGCTCGATATGAAGAGGCGGAGAAGAGGACAAGAGTTGGGATAGATGAAAGCGTGGCGAGAGAAATTCACGACTTGAAGAAAGCTTTTAAGAACCTGCGGATGGACAAAGTCGCGAGGATTGGAATACGAGGATTTATCGCATCCAGACGTCGAAGCGCGTTGGATACAAGGTACCAAAGTTTGACTGTTTGGCAAAAGTAATCCTCGTGCACACCGAGATCTATTGCGACAAATTAGTGGGAGTGGGAAGAGATCAATCAATCATCGTGAAATTGTTCATAAGGAGCTTGGCCGAGAAGCCTTGGATTGGTATACTAGCCGGATCGAGGAAGTGGCGTAGTTGAGGCGATGGCCGAGACTTTGTAGGCGAGTTCGGGTTTAATACGGACAACGTCTGGGCAGATTCTATCTAATGAAATTGGAGAAAAGTCAATAGAAACCTTTAGGGAATATCTGATGAGGTGGAGATCTGAGGCGGCGAGGTCGTCCACACCTATGGAAGAAAGTGAAATGACAACACTGTTTGTGCAATCCTGAAGGACCCCACGTACTACGAGAGGTTGATCGTCGTTGGCGCGATTTTTTAAGTAGTGAAAATGGGAGATTTTGTGGAAGAAGGACTTAGAAGGTAGGATCACGAACTGGCGCTGCAAGCAACAAGCAAAGCAATACAATCGAGTCGATGGGAGGGATGAATAAGAAGAAGAAGGATGGGCGACTTTGTCATGGCGGTGCAACAACACAAAGCGAATCGAGCCACGACATACCAACCCCAAACCCAAACATACCAACCCCAACCCCAAACATACCAACCCCAAGCATACCAAAACCCCACATTCCAAAACCCTCCATATGACTATCTTAGCCAAAATACTGCCACATACAATCAACCTTCACCCATCTACACCACCGGCCAATATCTGACCCACGGGCGTTCGCCCACGCAAATCCTCACAAACCGACCAGCGTACCCACCCCCACAATACCACGCCTGAAAACACACCTAGACCCGAACCAACACCGAGAGGAAGCCCACAAAACCATACACCCCGTTGGCTGAACCATACTCCCAACTATATGAAAGACTGAAAGCCGTTGGTTTTATACAACCAATCCCAGGGCGAAATCCTAATCCACTCCTACCATGGCATGATGAGGATAAGCATTGTGCATACCGTTCGGGAGTGTCGAGCACGTCTGAGATAGTTGTTATGCTTTGAAAAACAGAATTGAGGAGCTAATCGGAAGGAGCTATTCGGTTGAAAGAGCCTTCCTAATGTCAACAACAATCCCCGCCAAATCACGACAATCTTTGGCGTGCACATGATCACCTTTGATGATGTATGCGATATGGAAGGACTATCGTACCAATCGAGGAGAAAGGACAGGATCCTCACCACGTTGCCCGTATGATTACTGCCAAGTCGGGCGTTGGAAGTAGTGAGCCGTCATAAGCCTTTGATGTCGATCTTAGTACCGAGGATGGAGTCATTTGATCAAACAGCGTAATGAGGGTAAGCGAGACAGTGGTAGAAGGCATTATACTGTGGGGTGGCGAGTCCGGACAACGTTACTCATCAGTAAGTATCGCGAAGGGCGCCGGAAAAAGATGGCCGAATCCGGTAGAGGAATTTTGGAGAAGGATGCCTCTGAGAGACTATTCCATTGTAGAACGATTGAGTAAAACACCGGCAAATTTCTATTGTCATTGTTGATGAATTAGTGAACCACCGAACGGCTTTGATGGAGGTTTTGAAAGAAGCGCGTATGCGGCGAGGCATCCGATGAGAACTTTTCGGCATTGATCGGGCAGATTAAAGAGGTGCAAAAGATAATCTTCCATGAGAATGAATTGCCTCACGAAGGTCGGGGTCATAATAAGGATTTGAACATAACAGTCTCTTGTGGTAATAAGTTTATCTCTCGCGTCTTGATTGATGGGTGGTCAGGTGTTAATGTATGCCCTTTGAATACTCTTCGAACTTTAAGTCAACATTGGGAAACTCATGAAAGCTACACAAGGTAAAAGGTTTGATGGGACCACGAGGAGCGTCGCGGCGAGATTGATTTGACACTACGGTCGGGCGCGAGTTCGAGATAGAATTCCAAGTATTGGACATATCCACACGTCTACAATTTGTTACTCGGTAGGCCTTGGATCCACTTGGTGGGCCGTCCCTTCCACTTTGCATCAAGTCCGAAATTCATCGGAATCATCATGAAGTTGTGGTTGAGGAGACAAGGACAACAACGCTAAAGAGGCGATTCGGTCATCGAGAGTATGGAGAAATTTGGATGGATCTGTCTACCGTATGAACAAGATCGTAGATGTTAGCAAGGCTAAAGGGATCGACTACCTCGCACTCCCAAAATGGTGGCCCGAGAGATCTTTGAGAAATGGTTTGAGCAGTAGAGGACTTGGACCAAGACTAGGAGGAATCACAGAGCCGATTCACTTGCCGGAGAAGAAGGACACTTTTGGTCTCGGATATCAGCCCACTGCCGAGGAGATGATGTTATTTGATCTCAGAAGGAAGGGTGAGTCTCATCTGCCAAGACCTGTTCCACCCCTGAATCATTCATTCGTCAAAGCATGCCTGCCGGCTACCGGAAGAGGAGGATCACGCGTTCTGCGGATGGACTTGAGGCCTTTTCATTTACGAGGAAGAAGCGAGTGTCATGCGGTTTTGGAAGACCACGCGGATGACGGACCATTTGGAGTGCGAGCCGGAGATGTCTTGAGCAAGCGGACTGTACTCCCAACACTGTTTTTTCATGAGTCTGGGTAGAATTAATAATTAGACGTTTTTAAAACAATTCAATTCGTATTTTTCTGAATTATGGAACACATTTTTTTTATGAGCTTATTTCCCTTCTGAAGTTTTAATAACAAGTTATGTTTTAATCAACGCTCTTTATTCCCTTTCTTTCAGCATACAAAATAATATACTTGTCGATAATGAAAATGTGACATGTCATGAAACAAGCGAACAAAATCGAATAATCAGAAGCGAACCGAAGAAATTTCATTGGAGGAATTAACGAGGAGTTAGGAAAATTAGAGGATAAGTCGAAACCTAATGCGGATGAAAGCAGCTTGATAAACCTAGGAGACGATAAAGTCGTGAAGGAGACAAGGATCGGCGTTCACTTGAATACCACGGAGAAAGAAGATTTGGTGGCCCTATTGAGCGGTATGTCGACATATTCGCGGTCTTATGATGACATGCGAGTCTAAGCACGGACATCGTTTCTCATAAGCGCCCATTGAGCCATCATGTCTTCGGTGAAGCAAAAACCAAGGAAAATCAATCGGATCGAGTTTGAAAGTCAAGGAGAGATCTCCGAACAATTGGGCGCAAATGTCATTCGGGTAGCAAGGTACCCCCAGTTGTAATATTGTGCGATAACAAAGAAGGATGGCAAAATACGAGTTTGTGTCGATTACGGGGATCTCAACAAGGCAAGCCAAAGATGATTTTCCGCTTCCGAACATTCATTTACTCGTTGACAATTGTGCGAAGCATGAGTTGCGATCCTTTGTCGATTGTTTAGGGTACCGTCAAATCTTAATGAGCGAAGAGGATCGAGAGAAGGCGCGTTCACCACCCGTGGGTATATTATTATCGAGTCATGCCATTTGGACTTAAAAAGCGAGTGCCACTTACATGAGAGCCATGACTACCATTTTCATGATATGATCCATAAGGAAATTGAAGTCTACGTGGATGGCGTCATTATCAAGTCGCGGAGGCTACGGATCATCCGTCCATCTGAAGAAGTTTTGAGCGATTGAGGCAATACAACACGAAGTTAAATCCGGCAAAGTGTGCCTTGGCGTCAGTGAGAAATTGTTGGGTTTCATTGTGGCGAAGGGAATAGAGTTGGATCGCCGAAGATAAAAGCCATTCAAGGGCGCCTCATAGAAGAATCGCGAGGAAGTGATGAGTTTTCTCGATGCGTTTGAATTATATCGCGGAGTTCATACACGATCAGCGGTGATATGCGAACCAATATTTAAGTTGTTAAAGAAGGGCCGCCACTAAGTGGACATTGGAGTGCCAACAAGCCCGACAAAATCAAAGAGTATCTGTCGAATCCAGCGGTCTTGGTGCCTCGAACCCGAGGCCTTTGCTATTATACTTATCCGTATTGGAAAATGCATTCGGATGTGTGTTAGGACAACATGATGAGGCGGGAAGGAAGGAACAAGCAATATACTACTTGAGTAAAAGTTCACGCCTTATGAAGCTCGTTACGCAATCTTTGGAGCGCACGTGTTGTGCCTTGACTTGGGTTGCCCAAAAATTCGGACATTACTGTCGCATACACCACTATCATCTCGAGGATGGACCGCTCAGTATATCTTTGAAGCCTATACTCTTTGGAAAGCTTGCAAAGTGGCGATTCTTTTAAGTGAATTCGACATCGTATATGTCACCCGGAAAGCGATCAAAGGACAAGCGTTAGCGGATCATCTCGCGAGAGAATCCGGTGAGCGAGAATACATCCCTTGCGGACTACTTTCCGGATGAAGAAGTGATGTTTGTAGGAAGACATTTTAGAAGAATATCGAGGTTGGAGAATGTTCTTGATGGCGCGAATTTCAAAGGAGTAGGTATCGGGCGGTTTGGTATCGAAGCGGGACAACACTACCCGATATCGGCCAAAGCTCAGTTTAGTGTACCCGATAATATGTCGAGAATATGAGGCGTGCATACTAGGACTCGAATGGCTATTGACATGAACATCTGAGTTGCTGGTCGTAGGGATTGACACTGTTGATTCACCAAGTGCAAGGTGAATGGGCCACCAAGAATAGGAAGATACTTGGTACCTACAACTGCGTGAAAGAATTGCGCAAGAGGTTCGTTAAGATAGAGTTCGGGCATACTCAGGGCTCAAATGAGTTGGTGGCTAGCAACTTTGTCCTCCATGATTCAACATCCGGACAAGAACTATATTGACCCAATCAAAGTAGATGTGCTAGAAGCGGCGACTATTGTTCTCGGATAGATGAAGAATCGAAGGCAAACCTTGGTATGGCGAGATCAAGAGGTATCTCAGCGGGTGAGTACGGAAAGCGCGACCAGCATCTGAAGACTCTTGGAGGTTAGCCAACCATTTCTTCTGGCGGCGAGGTCGCTGTCGGAGAACTCGGTTAGGTTTGTTAAGATGTGTTGACACTCGAGAAGCAAACAAGTTATTAGAAGAGACACGCGGAGGTATATGCGGACCCAGCGTGAGCGGCCGTGCTAGCAAAGAAGATACTACGAGGAGGTTATACGGATGACGATGGAAGCAGTTATGTATCGATTTAGATGCGAAAATGCCATCAATGTCGGATCCATGGCGACTTGATTCACGTGCCGCAAATGAACTCAGCGTCATTAGTTCCCGTGGCGTTCGCGGCAGGGCATGGGCGTCATTGGTCTATTGGCGGCGTCAAATGGACGAGTTTATCTAGTGGCGATTGATTACTTTACAAAATGGGTAGAAGCATCGTCATACAAGTGCGTGACCAAGAAAGTAGTAGTGGATTTTGTTCATCACAACATCATTTGTCGGTTTGGAATCCCAAAATCAATCATGCAACCAGCGGGTCCAATCTCGATAGTGGTGCGATGAAGGAGATGTGCGTGAAGTTCGGGATCACTCATGACTCTACCCATATCGACCACAAATGAATGGAAGCGATCGAGCGGCCAACAAGAACATCGAGGATGCGAGGAAGATGATAGATAACTACGAGCGTTGGCGTGAAAATTTGCCTTTCGCCTCTTGGGTTCTGCGTACTACAATCCGGACCTCGCGGGAGCAACAAGTATCTCTTGGTTTATGGAGCGAAGCGGTCTTTGCCGGTGAGGTGGAAATACCGTCTCTAAGAATCATCCGAGCCGAACTAGATGAAGCCAAATGGATCTGAGTAAGTCTGAACAATTGATGCTTATTGATGAAAGCGAATGAATGCGATGCGCCACGGACAACTTTACGAGCAGAATGGCGAGCTTTTAACAAAAAGTGCGACGAAACTTCCAGCGGGACATGCAGTCTTTGAAGCGTATATTCCCAACCAAAGTGAAGCGAAAGGAAATTCGCCCAATTGGCGAGGGCCTTACATGGTTCAGAGTGCTTACGGGAGGGCCTCATCTTATTGAAATGGGCGGCGAAGTGTGGCCTAGAGCCATCAGCCTGAATCTGATGAAGAGATATTATATTTAGAGTGCTTTATTTTCATGTAATTACTTTGCTTGTAATTGAACTACGTTTGACACGATTCCGCTGCGGGATCGTGGCGGCATGCTCGGCCGGTCCATTTCGAGAAAATACTCAATTACTTTGCTTGTAATGTCGGAACTACGTGCGACTGATTCCTTGGCGGATCGTGGCGGCCACATCGGCCTCGGTCCATTTTAATTTTAAAATCTTGTTTTTAACGAACTACGTTTGACTGATTCCGCCGCGGATCGTGGCGGCTACGTCGGCCTCGGTCGCGCGTAAGGAATTCCTCGGTTTGTCATTTTGCACTTTTGTGGTTGGTACTCGATCTTGCCGTACATACGAGACAAACCTCGACATATATCCAGACCAGTTCGCGATCAAAGCGGGACAATTTTAGGATTGCGCCACGAAAGGACAAGCGGATATGATTCCATATGCTCGAAAGATCGGCGTAAGCGGGACAATTTTAAGGGTTTTACTACAAATGGCGTCAATGGGCATGGTTAAGTTACGCCGCAGGTTAGGGTCCCCAAAGCGGGACAAATTTTAAAGAGAGCACGGCGTGAGCGAACACGAGTATGGGAGAATATACCCACAGTTTGGATAGGAAGTTTTGCTTTGTTTCACGACATATCACTATTCAAATATCGACATAATTTCCTACTAGCACATATAAGTATATTTTCTCAAGATAGAATATTTTTCAACAAATGTTTTGTGAGACCGAAATCGAGCGGGGGTTACATGTCGGACAAGACAAGCGCGTCTGGCGTGAGCAACCTGAATCGGCCGACCCGCCACGAACTCACAATTTTTCTTTGAGTGAATTTTGCGGGACAACGAGGAACAAGGAGGCAACAATATCCCAATACTGTGAATCCGCTCACGAAGTCCATATGCAACAAGTCTACATCAAATACATCTCGAAAACCACATCTTCGTTACTCGAGCTCATCATTTACACTTTAATTATTCGATTATGCGTAACACGATTTTTATCTATGCCACAGGGCGTCATTTGCATTTCGTCCATACAAAGGCGATAACGCCCATCTGGCGTCATTTGCATTTCGTCCATCTGAGCGATAACGCCCATCTGGCGTCATTTGCATTTCGTCCACAAAGCGATAACGCCCATCTGGCGGCATTTACATTTCGTCATCTGAGCGAATACGCCCATCAAGGCGTCATTGCATCTCGTCCACGAAGGCGAAACGCCCATCTGGCGTCGTATGCATTCGTCCATCTGAGCGATAACGCCCAAACAAGGCGTCATTTGCATTCGTCCATCTGGCGATAACGCGCCCATACAAGCGGCATTTACATTTTCGTCATACAAAGCGAATACGCCCATCTGGCGTCATTGCATCTAAATCCACCTGAGCGAAACGCCATCTGGCGTCATGCGCGTTTCGTCCATCTGAGCGATAACGCCCATCTGGCGTCGTTGCATATCGTCCATGAGCGATAACACCCATACAAGCGTCATTTTCGCCGCGCCCATCTGGCGTCATGTGCATTTCGTCCATCTGAGCGATAACGCCCATCTGGCGTCATTTGCATTTCGTCCATCTGGCGATAACGCCCATCTGGCGGCATTTTACATTTCGTCCATCTGAGCGAAGCGCCCATCTGGCGTCATTTGCATTCGTCCATACAAGGCGATAACGTCCATCTGGCGTCGGTGCATTTCGTCCATCTGAAGGCGATAACGCCCATGGCGTCATTTGCATCTCGTCCATCTGAGCGATAACGCCCGCGCTGGCGTCATTTCATAACGCGCCATCTGGCGTCGGTGCATTTCGTCCATACAAGGCGATAACGCCCATCTGGCGTCACTTGCATTTCGTCCATCTGGCGATAACGCCCATCTGGCGGCATTTACATTTCATCCATACAAGCGAATACGCCCATCTGGCGTCATTTGCATTCGTCCATCTGAAGCGATAACGCCACCTGGCGTCATGCATCGTCGTCCATCTGAGCGAACGCCCATCTGGCGTCATTGCATCGTCGCACGAAGCGAAACGCCCATCTGGCGTCGTCGCATTTCGTCCATCTGAGACAATAAGGTCCACAAGCGAAACGCCCATCTGGCGTCATTCGCATTTCGTCCATACAAGACAATAAGGTCCATCTGAAACCAAAGGTCCATCTGGCGTCACTTGCGCCGTCCATCTGAGCGAGAATGCCCATCTGGCGTCACTTGCGTCTAAATACATACAAGGCGGCGTATCATCATACCATATACATTCGACTCTGACGCGACAAATTTACATCCTTGCATTGTCTTGTGATTATGCACTAATGCCTCTATCTCGGCTTGATCTACGAGGCGTTAACAAGGCTGCAAAGATGGAGCCTGGCGTGGACTACCACTTCACGGCGAGGTAATTTGTTGGGAGCGAGGCTTCCAACAAAGGCAAAAGTGGACGACGTCGACTACTCTCCCGACATTCTAGCACCACAATATCTCATAGTCGCGTAGCTTGACCTTTGGGATGATTCTAAATCGCGTTTAGCCGCGCCGGTGTTTTGACCATGGCGGCCGGTGTCGTCGTAACCCGACAACAGGACAATTTTGAGTCGCGTCGATACTAAATTGCCCAACGCTCTGGATTACGGTCGAGGCAAAATTGGCTATGAGTCAGCGTCTTTGTCAGAAGATTCTTCCATCGTCTCCGTACAAAGAGGACAATGTTGACACGATTTTGACCCTCCGTCGATCGTTAACTAAAATTACACTAATTTTAAAACAATCTTGAAATAATAAAATGCGTGATAAAACATAAATCTGAGCACAAATAAACAATTTAATAATAACTTGCATTTTCTTACGTAGAGTATTAAGCACTTAGAGTCCGCGCTGCGTTAATTAATTTCAAGCCACACGTAATTCTTAATTAATAATAAATACATAAAGTAAATAATTTAACATTAACGTCGTGTCAAGTAGCATAGTTGCATTTATTAATACGAAGAATTTCATAATCATTCGTAATTTTAAAATCATTTTAAACTAATACATGCGTTTACTAGTCTCATGACATAAATATTAAGCACTAATTAATTAGCGTGCCGCGTTTATTAGGATAATAATAACAACTTAAACTAATAAAACACCTAAGTAATTTAATCACAATTTAGATTTCATTTTTGTCTATCACTAATTAAATAATACACCTAAGGCTTTATCTATAACCCATAAATAACAAATACCTAAAACTACTGACCCAAAACTAATTAAAATACCCAAGCCCACTATTTTAAGTCAAACCATGACCACTCGCCCCCTTCAACGCAGCTGACCTCGCCCCATGACCCGCGGCCCATTTCCGCTAACCTTTAACTCACCGCCCATATTAACCGCGGATCATCTCGCCGTCCTCACGAAACCTAACCGCTTCCGCTGACTCATCGCGCGTCGCCTTTCCCCTACGAATCTCGCGATTTTGGTGGAAAATCTGGCATAACCACCGAATCCTCGCCTCCATCATAACCAAATCGTTCAACAAGAATAATATCAAAATCGTCCTAAAATGGTAACTTGCCATAGAAACTTGAAATCAAACCTTACCATATAACACCTAAAATTACACCAAAATCCTTAAAATCATCGCGAATCAGCCCTTAGAATGGTCGAAAATCAGCACCTATTTTGGTAAACAATCACTCGAAAAATCGGTCTGAATCATCCCTAAACCGTCTAGACTTACCATAATCGAAACCTAACTAGGGGCTATAAATACTAAGTTTTGACATCAAAGCGGGCATGATTCATTCCCATCGATCGGTCATTCGAGTCGATCGTGAACTATCACGATGTCAAGTCTAGAAACCGCTTTTCTTTCTATCGAAATTACTCTTATCGATTCTTTAAGCGATCTTTGTGACTTTTCCTTGGCACGATTAGGAAAACCTTTGTCGTCGCCTCGATTCGCTACCACAAAAGGTCAGGAAACCTAATCCTTTCTATTCGAGTTATTATATGCTCTGCGTGATAAGATTCGTGTGCTATTTTATTGGATCTATTTGATTTAACTTGATTTAGTCGTTGTTCTTTGATAAATCTGTTTAGTTGTAGTTCTCGATATTTGGGGTGTCGAGTTTACTTTCCAATATATGTGTGTTATTTGTGGTTTTCTATGGATATAGTTGGTTGGGTAACGTTGGTATAAGGATCTCGGATCCATGGTTGATATCTGTTGTTAATCGATTGGTTTAAATATTGATTTGGATGTTACATTTTATGTGTGTTTTGTTTAGGCCTTTGGATTACGTGTTCATTTAGATACATATTTAACATAGTGTTATGGTGGGATCTTACATTTCAACCTTAGGGTATTTGTAGTTAGTCAGTGAATAATGTGGTATTGATTCATCTTTAGGATTACAATCTGTGGCACTTGAATACTGTTTGTGTACGATTAATTACATGAAATAGTTTGCCTGTCTATAGTCTTTTAAAAGTTCCATTGAATTATGGGAAGTGTATGCTACCTATCAAATATTTGACCGGTTGTACTCTTGTCCTACTTAATCGACTCATTTAGACCATGTCAATGTTACTATTTGAACCATTTTATCTTGTTTAGAGCATATATCTGAGTTTGTCTAATTGTGTTCTTTCTTGGGGTGTTGTCTTGATGGATATCTGATATAAGGGTGGCCGTATATGCTTAACGGACCGGCGTTAGGCATAATCTAATATATATTGTTTCTAAGGATGTCACTTAGCCATTTATGTATGTCGGCTATGTCTAATAAACCATTATGCCTCGCATATCCTATTAATGGATCCCAATCTAGCGATCTTGAGTTTGTCCCATATCATCCAAACTATTGGTTTTAGAAACATCTATCTTATATTTTCCCTTTTGAGTTCTCTTGAGCGATATACTAGTGAGCATGACTTACAATAAAGCTGCATCTTACGCCCGTATTATTGCTGCTTTGCCCGATTGTTCTTTATCGATTTATTGTCTAAATTGCCTCGATAATATATTCAATGTATACGGGTTGTATATCTTTAGTTTACGTGGATGTCTAGTATATATCACCCTTTATATGGCGGTTGTGTCAATGGGCATGTCGGGGTGGCTTGATATTTTATAATCTGAATTTAACGCTATTGTGGTAGGGTCACATTTCTTGCATATTGAGGCCCATCAGGTGGAATATCTGCATGGCGATAATTAGTGTTCGGCGTATGTGCTTAATTTAATATTCCATTTATTTTGCATATGATGGAGTGTACATTACTTACTAATCCTTTCTTTCTTATTTTTACATGGCATGCGTCGGAGAATAATCAAGAGTCTCTGTATGAGACTCACGACTTTCACATCGCCAACTATACTTCCGCCGGAGCTTCCAAACAATCATAAGATAGATGGCGTCGCCATCCGTCCTAAACATTCTACAACTTCAGTCTCATTCTTCCCTTTGTTTATTTACGCATTTATTTATTTGTTTGTTTATTATTGCCATATTTATTAACCTTGTAATTAATAGGATAACTAACTCTATTAGCTTTTGAATATATGGGAAGGGTAGTATAAAGATGAATCCGCTCTTTGTTAATTCTAGATTCGTCATACAAATCTAAATCCAAGATAAATTAATTAATCCTAGTTATGCTTTAGTTATGTAGTCAAAATACCACTCCTTATCTAGAAAGAAAAAAAATAGATTTTCTTATAATTTCTTCATAAACAACATAGGAGCAACTTATTACTTTTCTTAATATCATTAACGTTTCATATACATTTACAAAGACAATTTCCTAACTAATTCTATATGCTTATAGGAATAATTTGTCATTTTTTTACTTTGTCAAATAAAGAATGATTTCATAATTAACCTTAGGTATAAAAGTCTTAACCTTACATATACCTATAGGATGTAATTTATCATTTAATAAAAAAAACAATTTCATGTTCTATGAATTGCATAATTAATTTTACATATTTTGTGAGTCTTATAGAATCCCTTTTAGTTATCAAAATACTTTCTTCTAGATATTTGCTACATCCTTTTTTTTTTTTACCTAAATAATTTTTCTAAAACATGCACCTCTTAACTAGAATAAATTAACCTATGTTTGAACGGATAACCGCAAGTTAGTGGATCCTTTAGGGTGCCTGATCCCTTCCCTTTAGGATAATAAAGAACCCTTACTCAGAATCTCATTTAGTCTCACAGACCATTAAAAGGAGTTAATGCTGACTTTAATCGGTTAGTATTTAGGTGTCCTAATTCACCCAATTAATTAGGTGGCGACTCCCTTAAACATTTTTAACATTTATTTCTTACATTTTTGGGGAGGATAACCATTCCGTCGCGCACTCAAGCCTGAGAGTTCAAAATCGGGTGCGACAAACATCCATTTGTGAAATTTGCCAATGACGAACAGAGGCCACTACAATACGAACCCGAACATATGTCATCTTTTGCAACAGATGCAAAAGTCTCTTCATAATCCATACCATATTCTTGAGCAAAACCCTTTGAAACCAAATGAGCTTTATATCGCTCAATAGAACCATCAGACTTGATCTTAATCTTGTACACCCATCGAGAACCAATAGTTTTCTTACCAGTCGGTAGAGAAATCGAATCCCAAGTACCAATTTTGATCAAAGTAGCTAGTTTCTCATTCACATCCTCTTGCCAAAAAGGACCATGAGCTGCCTCAGAGTATGAGGTAGACTCACAAAGAGAATTAATAGAAACTAGAAAGGAAGCGAATGATGGAGCATAACAAACATAATCAAAATCGGATACCTGAGTTGATATCAGAGTGCGTTTAGGATAGCGAGGTGGATCTGAATCTGCAACCACAAGAGGTCCTGAAATAGGCGTAGGAGGGGGCTGAGTATCAATGTCATGGGATCTGCCAGAAGAGTGAGAAGGAATAGATGATATAGATGTAGAATCAGATGGACAATCAGCATCAAAGGGATCAATATCAATAATTTCAGATTTTGTCATGTCATGTGAGGTAGGTGGGATGGAAAAGAAAGAAACATGCTCAATAAAGGAAACATTACGAGACACATACAATTTTTCAGAAACTGGATCATGACAACGATAATCTTTCTGCCCAACCCCATATCCAAGAAAAACACAAATGACAACACGAGAAGATAACTTAGTACGCTCTACATGTGGACGTAGAACACAACATGTAGAACCAAAAACTCTCAAATGAGAATATAGTGGGGTGTGACCAAATAGTCTAGCATACGGAGAAATCCAAGAATTATGAGAGATAGGGATCCTATTAATAAGATAAACAGATGAGGACAGCTTCTTCCCAAAATTCACTAGGTACACTAGCGGACAAAAGCATAGATCTAGCGGTCTCAACAATATGCATATGCTTTTTCTCGGCTACCCCATTTTGTTGTGGTTTATCAGTACAAGAAGACTGATGTATTGTACCATCAGCTTTGAAAATACCAGAAAGATCCCCACTAGTATATTCACCTCCTAAATCAGTCCGAAAACATTTAATATTGGCAGAATGTTGAGTTTTCACATAGGCTTGAAACTCAACATAAGTATGAACAAAATCAGAATGTTTCTTCAACAAATAAATCCAATAATAACGAGTATAATCATCAATAAATGAAATATAATATCTGGAGCCTCCCTTAGTAGGGATAGGTGCTGGCCCCTAAACATCTGAATGAACTAGATCAAATGGTGCAGAAGAAGTAGAAGTACTAAGATTAAAAGACAAAGCAAATTTTTTTCCAAGTTTATATCCACTACAATCAGAAATATCATCAGATTGTAAATCACCAAGAACACCAGTACTACATATAAAACGCAGACGAGAGCCAGATACATGACCAAGTCTAGAGTGCCACAAATAAAACTTCGAAAAGGAAGATGTTAAATAAAAATAAGACAAATTAACAGGCATAGCTACTGCATGAGTAGGAAGATGCGGCTCATCCAAATCATAGAGACCTTTCCCCTTTCTACGCCATGTCCCAATCATTCTCTTGGATTTTAGATCCTTCACATAACAAGATTAGAGAAAAGTCCAATAAAACATACAGAGTCACATATTTAACCAGCAAAAGCAAGATTCATATGTAATTTTAGAATGCTATAAACATTAGGTAATGATATAGTAGATATATGAATGATGTCAATGCCTGTCAATGACATATGTGTGCCATCAGCAGTCACAACAAAAGTGGAAGGGGGGTCAGAGAACATAGATACAAAGACAGAAGAATCAGGAGACATGTGATTTTCAGCTCCAGAGTCCAAGAAGACGAAATGATACCTGAACTAATAGATGGTGATGAGCCGGAAGGAGTAGAAAGAACATAAGACTGAGAATTCCTTTGAAACTGTTGGAAGGCGATGAACTTCTGAAATTAGTCAGCTATAGATCAGTAATGTGACTCACAGAGGCTCCTGAAGCTGGGTGATCAAGAGAGGGCACAAAGGCAGCCTGAGTCGGTGGATACGAGTTCTGTAATTGACCCCCGTAATATGGCTTCTGTTGAGAAGGCTTCTGTCCTTGTCCCGCCTTCCGTAGCTCAGGACATTGATTCTTTCAGTGTCCTGATTTCTTGCAATAATTACAAATACCGTGATAGATGTTCTATCTTTGGTGTGTAGGGCCCTGACCAAGTGCGGATGAAGGAGTCGCCATAGAGGCGTGAAGCCTTATGTACCCCTTTTAGAGTCTTCAAACATGTTTTTTCAGCCATAAGTTCATTTACCATATCTTCAACAGATGGTAAGGGTTTGCGGTGCAACAAGCCTGAACGATAATTCTCAAATTCTAACCGAAGGCCCATCAATAGCTGAACAATACGGTCTTCATTTAATATAAGCATCGCATGCTTGTAATTCAGTAGACTCCGTCATAGCTAACTGATCCCATAAAGTAGTCATTGCACAGAAATAATCTCGAATGCCCAAATCAATTTGTACTAGTGCACGAATTTCAGATTGTAACTGATATTTAACAACAAAATTATTCTGCACAAATAATCTTGACAGAAGTCCCAAATCTCTTAAGCAGTTTTGAACTTAGCCAATTGAACATCAATTCTTTGTTCAACAGAGTTATTAATCCAAGTAATAATCTTTGAATTATTGGTCTCCCAAGTCCTAAATAATTCATCAATTTTTTCATCTCCAACTTTAGGACATTTGACTTTTCCAGACATATAATCCCAAAGTCCTTTTCCCTTCAAAAAATTTACCATGACATAGCTCCAATAGGAATAATTTTTCCATCTAACCGAACACCAATAGATTGTAAAGAATCAGCACCTTCAGCCATTATGAATTTTAAACAGAAAAGAATTTCAATAACAAGCTACAATCCCAAATAACAAGTAACAATAATAAGGGACATATCTCATCAATTAGATGCAGAAGTCAAGATCAGAACGAGCACGAGCAGCCAAAATGAGCACGAGCTTCCAAAACAAGTCAATTTTTTTAACTGATGTCAGGGGCGTGCTGCATGCGAACCCCCCCAACTAACTCACCGCGAAGTTGAATCCGCGATCGAGCTAAAAATATTAACTTGCTCTCTTGGCTCTGATACCATGATAGAATTCATGAAAGTCTTTTATTCATAACATGAATTCTTATAAAACAATAACAAGATAATAGCATAATACTATTCTTGAGAGCTAAAAGTGCAAGTGAAAGAGAAACAATTAGATCCTTTTATATAGGGTCTAATACATTGTAACGCCCCATTTTCAACCGGAGTCGGAAACGGGAGTGCCACGTATGGTTGATTCCTAAATGTATTTAAAGGAGTCGCCACCTAATTATTTAAGTGAATTAGGACACTTAGTTTATTGCAATAAAAATACTGCAATTGACTTCCATTTAATGGTCTGCGAAATTAGTAAGATTCTGAGTCAGGGTTCTTTATTATCCTAAAGGGAAGGGGTTAGGCACCCTTTAAGATCCGCTAACTTGCGGTTGTTCGTTCAAACCTAGGTTAATTATTTATTGCTCATTTTATTCTACCTATTCTAAGTATTTTACATAATTTACGATTTAAAATAAAATACAATGCAAAATAATAAAACTGAAATTAAATGCGGCATAAAATAAACTCCGGGACATTCTTTTTGAAATGCATCTCCGGATACCTGCATAAACACTTAGTAAAAGTATTAGTAATAGAATACATAAATTTTAAAATAATAGCAAAATTAACAAACAAAACAAATAAATCCGCTTTTGTACTGGAGGCCTTGAAAATCGACGGATTCCTTCATCGGCCAATATTGCTAAAAATAATAAAATAAATAAAACATTCGGATCCGCGCTAAAACAAGAATAGTTTTAAACACGGAGGCTCGGATATGTAAAAATATAAAGTAGATACCTAAACAAGCACAAGTGCGAGAATTACGCCAAGCGCATGTTGGTTATCCGATGTAAGTGGAAGAAATCATCCTTGCCTAAAGCTTCATTTATTTTATTTTCCGTCTTTGCAAATCGTGAGGCCTAAAAATCGACGGATAACTTTTTCATCTACCAAATAGTATTTGTGCAAAATCGAACTTTTCCAACTATAATGCAGTTCTTTTAAAGCGATGCGAGGTGGCGCCTCAAACAATGAAACAACCATTAGCATCCGATCATTATAGTTTATGCAAAAGAAATAAGAAACATCAGTCCGATGTTTTGCCAAAAACAACCGACATAGTGGCAAAAACAAATGAACCACGTAACCAAATCTCATAATAAAATGCCAAAGTAGTCATAACCAACGCAAAAAAATAAAACCTTACACTAACATTACTCACTTTAATGTATACAAGGTCGCTCAAATCAACACCAACATGGTTTCTATTCACATCACCATATTTCTCATCCATAAATGTATCAAATTCTACAAAGAAGAACTTCATTTTTCTCGACACCGATATCCCAAATGAAACACCATCAAAACCCGAAAATAAAGCCGAACAAACGATGCTGATTCAAAAGTCGAGAGAATCGATCCAAACAACCAGATGCCAACAAAAAAATAAAGCCAAACGAAGCTAGGAAAATCACCCAAACAAAATGAAAGCGACAACACGCCATAAAGAGGCAAGAGGTCGTCGCCTCGTGCGAAGGTCGAGCGACGCCATCAGAACAGCTGGGTTCGGCTGACGACCGGAAGCGGTAGGGACGGAAGAGGCGACTGGAAGTGTGTGCGGGGGGGGGGGGGTGTTTAAAGGGGTTGGCCGGATAGTGGTGGTTCGCCGAAACAGTGGGCTGGTTCGACGGGGGTGCGAGAGGAGGGGAGAGGGTGGTCGACGGAAACAGCGGTGGAGATGGGTCGAGAGTCGACGAGAATGCTTTGTTTTGTTGTTGCCGAGATGGAACTCCGTGAAAGCGCGCGCGATGGGCGAGGGAATAAGGGAGGAAGATGGGTTTTTCTTTTTCTTTCGTTGAAATGGAAACGGGTCACGAGGAGAGTGGGGCTGGTTCACGGAGTTCGAAACTCGTGAGCCGGCAATGGGAGAGTGTGAGGAGGAGAGGGAGAAAGGTGAGTGATAGGTTAAATGAGAGAGGGTGAGGCCGGGGTAGGTTTTGTTTAGGGGGTGCGTTTTATTTATAGGGTATTTAGGTTTAGGGTTTGGTTTAGTTTTGGGGAAAATGAAAAGTAGATTTTAATTTTGGGGAAAATAAAAGAGTGTTTGGATGAAATTAAAAATGGTGTTGGATTGGACTGATTCAAATTGTGCCTTGGACTGGACTGGTTTGACAAAAATGCAAGGCTGGTTAATTATTTAAAAGAAAATTATTTTAAAAAGATGCATAAATTATAAAAATACAAATGCCGACGCAGTAATACTAAAAATGCAATATTTAAAACATGTTTAATGCCTAATTAAAAGTAAAACGGGATGCTAATTAATTATTTAAAAAAGATGTAAATATTATTAAAATAAAACGACGGTGTAACAATAATAAAAACATAATATTAACAACGACATAATGCTTAATTTAAAAATAAAAGATGCAATGCCATTTTTGTGAAGAAATAAACATAGAATATTATGTAAAAATATGCAAAATAACGATTAAAATGCGGTGTACTAAAATACTTAAAATTGCACGAAATATACAAAAAATGGGTCAAAATTGACTGTCAACATACATAAGACATAAAACCCGCAAGGATAGCCAAGTTGGTGTAGCAGTAGAGCGCGGGATCGCAAGGTCACGAGTTCGATCCCCTGCATAAACCTTCTTGGTTGAGCCTGTCACACATGACTTGTCAAGTGTGGTTAAACGGCTGACGTGGTTTGCAGGCTATTGCGTCAGTCTGGGGTTTATCCAGAGCGCACTCGTAAGAGTAGCGGTTGCGGATTCCTTTATAAAAAAAAATACATAAGACATAAGAGTGATTTTCCAACATGGGACATTTGGCATTTTATGCCAAAAATAACAAATGCTAACACCTTGCAATTTCCTTTTTGTTCCTTTAAAATAGAAAAGGTTGCAACACTTCCCTCTAATTTCTTTTTAATACAAAAAAAGCACACATTTCAGCAACTAAATGTTCATTAGGCTTATAAATTTACAAAATTATTCATCCTAAAAACAAAATGATTTGATGCTTGTATGAGTTAGAGAATTCAAGAACCTCAATAAACATACATAAAGATGTCCAAATCTGTAAATCTATAACCTTTAATGGAAGATTATATCCAATTTAAGAGTACCCAAAAGAAGTATAAATTCCGTTCAACATGATCCTTAGAATTAAGTTAGAACATACTTGTAGAAAGAGGGAAAAAGCAGATAATAGTATGTTTAAGGTCATCATCACCAATAAATAAATATGCCACGAATATGGTAATTAGCAATTAAGAGATATAAAATATACCAAAAATTTTGTGACACCCATTTTTAGTTGTACCATTTTAAGAGAGAGAATGATTTTACTCCCCAATATATATCATAGATGTCGAATTTAAAGGTGCATATTTAAGTGAACTAAGAAGTAGCAATCATTCATTTTTGCATCAAAAGTTGCTTGTCGGCTGAAGAACATTTTTAAACGTTGATGTGCAGGTATAAATGATAAATCAAAGTAATTTTAACGTGTGAATTAATTTTCTATCATGAAAGTTTAAACAGATTGCATGTAGGGATGGCAACGGGTAGGATCTGGACCGGATCTTATTAGATCCAGATCCAGATCCGTTTTACATACATGTATTCATATTCGCATCCGCATCCATGCGCCCATAAAATCATATTCAAAGCCAGATTCATCGGATCCACGGATCGGATCTGGATCCAAATCAAAGTGACTGATTATTAAGTTATACCTTCTAATCAGTCTAAATTTTCTAGAAAAAGAGTCAATTTAATTTAACGGAATCATGGAGAATGCATCCGTAAATTAGGACTAAATGACATTGTTGACAATTGTTATGCCTATTGACTATTGCTGTAGTGAGAAACAATCCTCTCAATACCTAAGCTACTACATAAGTACCACATAAATGATTAATATAATGATTAATATAATGATTAATATAATGATTAAAGAATAACACGCAAACGTGTCTCAATTAAAAAAATAATGGCCTTCGGCCCTTTGAATATAAAATAAAATTAAGATTACAATGATGTATAAATAATAAATGTATAATTAATTTAATAAAAAACGAATTCACGGGTCGAATCTGGACCGGATACGGATCTCAAAGATAAGATCCAGATCCAGATCCGATCCATCATAAACAGATCCGGGTCCGATCCGGATCCGTCGGGTTCAAACTTTGAATATTCATATCCTATAAAACGAATTTGTATCCACTGAATTCGGATCGAGTCCAAGATCCATTTGCCATCATCTCTAATTGCATGTCAATCGATTGAAAGCAAATCTATGCCATGATTAAATGACACATCACGTTTTAAATGGTAAAAGAGATTTATTTTTAAAAGGTGTAGTGTCATAATTTTCAACTGAAAAGTTACCACAATTCCTTGTTTGTTTCGGTTCGTCCATTTTTCAACCTTTCTTTTCCTAACAAATATTTTCTACTCTTAGATTGTGGATTTAAATAGAATATTGTACAATTATGCCCTGTTTACCTTTCTTCCTTTTACCCTCTAGAAGTCCAAAAATATTTGACAATGTCATAGAAATAATATGACTCGACACGCACTAAAACCGATTGCCCTACAAACGCATTAGTCTTTAACTTTTATCTTTAATTTTTGTCGCTGCTAGTTATTTAATGAGGATATGTAGATCTGATTTATAAGATATAATTTTTTTATTTTCGGAAACTGAATTATTACCTCGTTCAACATAAATTCTATAGGAATTAAGTTATGTGACATAAATTTTATAGTATTTTTTAAATTATGATGAGTGTTGAAAATTTTGCTTTGTCCGACATAATTTGTGTGGATGTTATGATACTGGATACATATGTTGAAGTTAAACGTAAATTATGCTGACCAAAATTTTAATTATGTCGTTTTTTATATTATGTTGAGTGATGAATTTTTCTTAGTCGACATAATTTGTGTGAATGTCATGATACATGTCTCAAAGTTAAATGTAAAATATATCTTGAAAATTTTAAATTATGTCACGCCAAAAATCAAACGCACATATTTGAAGAAAGACTAAGAGAAAAGAGTCAAATTTACCTCTCTACTATGTAAAAATGATCAAATTTACCCTCTGTTATACTATTGATGATGTGGACGACACGTGGCATCTCACCACCCCCAACTCATTCTCATTTTACCCCTTCCTTGCACTTCTTCTTCCATCACTAGCTAACACCTCTTCTCCCTCTACGGCTCCACCATCACTGCCACAATCACACACCACGATGACCATCACCATTTACGTTTGGTGTTCAGCAAAGTGGGTTAATATCAACAACAAAATTGAAGTTGCTGATTTAAATAAAGATTAAAATCTTCACACATAAAAAGCTTTGACCACTTTGTCATATACTCATATCACTGAACACCAATAGTTAAAGAACATTTGCTTCCAGGGATTATACAAAATTGAAATTCAAGCTTTAGTTGAGGAATAACTGTTATATAATACCATCCTCACATTTTTTGTTGGCAATATAAAAAACTATCAATTTGGATTCCTGGGTGAAAATTCAATATCAGGTCGTGAATTATAACATCGGATTTTAAGAACTCCCAAGTTCATAAAACTACATCATGCCTACTTGAATGGAAAGGTGGTGGTGGGAAATCCAATTTAATATTAACCCACTTTGTTGAACACCCAGCGAAAATGGTGGTGGTCATCGTCAGGGTCATCTTTGGCCATGAGCCGCTTCTGACGAGCCCAAAAAATGGAAAATTTTAGAACATTTTTTCATTTTTATTAAGTAGATACTATAATTTCAGAAAGACCGATAATTCGCAGGTTTTAGTCCAATCAAAGTAAAGTGATTCAATTCCAGTGGCGCGCGCATGTGGAGGCCCAAATTCAGATTATTGAAATCGTATATTTAATTATATTAAAGGCTCACTTTTACGAATTAGAACAGGACCCCCAAAATATTTGAGATGACCCTGATTATTCATTATTGTGGTGTTGCTTGTGACAGTTGTGGCTGAGGGAGAAGAGATGTTAGCTAGTGATGGAAGAAGAAGTGTAGGAGGGGCTAAAATGAGTTGGGGTGGTGAAGTGGCATGCTACATGTCGTTCACATCCAAAATGTAAGTCACATAAGATTTGGCTTCCTCCTTGAATAGTTCTAACGGAAGAAGGGTATATTTGAACTATTAACTGAAGAGATATATTTGTGTCAATAGTATAACGGACGATAAATTCAATCCTTTTTACACAGTAGTGGAGTAAATTTGATCTTTTTCCTAAAATTAAAGACTACCCTGAAATAGGGGCATTTGTGGGAATGACCCCACTAAAACGGAGTTTTAAAAAACAAAAGGTAAAAGGTACATGTTTTAATTTGATAAGGAATTAAAAATATGAGCAGAAGGGACTCTCATAAAAGCATTAGGACTTTTTGTGAAACTTTTAATGCCTTGAGGGACCTTTTGTAAGTTTAAAATGGAACGAAGCATCAGTCATTCGAGCAAAAAATATAAATAGGAATTCAGTGGATTTGGTCCTTAAATTTTTGCATTTCTACATTTCCACACTCACTTTTTTCTTGTACTTTTGCCATCATTTCCTTTTGCTAACATAATTTTTTGCATTTGGTTTCATTTCCAAACTCCAAGTAACTTCTGTTTAGAATGACTTTCAATTCATTGTATTTTCATCTTGCCTTCTATATGTTTAACCATATAAATATCCGTAATTTACCCCCCAAAGTATCTTAGGAACATTACTTTATTTGATCGTTAGATACCCCATGTAATACCAAAAATTCGATATGATAATTCAATATTTACCAAAGTATGCATAGCTATATTGGAGTGTTAACGTGTTTAACAGCATACTAAAATGTGAAAATTCGAAGAAGATGAGTGATAACTTTCGCAAATATAAAAGAACGGCCAAGGATAGCCCACCCAAGAAGCCCATCTTGATCAATAAAGACGAGATGGTGCCGAAAAAGGAGTCTACTGGAGGCAGTTCATGTTAATGTTTGCAAAAGCTAAAATGATCGAGAAGAGAAAGATAGAAGTGAAGAGAAGGAGAAAGTGCGACCAGATATTTTGAGAGCTCAATTGAACTCTTCAAGGAATTTTCTTATTATGAGAGCTTGAGCTCATTTCCTATACAAGTCCTCTATTTATGCTAAAAGGAAATAGCAATACAAGAAACTTGCAAACATATAACAGCTGACGACTAAACTTATAACAGCCCGTTAGCCCAATAACTTCTAACAACAGTCCAATAATAAACTAGTATCAAGAGTTGCATCAACCAACAACTACAGCTACGTCATAGGCACATCAGTAGGCATCACAAAGTGCTTGATAACAACAACTACAGTAGGTGCGACATTATGTCGCAAGCCACGAAGAACTGTCCTGAATCACCTGCGGCGAGAACATCGCCTATTGAATCTCTCGCCATCGCCCATTCGACATTAACCACTGGATTCATCTTGACGGAGAACCCCTCGTTTTCTAGTCTCTCTCGGACTAGGGAATCCATCGATTCTCTCTATGAATTTTGTTCTGAACCAGCACCAACAGACTACAATTTTGATTCTGAACCAGCACCAGCAGAATTTGATAAGCGGTAAGAACCTCTTCGTTATCTAGTCTCTCTTGGACTAGAGAATATCCAGATTCTCATCACGCAAGCAATTCTTTGAATTGAGCTTCAACTCAATCCATATCTAGTCTCCGACGAAGTATCCCTCGGTTCTCAGTCTGTTGTCACTAAGAACTCTTCGATCCTCCTATCGATAGACATTTCATACTCTTAATCATCTTGATTAACATAACTAGGAGTCTCACAATATTAGCAACAACTGCAGCTACACAAACACCAACATTTGTCGCAACAAATTTCAAAACATCAGTGAGCAGTGCTACCCACAGTCACAGTCAGGAATATCTCTTTTACTCGTCAAAACCAGTCGAGCCAACACCTTCTACGCAGCAACAACACACGACACTTTTCTCCAATTCACCAATTTACCAACACAATTCAATTTTAACAATACAATACAAGACGCTTCACCAACACAGAATACAAACTAACACAAAATTAGCGACTATTACAGTCACTGACCAATTCACAAACACTGAAAGCCACAACAAAACAGTAAAATAGCAGTTACAGCAAGACAACACGGAACATAGAATAACAACGAATTCGACACCTTTCTCCAATTCGTCAACACCAAATCAATAGTTGCTGCTTTATTCGCCAACACGATTCCAACACGATGCAAACTCACCAACACTGAACTATTACGAAAATAAAATTGAATTTCCGAAAACTCACAGAGCATACAGATTCGCGACGATCTTCGTTGTTGCAACGATAGCCAAAAGCGGAGTGTATCCGTGAAAATAGAAACATCTCCATATGATTCGATCGACAAAAGCGAATTACCTCAATACTCTATCGATTCCGATTTCTTCGATTCTCTGTTTTCCGAAGGAGATATCGATTTCGTTTCTCAATCTTCAATTGTTGCTTATTTCCATCTCAATACGCTATATTAGCTCCTTCGATCTCGACTTCGAGTCGAGTCGATTGCTTTCTGATTTTCAAAATAAATCGCTACTGTTTTTCGATTCTCTGTTTCTGAAATCACGATTCTGATTTTCTCATGTGAGATCGACTCCTTTGGATCCTTCGATCTCGATTTCGACTGCGCGATAGACACGCTCCAGCCAAATGCTTATGTATTCGTTGTTCTTACCGGCCTTGTTCTCCTTTATTGAAGCTCTCGGAAAAAATAAATTTCAGAACTGATATTCTCTCCCGATCTATGACTTCGATTTCAATGAAGGTCCTACGAATCAGTATGCTTTGATACCATGTTAATGTTTGCAGAAGCTAAAATGATCGAGAAGAGAAAGATAGAAGTGAAGAGAAGGAGAAAGTGCGACCAAATATTTTGGGAGCTCAATTGAACTCTTCAGGGAATTTTCTTATTATGAGAGCTTGAGCTCATTTCCTATACAAGTCCTCTATTTATGCTAAAAGGAAATAGAAATACAAGAAACTTGCAAACATATAACAGTCCAACGGCCCAAACTTATAACAGCTCGTTAGCCCAATAACTTCTAACAACAGCCCAATAATAAACTAATATATGATCTAGTATATGATATGTGTATATGATGTATATCAATACTTCAACAGTTCAACTAGCGGAAACTCTTAGGGAGGTAGAGGGCAAAGAAAAGGAAAGCATTTAAGCACTCGAACCATTAAAATCGTCGATAATCAGTCACAGAGAAAGTAGAGAAACTTTGTAAAAAGGACTTCTTTTGCTTTATTTTTTCAACCAATCTTGTTGTTAATTGGTATTATTCTTGAAATATTTATAGGTAAAATGTAGTCCTAAAGTAAGTGATAAAAAAAATCATATGAAGTAAAAATCTTATACTTCCATTACAGTTTTAAGTTTCACGTTGGACAAGAATTATTCAAGTTTTGAAAGGTTGGACAAGAATTGTTCAAGTATTGATCGTCGGATGTTGGATCAAATTGTGACAATATCATATTGTGATAATATTTCTTTATTGTTAAATTAGTCCTCTAAGTTTTAAGTATCAGTCTTGAAGTACAATTTATGTTATTAAGTTTAGTATTATTCCTTATTAGTCCTTTTAGCTTTAGTATTGAGAGATGAGTCTCTGTATTTCCTTATATGGCTATCACGAGTACATTGAACATTTTATCAGAAAATTAATACAAATATCTTCCTCTTTTTCTCTTCTCTTCCTTTCCTCTCCCTTTTTCTCTTTACAAATCAGTAGGAGAACATCGGTTCTGTTACAAATGGTATCAAAACCGACGATTCTCGACAGCAATTCTGTGACTAGGTTCAACGTATCGTCGGGAATGGAGCAGTTGTTCACTCCGCTGGAAGTCCAGCAGGCTAACACCCATTTCCATGTACCGCTTGGTTCGTATGAAGCACAAGGATGGTGTGGTAAGCAGCAGTATACTTATCATCATCTTACGCCCATCAATTTTATAGTGTCGATCCCAATTTCAGTCTAAATCCGTATGGTTTGGGGTATTACTATGTCGCTGCTTTCAGTCCAAATCTGTATGGTTTGGAGTATTACTATGTCGCTGCTTGATCGGTGTATTTTATATACACCTTTTGAGTCTGTTTTAGTTAGTCTTTTGTCCCATTTTGCACATATAAGTGTCGTATTAGGATAGTTTTTCTTTCTATTGAGTCAAAGTGGTTGAAATGACCAAATGGCGGAAAAGGAGCAAAAAGAGGGCAAAGAGAAGATGCCAGAGTAGCAGAGAAAGTGGCGAACGAGGCTAAAATCCAGACCAGCGCCATGCCTCCTGCGACAGCGAGGGCGCGGCGCCATTATTCGAGAGGCGAAGACTGCGGCGGCGCCTCGAACAGACGATGAGGGCGCGGCGCTAAACATCCGAGGCTACAGAAGATACTGGCGCGCGCGCCTCGGAACAGCGAATATCGGCGCGGCGCCAAAACACCCGACGGATCGCAACTTCCGGCCGCGGCTGTCTGCAGTCGCGGCGCCGACGCAGAAAAATTAGGTCTTTGTGGATTTTTGGGCGAACTGCGAGGAAAAGAAGGAGGCGTTTTAAACCTATAAAAGGAGAACCCAGGAGTTTTGAGTGTTCCCCCTTTGCACAACTCAAGATTCTTGCTTGGAGATTGGATACCATTTATTTTAGTAATTTCTTTTCCCTTTCTTTACTTTAATTCAGTTTTGTATGATGAACATGGAATTAGTTCTTGTCATATTTATGGCTAGGAACTAATTCTCTTATAAGGCTTTCTATGTTGAATTTCTTGAACCTTATGTTATAAATTAATGCACGCTTATGGTAATTATTCTTATTGAGAGATCTATCCAATAATTGAGTTGAATTCTTGGTAGCTAATTGACAACTAGTTATCACTATATGATTTCTAATCGATTACGAAAAGGGGATTGTGAATATGTTGTAAGTTGGATGACGATCTTGAATTGGGGATGAAAATACCTCAATTAGATTTGTAAGCGTTGATGAGAGGCTTAACAACCCTAATTTTGCGCATTGTGCGTGACGGCCAACTAGGTTTTGTGCTTAATCCTCCTATAGCGTTACCCTTATCGTGAAAGTTAGGTAAGGAACAATCGGGTTGAGTGTTTATATAACCTAACGGAGTATAAAAGCGATTTAAATGAAACTGCTTTCTCGAAAGAAGAATACCATAAGTAATGCATTAGTAAGTAACATAAGCGGATAGTAAGGATACATAGAAGCCCTATTCTCATCACATCTGAATTAAATCTTTATATTTAATTAGCTTTCATAACTCTTAGTTACAAACCAAACAATCAATCATTAATTCACCAAATAGATACTAGAAAATAGATAACTGATACTTGGACCCTAATCCTAGAGGACGATATTCGGTCTTATCCAAGACTATACTACTTGATACGATAACGTGCACTTGCGTTTAAAAGTGTGTGCATATTACGCGCATCAAGTTTTTGGCGCCGTTGCCGGGGATTAGGCATAGTTCAATATCAAATTTATCTATTTTTAATTTCTAATTTGGTTTTTATTTCTTTAAATTATTTATCTTATTTTTCTTATTGAAAAAAAAAAAAAAAAAAACAAGTGTGCCGTGATTCGCTGTTGGCTTTGATTCGTTCAGGAACACTTTAGATATGGATTTTTACTGTCCATATGATAGAGAGCCAACCATAGAGGAACAGAGGGAGGAATTACGAGAAACTATACTCAGTCTCACGAGGTTTCAAGCTCAGTTCATGGGACGAAATAAGGTCGGCATAAAGAAGTTGGAAACGCAAATAGCGTAACTCGCAATCATATTCAACAACGAACAACAAATTGAGAGCCAAACAAATCCAACTATTGAGGAATCTGGCAAGGACGGTTGGTGTAGAGAAGGAGAAGAGTGCAGATCCAATTATTCACCTTCGATTCCTTGGAAAATCTTTTCTTGTACCTATGCGGAAGAAACACCACCAAATACAAAGTTGACTCCCAAACAGAAGTCAATACCATCAAGGGCACCCCCGAGAGTTGAAAGATGTAGGGAATCTCACTGATCCCTACATTAGAGAGAACCTAAAAGACAAGCATGTCTTGTATACTTGGGGGATAATCGTATATTTGAGGCCCTTGTTTGAAGCAATTGTTGTAGTTGAAGTGAGACCTGCAACAATAACTCTGCGGATTGCAAGCGATTCGAAGGATCCAATAGGCACTCGAAAAGGTTAATTGCGTCGCTAAAAGAAGTTAAAGACGGGCTTGTTGGGAGGCAACCCAATGTTTTTAATTATGTTATTTTAATTTCATCTTTATTTTATGTTATTTTGCTTAGAAACGATCTCACGGTCTTGGGTTCTTGTTTTGTGTTGTTGGATGACAGGTGGACTGAAAGCTAAAACCGAGGAAAAAGGAGCAAAAAAAAAAAAAAAAAAAAAAAAGCGATCGTCAGTGCGCTAAAATCGTGGGCATAGAAACTTCGTAAGAGCCAGATTAGCAGCGCCTGGCCGAATCTCGAGTATGGCGCCCGAACTTCGTAGAGCCATATTTCCGCAAATTCGTAATTTTTCCTCCTAGACCTCCATTATGACCATTGTTGTGTCGAGAAGTTGTCCATATTTTTTTAGTATTGCACACATTGGGGACAATGTGTGATTTAAGTTTGGGGGTGTTTTATTTGTGTGTCATGTTATGTTTTAATTAAGTCTTTTTCTTTGTTTTATGTTTATTTTGAGTCACCAATTTTTTTTTTCTTTTTGAGTCATAATTGCCTGTCAAAGATCATATATGCTGTAGTTGCTAGAAACACCTAGTGAAGTAAGGTGGAATAATGTAAAGGAATTGAAGCAACTATCTAAACACTTAGGTTAGATATGCCAAAACTCATGAGAATCTGCCTATTTGGAGTTTCTTACTTGAGTTATGCATGCTAAATGATAAATGCTTATGTGTTATGATTGCTTGCTATTTGAGGCGAAATAGTTAGGATATGTATGTTAGGAGATGACTACATGCATTTCTTTGATAACCAATTCTTACCATTCTTTTCTATCCTGTACTTTAAAAATATCCTAGTCACCCTATCGAGCCTAAATTTGAAACTTCTTCTTTGACACCCTATGTTCCCACAAATTGTACCATAAGTGCAAATATGAAATAGTGGAATCAATTGTGTTAAAAAAGAGACAAAAAGAGTGAATGAGTTTGTTGCACTGATAAAAAGTAATAAGAAAGAGGCAAAACCTAAGTTTGGGGGTGCTTATTAGTATAACACTTCACTCTCCCAAAACAAAAGAGGAATGATAGAATTGAAGTGAAGGAAAGAATCAAAAGAAAAAGGGAAAATTGAAAGCCAAAGAGCTTATAGTACGGAAAAATGAGCCTAAATGCCTATCTTTACCAACCCCTACCTAAGCCAACATTACAACCTCAAAGTCCGAAGATCTCTTTTATGCATATCCGCATTAGTGGAGAATAGCAAGTAAGCATGTCATAGGAATTCTTGAATTTATATGCATGATTTAGTATATGGACTTCCATTTAAGCATGATAAGTATGAGTTTGCGAAATATCTAGCTCAATGTGTTGAAATTCCATGCTATATGTTCCTGCATATTATTCTGCTAACCTTCATGTTTTTTCTAGTTAACATCTATGCAGCAAAAGTGATTAATGACAGGGAGTCCTTTATTTTTCATTCTTTTGAGTCTTTTAGTGTATTTCTTTCTATCTTTGCTCGAGGGCGAGCAAAGGTTAAGTTTGGGGGTATTTGATCGGTGTATTTTATATACACCTTTTGAGTCTGTTTTAGTTAGTCTTTTGTCCCATTTTGCACATATAAGTGTCGTATTAGGATAGTTTTTCTTTCTATTGAGTCAAAGTGGTTGAAATGGCCAAATGGCGGAAAAGGAGCAAAAAGAGGGCAAAAGAGAATATGCCAGAGCTGAAAACAGAGAAAGTGGCGAACGAGGCTAAAATCTGCACCGGCCAGCGGCCTCCTGCAAAAGCGAGGCGGCGCCCATTATTCGAGAGCGAAGACTCCGCGGCGCGCTACTCGAACGAATGCAGGTCGCGGCGCGCTAAACATCCGAGAGCTACGAAGATACAGTGCGGCTGCTCGCATGCCAGATATCGCCGCGGCGCCAAAACACCCGACGGATCGCAGAACTTCGGCGCTGTCTGCAGGGCCGCGCGCACGCCAGTAAATTAGGTCTTTTGCGGATTTTTGGGCCAGCTGCAGGAAAAGAAGTGAGGCGTTTAAACCTATAAAAGGAGAACCCTAGGGAGTTTTGAGTGTTCCCTTCTTACAACTCAAGATTCTTGCTTGGAGATCGATACCATTTATTTTAGTAATTTCTTTTCCCTTTCTTTACTTTAATTCAGTTTTGTATGATGAACATGGAATTAGTTCTTGTCATATTTATGGCTAGGAACTAATTCTCTTATAAGGCTTTCTATGTTGAATTTCTTGAACCTTATGTTATAAATTAATGCACGCTTATGGTAATTATTCTTATTGAGAGATCTATCCAATAATTGAGTTGAATTCTTGGTAGCTAATTGACAACTAGTTATCACTATATGATTTCTAATCGATTACGAAAAGGGGATTGTGAATATGTTGTAAGTTGGATGATACTTGAATTGGGGATGAAAATACCTCAATTAGATTTGTAAGCGTTGATGAGAGGCTTAACAACCCTAATTTTGCGCATTGTGCGTGGCCAACTAGGTTTTGTGCTTAATCCTCCTATAGCGTTACCTTATCGTGAAAGTTAGGTAAGGAACAATACTGGGTTGAGTGTTTATATAACTAACGGGAGTATAAAGCGATTTCAGAAACTGCTTTCTCCAAAAGAAGAATACCATAAGTAATGCATTAGTAAGTAACATAAGCGGATAGTAAGGATACATAGAAGCCCTATTCTCATCACATCTGAATTAAATCTTTATATTTAATTAGCTTTCATAACTCTTAGTTACAAACCAAACAATCAATCATTAATTCACCAAATAGATACTAGAAAATAGATAACTGATACTTGGACCCTAATCCTAGAGGACGATATTCGGTCTTATCCAAGACTATACTACTTGATACGATAACGTGCACTTGCGTTTAAAAGTGTGTGCATATTACGCGCATCAAGTTTTTGGCGCCGTTGCCGGGGATTAGGCATAGTTCAATATCAAATTTATCTATTTTTAATTTCTAATTTGGTTTTTATTTCTTTAAATTATTTATCTTATTTTTCTTATTGAAAAAAAAAAAAAAAACAAGTGTGCCGTGATTCGTTGTTGGCTTTGATTCGTTCAGGAACACTTTAGATATGGATTTTTACTGTCCATATGATAGAGAGCCAACCATAGAGGAACAGAGGGAGGAATTACGAGAAACTATACTCAGTCTCACGAGGTTCCAAGCTCAGTTCATGGACGAAATAAGGTCGGGCATAAAGAAGTTGGAAACGCAAATAGCAGAACTCGCAATCATATTCAACAACGAACAACAAATTGAGGAGCCCGAAACAAATCCAACTATTGAGGAATCTGGCAAGACAGTTGGTGTAGAGAAGGAGAAGAGTGCAGAGATCCAATTATTCACCTTCTTGGATTCCTTGGAAAATCTTTTTCTTGTACCTATTGCAGAAGAAACACCACTACTCAAAGTTGACTCCCAAACAGAAGTCAATACCATCAAGGCACCCCAGAGTTGAAAGATGTAGGAATCTCACCGATCCCTACATTGAGAGAACCTAAAAGACAAGCATGTCTTGTATACTTGGGGGATAATCGTATATTTGAGGCCCTTGTTTGAAGCAATTGTTGTAGTTGAAGTGAGACCTGCAACAATAACTCTGCGGATTGCAAGCGTCGCAGAAGGATCCAACGGGCACTCGGAAAGGTTAATTGCGTCCCTAAAGAAGTTAAAGACAGCACTTGTTGGGAGGCAACCCAATGTTTTTAATTATGTTATTTTAATTTCTGTCTTTATTTTATGTTATTTTGCTTAGAAACGATCTCACTGTCTTGGGTTCTTGTTTTGTGTTGTTGGATGATTGGATCAAAGCTAAAACAGAAATAGGAGCAAAAACGAAAAAAAAAAGGAAAAAGCATCGTCATGCGGCTAAAATCGGCCATGCGCCAGAACTCGTAAGAGCCACAAGATTAGCAGGGCGTGCATTTCGAATCTCGGCGGCGCCGAACTTCAGAGCCATATTTCCGCAAATTCGAATTTTTCCTCCTAGACCTCCATTATGACCATTGTGTTGTGTCGCAGTTGTCCATATTTTTAGTATTGCACACATTGGGACAATGTGTGATTTAAGTTCGGTGTTTTATTTGTGTGTCATGTTATGTTTTAATTAAGTTTTTTCTTTGTTTTATGTTTATTTTGAGTCACCAATTTTTTTTTCTTTTTGAGTCATAATTGCTCACAAAGATCATATATCTTTGTAGTTGCTAGAAACACCTAGTGAAGTAAGGTGGAATAATGTAAAGGAATTGAAGCAACTATCTAAACACTTAGGTTAGATATGCCAAAACTCACGAATCTGTCTATTTGGAGTTTCTTACTTGAGTTATGCATGCTAAATGATAAATGCTTATGTGTTATGATTGCTTGCTATTTGAGGCGAAATAGTTAGGATATGTATGTTAGGGAGATGACTCATGCATTTCTTTGATAACCAATTCTTACCATTCTTTTCTATCCTGTACTTTAAAAATATCCCTAGTCAGCCCCATTGAGCCTAAATTTGAAACTTCTTCTTTGACACCCTATGTTCCCACAAATTGTACCATAAGTGCAAATATGAAATAGTGGAATCAATTGTGTTAAAAAAGAGACAAAAAGAGTGAATGAGTTTGTTGCACCCCAATAAAAAAAGTAATAAGAAAGAGGCAAAAACCTAAGTTTGGGGGTGCCTATTAGTATAACACTTCACTCTCCCAAAACAAAAGAGGGAATGATAGAATTGAAGTGAAGGAAAGAATCAAAAGAAAAAGGGAAAATTGAAAAGCCAAAGAGCTTATGGTACAGAAAAATGAGCCTAAATGCCTATCTTTACCAACCCCTACCTAAGCCAACATTACAACCCTCAAAGTCCGGAAGATCTCTTTTATGCATATCCAGAATTAGTGGAGAATAGCAAGTAAGCATGTCATAGGAATTCTTGAATTTATATGCATGATTTAGTATATGGACTTCCATTTAAGCATGATAAGTATGAGTTTGCGAAATATCTAGCTCAATGTGTTGAAATTCCATGCTATATGTTCCTGCATATTATTCTGCTAACCTTCATGTTTTTTCTAGTTAACATTTATGCAAAGAAAAGTGATTAATGTGGAGTCCTTTATTTTTCATTCTTTTGAGTCTTTTAGTGTATTTCTTTCTATCTTTGCTCGAGGCGAGCAAAGGTTAAGTTTGGGGTATTTGATCTGCGTATTTTATATACACCTTTGAGTCTGTTTTAGTTAGTCTTTTGTCCCATTTTGCACATATAAGTGTCGTATTAGGATAGTTTTTCTTTCTATTGAGTCAAAGTGGTTGAAATGGCCAAATGGCGGAAAAGGAGCAAAAAGAGGGCAAAAGAGAATATGCCGGTGAAAGCAGAGAAAGTGGCGAACGAGGCTAAAATCGCACCTAGCCGCGGCTCCTGCGACCAAAGCGAGGGCGGCGCCCATTATTCGTAGAGAAGACTGGCACATGGCTGGGCCGAATGATGCAGGGTCGCGCGCTAAACATCCGAGAGCTACGAAGATACAGTGCGCGCTACCGAACATGCGAGATATCGGTCGCGGCGCCAAAACACCCGACGGATCGCAGAACTTCCGGCGCCGCGGCGCCGACGCGTAAAAATTAGGTCTTTTGACGGATTTTTGGGCCAGCTGCGAGGAAAAGAAGGAGGCGTTTAAACCTATAAAAGGAGAACCTGGGAGTTTTTGAGTGTTCCTCTCGCACAACTCAAGATTCTTGCTTGGAGATCGATACCATTTATTTTAGTAATTTCTTTTCCCTTTCTTTACTTTAATTCAGTTTTGTATGATGAACCTGGAACTAGTTCGTGTCATAATTATGGCTAGGACCTAATTCTCTTATAGGGCTTTCAATGTAGAATTTCTTGAACCGTATGTTATAAATTAATGCTTATGGTAATTATTCTTATTGAGAGATCTATCCAATAATTGAGTTGAATTCTTGGTAGCTAATCGACAACTAGTTATCACTATATGATTTCTAATCGATTCGAAAAGGGGATTGTGAATATGTTGTAAGTTGGATGAAGCGATCTTGAATTGGGGATGAAAATACCTCAATTAGATTTGTAAGCGTTGATGAGAGGCTTAACAACCCTAATTTTGCGCATTGTGCGTGATGGTCAACTAGGTTTTGTGCTTAATCCTCCTATAGCGTTACCCTTATCGTGAAAGTTAGGTAAGGAACAATCTGGGGTTGAGTGTTTATATAACCCTAACGGAGTATAAAACGATTTCAGAACCCGCTTTCTCCAAAGAAGAATACCATAAGTAATGCATTAGTAAGTAACATGTCGGATAGTAAGGATACATGTAAGCCTATTCTCATCACATCTGAATTAAATCTTTATATTTAATTAGCTTTCATAACTCTTAGTTACAAACCAAACAATCAATCATTAATTCACCAAATAGATACTAGAAAATAGATAAATGATACTTGGACCCTAATCCTAGAGGACGATATTCGGTCTTATCCAAGACTATACTACTTGATACGATAACGCACTTGCGTTTAAAAGTGTGTGCATATTACGCGCATCATCGCTCCGCTCTGCGCACGTAGACAAGCATACGATGTTAAAAGATATAAGAAGAACAAAACGAAGAGAGGGTACGTCAATGCTTGCCAGAGCCGTATCAGAAAATATCCTCGAGGTAGAGGAAACATCGACAGAAGGTACCATCGTAGAATTTGCTTCAACATATACCATCGAGGTTACTTTGGGAAAGTGGGTATGATGTCGGTGACCCCACCGAAACTGTACAGTGTTTACGACGACGTTAGAACCATCAAAATGTTAGAGTCATTGAAACAAAATCAAAATCGATTTCAAACACAGTCGGACGAAGCTCGAGAAATCAATAGGAAGATCGATCTCATCTTATCGAGTTTGAATTTGGCACAATCTGGAAATTCGACTCCAACCACACCAGCGGCGACATCTGCAAATAATGTTACTGGCCTAAACATTAAGGTAATACTACCAACATCCTTATTGAAAATCGATTCTGGGGACGATGATACTGGGAATGAGAATTCACCTTTAGGAAATGGATATTCAATGGGAAACATTCAGAAAATTATGTAGAAAAGTTCAGAAGGAGTCATCTTTTCTTTATGAATTTTCTCTAGCAAATTTTAGTGATTCAAGGATATTTTACTTGGAGTTCAGGTGGAAGCGTCCCATGACATGGTCATCTCAATTGGCACCCTTGCAGTCTAGCAGGTTCCTTAGGTTAAGTGGGAATGAAAGGGGTGCCATAGCCACCTCCTTGAAGTCTGTAGGAAGAAGTGGGTATGCGAAATATTCTGTCAACGAGGAAGGAAAATGCTCGTTACGGGTTGATGTGTTCCAAGTTGTGTCTTGGTATGTCAAGGTTTATTACCACACACTTAAAATGTTTCTAAATGAACGTCTGCAAAGTTTAAAAGATGTGATAGAAAGGACAAACATTTCTCCTTCTGAAGACAATGATTATCTTGGGCTACTGAAAATAGCATTATGATTGCTCGTGATGTGCACTCGGTGATAGTGACATCGAGTTTGATAAGGGGTTTTCGCACGTCGATGAGTACCGAAAATGATATTCACTACTAGTGCCGAGAACTTAGTAACTAGTTGTATTCTCTTAGTGACTCTTGAGACTAAAGCAAATGGAGCGTTGAACCCATCAAACAATTTTGGAAGTTCCCAATCTGTTTGTGAAAGAGTTTTGAGTGATAAGAGTTGCTTTTTGGTGTCTTACATTACTCACAAGTTGGTTATTCTTGAGATCATTCAACTGATAGTAAAAAAGTTATACATGTAGTTTCTAATGGAACTCTTGCTGCGGTTGGTTGTTTACGAGTCATAAGTACAATACTTAAGTCAGTGAGCAGGCTTCCATACCTTTGCATTTACATAGAGCCAACACTCCTGCCAATAATGTGTAGCAACATTGTGGACCAATTACTCAAGGAGAGGCAGTTGGTAGCCAATGTATTGAAGGAGAACTTGACAAAGAGACAAAACAGGATGAAGATATATGCTGATAGAAAGAAAACTGAAAGGGAATTCAAGGAAGGAGATTGGGTATACTTGAAATTGCAACCATATAGACAAATTTATCTCTAGCTGTTAGAAGAAGTCTTAAGTTATCCTCAAAGTTCTATGGCCCATACAAGATCATCCAGAGGATTGAATCAGTGGCTTACAAGTTAGCCTTACCCTCAACTGCAAAGATATATCCAGTCTTCCATAATTCTCAACTTAAGAAGAAGCTAGGAGATCACATTACACCTTCCATTGACCCTCATTTTTGCTCAACAGATGGCCAAATCATGACAGAATCAGTTGCAGTACTAGATATAATGATGATCAAGAGAGGAAATAAGGCTATCACTCAAATCTTAGTTCAATGGTCTAACCTCCTACCGGAAGAAGCGGCTTGGGAAGATTTCCATTTTATCAAATCTCAATTTTCAGAAATAGCTACATTTTGAAGGCAAAAGTTGATTCTGAAGAGGGATGGAGTGTCACAATACCATATTGTGACAATATTTCTTTATTGTTAAATTAGTCCTCTAAGTTTTAAGTAGTTTATTTAAGTCCTGAAGTACAATTTCTGTTATTAAGTTTAGTATTATTCTTTATTAGTCCTTTTAGCTTTAGTATTGAGAGATGAGTCCATGTATTGCCTTATATGGCTATCACGGGTACATTGAGCATTTTATCAAAAAATTAATACAAATATCTTCCTCTTTCTCTCTTCTCTTCCCTTACTCTCCCTCTTTCTCTTTGCAAATCAAGAGCGTAACATCTGCTCATACACAAATGAACACTCAACCGCGTCATCACGACATTGATGGATTAGATGTCAAACCTTTAGATCTCTTCTTGATGTCCAGTCTTTAGATCTCTTCTTTCCCAATAAAGGCGACCAACTAGCTAATACTACATATGCTCATCAAACAACATTTCTTTAGCTTTTTCCATGATTTGGCCCGAAAACATTACGCACCCATTCGCCACTTTGTTTTCAAACTCATCAAAGGAAGTTTGGGTTAGGAGAAGCCATTATTTGACAAGCTTCAAGCCTATCAACCATGCAACTTCCACTGTACCCTGGCCTCTTAGAGTTTGTGGTACATTTGAGTTTTTATTCTTTGGAAATGTTTTCATTTGTTCTATTCAATAAAGTTCCTGGATATGCAAATGGCTCAAATTAGGGATGGCAACGGATCGGATCTGGACCGGATCCTACTAGATCCAGATCCGTTTTTCATACCATGATCCAGATCCGGATTCAGATCCAAATCCGAATCTGTCAGATCCACCGGGTCCACGAATCGGATCTGGATCCACATGTAAAAAAGATTACCTTGAATAATATTCCCACCTAGTTCGGTGAGAATGGAGTGGGTAAATCATATTGTATATAGCTTCAAGTTTTCCACTAATGAGATCTAACAGGAAAAATAACGTATCACAAAAGAAAAGAAGACAAAAAGTGAATCTAGGATGTATGTTAAAGTTAGCATGGATGGAGCTCCTTACCTTGGAAAAATTGATTTGAAAATGTACAAGTATTATCCAGAACTGTTGAAGGCATCAGAGAAGATGTTTAAACTCACTATAGGTGAATATTCAGAAAGGGAAGGCTATAAAGTGAATACTTTTGGTAGTTTCAAAATTATCAAAAGTGTAATTAGCCTAATTAGGTAGTTTCAAAATTATGGTTTGTTTTTTTCTTCAAATTCTCTGTACATCTTTCTTTTGCAACCAGTAGTAATAACTTTTGAACAACCAGTAGTAATAACTTTTGAAATGAAAACGATAAGGCTAATGAAGTGAATTTGTAGAGTCAAAGATTTTTACACTTAATGTAATATACAGAAATTATAAAAACAAAAAACAAACCCAACTAAGTAACCAGAAGTTTATTTTTGCCTAAAATTATGACAGAATCAAACCCAAAACTGTACCTTTCTCTCTTCTTCTCTCGGTGTCCTTCGATTAAGACAAATAACCATGCGTTTAGCTTTTTCTATTTTTATATCAGCTTGAACCTCTGATTAGATTATTAGAATCATATTTTCATGTAAATACTCCAACTAAGTTTCTTTGGTGGCTCTGTAGTAACTAGTATTAATTGTGTTAATTGTCAGCTTAAAGGAGTTTAAATTTGGTACCATTTTAAATAGTTTGATAATTAAAAATTTAATGATAGAGTTCAAGCATTTTTTGACACTTTTAAAAAGTTGGATATTTAATTAACCTTTTTCAGCTTAGAGGAATTTTAATTTGGCACCATTATAAATAGTTTGATAATTAAAAAATTACTGATAGAGTTCGAGCATTTTTTGGCACTTTTAAAAAGTTGAATATTTAATTAACCTTTTCCCCAAATTACATTCTAGATTATGAATATATTTAATAAAACACGGATTCACGGGTCGGATCTGGACCGGATACGGTTCTCAAATACAAGATCCAGATCCGATCCGCCAGAAACGGATACGGGTCCAATTCGGATCCATCGGGTCCAAATTTTGAAGATCCGTATCCTATAAAACGGATCTGGATCCATTGCCATCTCTAGCTCAAATGTTTCATTTGTTCTATTCAATGCAATTTCTGGAACATGCAATAGCTCTAAAATGGAGCTGCTATAAAAAACTCGCATAGATTTCATCATTCCATTGCAAACATCTCTAACAAATTAGGTCATCGAGTTGTGTTCCCCTTCTTTCTCCACTCGTAATTAGGGATGTCACGGCGGGTAAACGCGGTATCGCCCGCTCCAATTGCGTATGGGAGATGGTTTGGTGGGTGGTGGGGCAGGTATGAGTATCAAAAGTGCTACCCGCCATGGATAGTGGGGCGGGGGTGAATTTCATACAAGACCCGCCCCGCACCCGCTCCGCCCCGCTACCCGCACTGTACCCCCACCGATCGTACCCGCACCGCCCATATCCGTATCGTCTATTAGTTTAATTAGGCTATTTACGAATTTATTTGGCCCTTTCTTGATTTAAAATGTGACTTGAGCTAACCCGCACCGTGTCCTGCTTGTTAAACACAAATGCACCACGTTTCTTTTTCTCATTCTCTTTGTTCTCCTTTTTTTTGTTAAATATTTTCATCTTTACTGTTTTTTAATATTCATAATATTTTGACAAGGTTTTAGACTTGATATTCGATACACCATAGTGGAAAGGTTCCTTTTTTTCCTTTTTCTTATATAACTTTCATTTTGGTGACTAAAACAATTGCTAGACATTATTTGAGCATTTTATTAATGGGTACCCGCCGGGTAAGTGGGTATCCGCATGAAGTAAGTGGGGCGGGGGCGGGTGGAGGAATTACTACCCGTGATGGGTGATGGGGCGGGGGTGGAGATGTGTTTTAGGTGGTGGGTACGGGTATGGGATACCCTTCCCCGCCCCCGCCCCGCCCCATTGACATCCCTACTCGTAATTGCCTTTACTCCGAAAGACCAAAACATAAAAATAAGAAACAAAAGAAAATCCCAACTATTCCCACAAATCACTGTCGATTAATTAGTTCCAACAAAGATTGGATCAACAAGACTTTGGTTAAAATTTAGTCACACTATTCACCATCAGCAAGGTGATGTGAAAATATTAACAATTCAACGAAGGCAGAAACATTAAGGGAACACAAACTATTCTATGTTGTCCACGAATAACCAGTTTCGTGCTTGTTTGAAGCACAATATAGAGCACACCAGACATCAAGCCACTTTAGCAATTTAAGGGAGATTCAGAGGATATGCATTTTAAGACATTCAAAGACGAGAGAAAGTGAGGTGAAGATAGAGCTACCTCCACACAAAAAAAGTAGCCAAATTGGTGGGCAAGAACAAAACTCACTCATGGGTGAAAATTATCATCCACGGACCAACAAAAGATGCTAATTATTGGCAAAAAAAAACACAAGTTCTATCTCGAACATTTGGCATAAAACAGAGTACATTAAATGGTAAACAACTGACAAAGCAGTATCCCCATCATCACTTTCCTCAAGAATCAACAATGGCCTTATTCAAAATTGAAGCCACTTCTATTACCACATATACAGTCCCCCAGTATGTTGAAAAGGCAAATTTAGTTGAGGCAGGAGTATGCCAATGCTTTTTCCTCGGATAGTTCCTCAGCTGTCAAGTCCAACTTCTTTCTTGATAACTCGTCAATTGGAAGACCTGAGCACACAAACAACAAATAAAATACTTGAGACCCTGTTAACAGGCAACTCATACAAATTTATAGTACCAGCAAGGGAACAAACCACTCCTACATAATGTTATCTTAGGATAGAAAGGGAGAGCAAAGAGGAACCTCCAGACCAAGGTTCAACGCCAACAACTAAAGATACTAATAAAAGATGGAGAAGAGAGATACGACACGATAAAACATCAAAAAGGAGGCAAATCAAACACAGAAAACAGTTCAGATTTCAAAAACAGACAGACAGATGAGCGATATTTGAATTGCGAGATTCAACGTGCACTATATTGGGAGAAAAAAATTTCAGATAACTTTTGGATGGGAACTTTCAGATAAATCATTAGGTAACATTAAAAACAACAGTTTTCTTAAGCTGTACTGATAATGGCTTTTTTCTAATGAAAATTTAAAAACAACAGTTTTCTTAAGCTGTACAGATAAATGGCTTTTTTCTAATGAAAATCCAAAAGGCAAATAAACGCCCGATATAGAAATATTTTCCTCAAAAGCTGTCTTCCACATACATGCTACGATAATCTTGAGGCTAATGATGGCGAACAAGGAATCTGAATCCCGAAATCCTACAGCATGGTTTATTACTCTGATTAATCCACCTCCCCCACCATCCCAAACTAACAATTTAATTTGACTAATTGTATTTGAAGAGAGGAGCTTCTTGAAAACAATAACATAATAGGAGCCTAACATGGCACAGTATAAGTAATTAATCAAAATCAAGGGCATCTGAATGCAACTAAATATATTTACTAACCTTGAACAATGGACCATTCTCCATTTTTGCATGTAACTGGGAAGGAATAAATAAGCCCAGCTGGGATATTGTATGACCCATCAGAGTAAACACCCATAGAAACAAAAGTGCCCTGCAACATTTGGTTAGAAAAAAATTGAGTTAACTACTTTCCATTTAAATCTACCGACAATATGCATAAATAATTCCTTTGTTCTATTTCAATACAACAAGGCCCCAAGTTAAGAGATCTCATCTACCTCTGGAGTTCCAAGGACCCAGTCACGAATGTGATCACAAGCAGAACTAGCAGCGGAAAGGGCACTAGAAAGCTTTCTAGCCTTGATAATGGCAGCACCCCTCTGCTGTACGGTAGCAATGAACTCACCGTTCAACCTATATATAGAGAATAAAATTTATCAGTTAATCGGTAAGATGGAAAAAAAACTAGCTAATTAATTCACAACAAATCACTGATTCACTATACCATGCATCATCAGCCACAAGTTCACGGACTGGCTTATCTCCAGCTGGTGTCTTAACTGTTGCATGGTTGACATCAGGATACTGTGTTGATGAGTGGTTTCCCCAAATGATGACATTTTTAACATCACTTACTTGGACACTCAGTCTCTCTGAGACTTGGCCAAGGGCCCTGTTATGGTCCAACCTTGTGAGACAGGTAATGTTCTTCTCAGGAATGGATGGTGCAAATTCTTTCAAGATTAATGCATTTGTATTGGCAGGGTTAGCAACAACCAACACCTGGAAGAGGCACAAGGCAAAACTTTAATAACACAAATCCAATGAAGGTGTGTAACATGCACATTGAAATCCTGAAAACAGTTCATTGGTGCTTCCATTGACACAAACAGAAGGTAATAAATAACAAAGACATCAGAGTTTGTGGCAGAAATGACTTGTCAAAGTAAGACATGAGACATAAAAGGTTGGCAATAAACATCTCATAACTATTCTCACCGACTCAGGTGAACTAGTCATCACCTAAGTAATCAATTACCTCCATAGTCAAATAGAAGAATAATCTGATCAAAAGCTGGAAAGATATCATGCAATGCTGAACACTATGTGCAAGTTACAAGACACAAGTTAAAATTAAAAGGAATTAGAAAAGATATATAGACGTTGTCTGACCTTGCAGTTGGGAGCTGCATGCTTCTCGAGCAGAAGCCTGGGACTTGTAAATAGAAACATTCTTTGACATAACATCTTTTCTTTCCATGCCTTCTTTCCTGGGGAAACCTCCAACCATGACAGCAACGTTGACACCAGTGCATGCCTCAACAGCATCAGTTGTGGCAACAACACCTGACATATAATAGCGGAATATACCATTTAACCCAAGTTTACTTTCAACAAGTGATAAAATGGCATAAAATTAAAATTATGAGAAGCAACTGCACCAACCCTTAAGAAGAGGGAAGGCAGCATCCACTAATTCCATCTTCACTCCATTCAGTGCCTCTGCAGCTGGTGGAATATCCAACATGTGGAGAATTACAGGCTGATCAGCACCCAACATCACTCCCCTGGCAATCATCGGCACCAAGGCATATCCAATTTGTCCTGAAAAACAAAACAGTGTTATCCGGTTAACACGACATCCAACCAACTCATAATTTTGGAACCAATAAAACATTAGCGTCACAATTAAAGCTTTCCAACTTTAGAAGAAAGTCTTTAAAACCTCGAAAACAGATTACCAAAAGTACCTAACAAGATAACCTTCACACTTATCTAGCTTAATAACTAACACACGAGAAGTTTCCTTTTTTGAGAATGAACTTAACTAACACACGATAAGTTTTGCCAAACCAGGAATCCACAAATCTACATTGACAATTGACATCATAGTAGTTAGTACTATATTTTCGTTCTTGAACCTACTCAAAAGCATTAAAATTTATCAACCCAATCACGCTCCATCACAACTAAACCTTAATCCTAAAGTAGTTCTTTTTTTGTGGGAGTACTCAACATCGAATTCAGTTAGACCTGTTTGATTTGAATGCTAATTTAAAAATATACCAAAGGTTCTCAAAAAATAAAAAATATAAGTAATTCAAATTAACAGATTTTCTGATCATAAATCAAAGCAAAACACACAAAAAAGGAACACACATTGATTCATTTTTTAAGTATAATTAACATCACGAGTAAACATGGTTTAACCCTAACTGGTGAAACAAGAAATACATCAAAGCAGACATGCGTGACAACCTCAAGGAGATGAACAACAAAATTAACTACATCAAACAAAGTAATACTACCTCTCTCCCATTATATATGACGTTACTTACTACTACCTTTGTCTCAATTTATGTGGAACCATTTAATTTTTAGTATGTCCCAAAAAGAATGTTACATTTCTATATTTATAAACAATTTAATTTTATTGGATGAGTTATAGACACACAAATATGTAAGACTTGTTTTGGACCACAAATTTCAACAGACTCGTTTCTTTCTTAAACCTGGTACCAAGTCAAATTATGTCACATAAATTGGGACGGAGGACTACTAGTTACTATGTTGGAGAGTCAAATTAATTTCCATTTTATTTTTACGATACTTTTAACTCTTAGCTATACATTTTTATATAGTTTTAACTATAAATAGTTGTAATTTGTTGTATTTTGTGATTTAAATGCTCAAGTCATAGTTTTTCAAAAATAAATTAGACATCTATGTCCGATCTCATAGTCGCATATCAATTAACGAAAGATCAACCAAAATCAGGAAGTAAATCAAAAGCACTAACAGTAAACAAGTAGATCTAAGGTTATATCCTATAAGCATCACTATTGAAAATCAATCAAACTTCATGTCAAAATGAAGTAAACAACAGATCTAAGCTTTATTTGAAGTTGATAGAACATATCGATTACCTGCGGCACCAGTAACGAGAACGCGGACTGGATCTTTCGCCATTTGTTGAAGATCTATAGATTTACAAGAGCGATGAAAACTATATGATCGAGAGTTGACAAGGGCAGTAGGCGATATTTATTGCCATGAGATGAGTGGTCAGTACGACTATTGCGTCGTCAGCATTTGTTAACTGACAAAATGGTCACTTATCTTTGGGGTATATTCAAAATGACTCCATTTTAATGTTTTGAAATTTAGTAAAAGTGAGTATAGGGATGTCACTGGGGCGGGTAAACGTGGGTACTGCTCCGCACTCGTTTCAATTGGAATGGGTATGAGAATGATTTGGTGGGTGGTGGGGTGGGTGTAGCTATCAAAAGTGCTACCCGCCATGGGTAGTGGGTCGGGGGTGGATTTCATATAAGACTCGTCCCGCACTCGCCCCGCCCCGCTACCCGCCCTGCACCCGCTTCACCCCGCTATCCGTCCCGTATATGTTTGTGTTGAATTCTTTAATTATGCTGATTTTTTGGTATTCTTAACTACACAAAGACTTGAAATTCCTTATTCTGTCAAGACTCTCTGATTCTGTTAAAAGCATCAACCTATTATTATTATTATTATTATCATTTAAAATAAAGTGTATGGTACCCTTCAAATTTTTTAATGTTTTTGTGTGAAAATGTATGGTACAATGCAATAATTCCACCCGTGCGTATGTAACAACTTTAGTAATGACATTGTAGTTTCTTTTTTTCATTTTTTTTCCAATTGTGATCATTTGAAAGGATTAGAAAATTTCTTGTCTTCTTCTATATAAATTTCACGCTTTATTTTAACCTTTTAATATTCCTAATATTTTGATAAAGTTTCAGACTTTTAATATTCGATACATCATAGTGAAAAAAGTTTATTTTTTCCATTTTCTTCGACCTCCTTTTTTCTTATATAACTTTTTTTTATTACACGTAATGGGTATCCGCCGGGTAAGTGGTACCCGCCGGGGTAAATGGAGCGGGAGCGGGGTGAAGGAATTACTACCCGTGATGGGTGGTGGGGCGGGGGTGAGTTTTAAATGGTGAGTACGGGTATGGAGTACCCTTCCCTCGCCCCCGCTCCACCCCATTGACATTCCTAAGTGAGTATTTGGTTCCAGCAATATTTGACAAACTCTTGACTGTAAAATTTTATGAAAATAGTAAGGAATATAGTTAACCAAAAACATCATGAAAGTGACACCGGGCCTTAGAAATTGCAATAACAGTAAAATCTCATAAAGTGAGATCTGAAAAAAAAGGTAGGATAGAGAGATTGTTTCTCATCATTTTTTTACTTAAGTAAAACAAATCAAAATAGATATGAAAAGAAAAATATAATAGAGATAATAATAGCAACAACAACAAATTATATCGTGAATTTTGTGTTAGTAAACTAATTTTTTTTGTGATTTTTGTGTTAGATAACATAATTAAGTGACTTTGATGGAAAAAAGTGATAGTTATATGATCATCTATAAAATTTATAGGGAATTTATTTGAATTTGAGATTCACCCTAAACGTTTCAAATTTATTAGTTCAAATCCTAGTCAAATATTTCAACTTACCTAACAAATTTTGGATTTTAAATTCAAACCTAAGTGGTGTTTGAGATTGTCTATGTTTCAGTCAAACATAGACAAAAACGAAACAATAAGGTAACTTTCAAAGTTAACTGATATCATCAATTTATTTATTTTGTTCTTTTAGTACTCAAACTACTACTCTATACAAATTTAGTTAATATGAAATAGGGAAAATGGTCAAATATATCCTAAAACTTTAATAAAAGAATCATATATATTTTTTGTCAAAGTATGAGGTCATATCTACCCTCCGTTACGGTAAACTTATCAAATTTATCATTTTTTAACGGATTTGACACGTGGCAGCGACGTGCAGCCACGTCATCCACTGGGGACGAGATCGCCACCATTGGCATGAATCCCGTCGGCTGAAGCTTCAAGCAGCTCCAATGGTAAAATTCGAATTAAGATGAATTACGACATGGGTTGGTTGCAAAATGTAGCCAAGACCAACAAAGAGAACACAGTAACACCACCCACAAAGGCCGACGTTTCTGAAGCAGTGAAATTTGCCAAAATACGATCAATTTCAAATTCGTCGACCAAATTTTGGAGCGAATCAAGCACGGGTTTATTGATTATCAGTAATCTTGATGATGACGAGTCTAATGGTGTAAGCCTTGACCGTCGACTGAACCCTAGTTGGCCGGAAAAATGATTAGCGGCGGTAGGGTTCGCCGAAGTTCGATTTGGGCTAAGTTGTTGAAGAGGACGAATTGAGATATGGAGTTTGTATGGAAATGACGGAGAGATGATGGTGGTCACAACGGTGTAACCCAATCCCGTCGATTCTACCGGAGTACGCCGTAAATTGAGAAAACCGACAGGGGTATTTCCGTCCAAAACTCCGATCGCGAAATTGACGGTGAAAACGTTGAAATTGACGGGAGTGGTTAGTATGGAAATGACGGACTTGATGAGACGAGTCTAATGGTGTAAGTCTCGTATCCAATGGAGCTCTGTGGTGGCCGAAAAAGGCTTGGAGCTGCGACACTGTTGCTGTAGCGGCGACGCTGTCGCCTCCGGCGAAGCCAATGGTGGTGGTCTCGTCCCTAGTGGATGACGTGACTACCACATGTCCAATCCGTTAAAAAGGGATAAATTTGATAAATTTATCCTAACGGAGGATAGATATGACCCCATACTTTGACACATAATATATGTGATCATTTTATTAAAATTTTAGGGTATATTTGATCCTTTTCCCTATGAAATATGATGCTTTACTTAGTTAATATGAAATATGAAATATTTATATTAATGATAAATGAGTCCGCAAGTGCAAAACTATCCCTTGTTAATTAAGCAAAGCTCTATATTCCTTCACTTCCCCATTTATGTTTCCTCAATGATCGGATGGGGCAACAGCAATCAAAAGACCAACTTTTGTATCAACAAGTAAATTATGGAAACGTTGAAGGAATCAAATCTCTCCACCGCGAAGGCGCTGGACTTGAGGTATTATGATTTTTTATGTAATTCAAATTTCCTAATTTTGGAGATTTTACGTTTTTTTTAAATTTTTTTTTAGGGGAAATTAAGTGGAAAAGTTTAAAATTTGATGAGATTGAGTTGCTATTCAAACCCACTTGTGTTCCACAAACACCGTGTACATTCAATGTACCCTAAGCTTCCTTCTCGATTTGAGTTTAGGACTAGTTATGCTTTCTGAAGCTCACATAGAGAGTGTTTGTGTTTACAATGGTTAAGAATATTGCAGGAATTTGTGGTTATAATGGGTTGATTTTCAGTGGCTAGATAAGGAAGGGAAGACACCGTTGATTGCGGCGTGCATGAATCCCGAGCTTTACAATGTTGCAAAAACTTTGATAGAATTGGGTGCTAATGCCAATGCTTACCGTCCAGGTAATAATCTTTTGTGTTTTTCTATACTAAGATTGTAAATTGTGGTAGTGACTTAACCGGGAAAAGTTCTGTGTAATAATGAAGTGAACTAAAAGTGGAGCTGATTGATAGGTATTTCTTTTGTGTGTATATAACTTGAGACATGAGTATTTCGACATGACTTGTTAGACTTCACGTTAAGTTAATTGATTCTTGCAATTATCTTATCAGAAAATGATCAATGCTAATGTTTTTTTTTGAGAATGGTAACAGCATGATCAATTCTAATGTTATGAAATGGTAATTTATTTGTATAAGAGATACTCCCACCTCAACATATTTTACGCACTTTCCTTTTTCGTTCATCATAGAAAGGTGTTAATCTTTTCTTTTATTCTATTAATTCAAGAAATTGTGCATTTGTTTAATCAAACATCGGTTATTACTTATTACTAGTAAATTAAAATACTTGACTTTTTTCCAGCCTCTATTTTCATCTAGATTTAGATCAAGTGTCCTGAATTTATCAGGATAGTTATATTACATTTGTTTTGAATTTCCAAAGTTATTTCATCTTTACATAATCAGTGCTGTTCAACTGTTCTGTACATTATGGATATCTTATTGATCCTTCTTTAACACCTTTATGTACATATTTAGGTCGTCATGCTGGGACTCCTCTACATCATGCAGCAAAAAGAGGTCTTGAACAGACGGTTAAGTTACTCCTTTTACATGGAGGTATATCTACTCAAACTGGTACATTTATTGAATGATTCTTTTATGCTATCAGCCCCTTTTTGACTTGTTTGATTTCCTTCTTGTCTCACATGTCTTAAGCAAATGCATTGATAATGAATGATGACTGCCAAACTACCCTTGATGTTGCCAGAATTAAAGGTATCAGCAATGTTGTCCGTGCAATTGAGGTATATGTTCACGCTTAAGTTTTATGTTTTTAATTCAATCCTTCAACTTATGCGAGCATTATGTTCTAATTGTCTCACACAGTGTCTTCCTTCTTTTTCATGTATGTGTTTAGAGCCATATTTGCTTATTTTCTGGTTGGCTACGGGAACTTTACGGGACTGGATTCCTTGAACTATTGGCACCACAGTTGCTTAGCCGGAAAGTGTGAGTATAATGTTCATTTTATCTTCACAGTAAAATTGTGTTAAGCAGAGCTAATTGTAGGGTGTTTCTTCAGGCTTGACTAATGCATATTCACGTGGTTATATTTAATGGAGATCTAGGCTATGGTGTGTGACTTCTTAAGCTGGTCTCACACCGTTGCGTATTGTTTTCCCCCTTCTTTTGGCTTGTTATCCTACGTATTGCATCATTGTTGCATGGTGTCGATTTATGTATCTTACTTCTGCTGCTGCTACTGATTGTTTTTACAGTTCAATAATTTGCTCTTGCCTTCCATTTAATTTTTACCATTATTATCAAAATGGACTTATGACGATTCCACATTTTTATAGCTGGGTGGTTGTCTTACCATGCGGTTCCCGTAATCTCAGAAAGCCTTTCAAGTTGGTGCTTGCTATATATTCAGCTGTCCAGGTAAGTTGCGCTTTCTAATCTTTTACAATGTATAAGTTGGGAGCTTAAGACTGTTAATTTTTCTGTTTCCTGGTACTTAACCTGTTTCTTTTTGTCATAGACCTATACAGAGAAGCATATACTAACGTACTACAACAACAATAAATAAAATCCCACAACGTGGGGTCTGGGAGGGTAGAGTGTACACAGACCTTACCTCTACTTTGGTAGATAAAGCGGTTGTTTCCGGGAGACCCCTCGAATCAGGCAACACAGAACAGAAGCAAAAATAGGAAACAGTAAACAGAAACACAGAAAAACCGAAAAATAGAAACACAAAAAAACAAGGTCAGACCCAATCCAAAAACTAAAGCTTTAATGCAGTAAGAAAATGCTGATAGCAAACTCGAATACGCCATGATAGCACATTCTGAAGAGGAAGCAATACTCACGCAGATAAATGAAATAAGTCAAGTATATTACTGAGTGTATAGCAGGAGAAATATGGCTACAAAAGACTATAAAGCAGCACTACACCTATTCGTATGATTGCTAGGCATGCCTATAGTAATAACCCTACCCTACCAGATTGTGAGCGTAAGTAGGACTACGCTCGACTACCTACTACCCTTCTACCCTAATTTGTGCACTCCACAACTCCCTATTTAAGGTCATGTCCTCAGTAAGTCTCGCCTGCTCCATATCCCGTCTAATCACCTCTCCTAAATATTTCTTCGGCCTGCTTCTACCTCCCCTGAACCCGTCCATAGCCAATCTCTCACACCTCTGCACTGGGACATTCATGTCTCTCCTCCGCACATGTCCAAACCATCTCAACCTCGCTTCACGCATCTTATCCTCCACCGAGGCTACTCCTACTCTGCCCCGTATATCTTCATTTCTAATTTTATCCTTCCTCGTATGCCCACACATCCATCTTAGCATCCTCATCTCTGTCACTCTCATCCTTTGGGTGTGCGACGTTTTAGCTGACCAATACTCCGCTCCATACAACATAGTCGGTCTAACCACCATCATATAAAATTTTCCTTTTAGCTTTGGTGGCATCTTTTTGTCGCACAAGACTCCAGACGCAAGCCTCCATTTCATCCACTCTGCCCCAATACGATGTGTGACACCATCATCAATCCCTCCACTCCCTTGGATAATAGACCCGAGGTTCTTGAAGCTTTCTTGCTTTGGGATGACCTGAGTCTCAAGCCTCACTCACCTGTCTCACAGTCGCTCTCGTCACTGAACTTTCACTTCACGTATTATGTCTTGGTCCTACTCAACGTGAACCCTTTAGACTCCAGGGTCTGTCTCCAAGCCTCCAGCTTGTCGTTCACCCCGCTACTAACGTACTATATCTTGATTTTAATTAATGACCATAAGTAATACTGGGTTGACAAACTAGATTCATAATCTTGGCTTTCTGTTGCCTGGTACTTAACCTGTTTCTTTTTGTCATAGACCTATACAGAGAAGCATTTACTAACGTACTATATCTTGATTTTAATCAATGACCATAGGTAATACTGGGTTGACAAACTAGATTTATATTCTTGGCTCCAGGTGTTAAGCAATGAGCTGAATTCATATTCTTACCTCTTAGTCCTAAGTCCTGGATGGTTTCTTTGGAACGCTTCTCAAAAACTTTAAGAAATTTATCATCTCTATTCGTAAAGTGTACTTTTATAAACCACATCATTTGTGAAAGAACAAAGTTTAATCACTATCTTTGGGCTTAACCCTTCAGGTGGACTTGCTACATTGCAAGTCTAGAGACTCTTTTCTTTTGCTAGTAGATTACGTTCTGTACGTTTGCGTTCTTTTTGGTTAGAAAAGTCAAAATCCACTTTTTTTCATGTATTCTTTCCTGATTGCTGCTCAATATCATATGCTTTCCATTGGGGCCAGGGAAAGCAATTCGTTTGTTGTTCTGAAAAGTCAAGTTCATGCTATTAACTTATGTAGTGCTAAACCTTGACCAGGATGCTCAGCCCCGCACAATAGTTGCACTGTGGAAGGCCAATATGGAAGAACCAAATTTCAGCCAGCCTGATTCAGCAGTTATCATATCCTATATTTCTAGCAGTAATTTCTTTAACCAGAGTTCTTATAGCTGCAATGCAATATTTCCATTTGAAGATGATTATTTGTTAATTTTCATGCATAGTCCCGGCGCTGGAGGCGAAGGCGAGGGATAATGCCCTCCCAAGTGATAAAGAATATACTCCGAGGAGCTAGGCGTAAGTACATTGTATTCTGATCTGGTAAAAGTCCCCCAGAAGAATTGGGGTGACATAGTTCATAACCAGGGGCTATGCAATTTTTATTAACTTTGAAACTCACAATAAGGCACTTCTATTACTTAAATGTACTGGTAATGTAGTGCTCTAACCACAGTATGTGCTAGTGTATCTGCATAGTATTCTTCTACAGGAAGGATATATATATATATATATATATATATATATATATATATATATATATATGGGGCTTGAAAACTAGTCATAGGACTATGCAATGATTTGTTGTGACTTAAACAAGTCAGGTAGAAATTTTGCCAGCTGTTCTAATCAATTCTAAGATCGTTGTCTCCAAGCTTGTGCTTGACATTTAGGCTTAAATCTTATTGGTCAAATTTATTCCAAGTGTCTGAAATGATGATACTTTTGTTCTCATTCTCATACTATTATTGACATACCTCAGAATTAAAAACATTGTTCAAAACCTTGAGTCTGTATGTGGAATTAGAGGAGAAAGGCGGGGATAGGAAGTTGTACATATTAGCCAAGGCGAGGGAGAGGAGGGCCTATGACTTGGATCATGTGAGGTTCATCAAAGACGAGGACGACAAAGTACTGGTGAATGACGCGCATATTAGGCGGAGGTGTCAGTCTTACTTCCATAAACTCTTGAACGGAAAAGGAGATAGATACATTGTGTTGGGAGATCTGGAGCAATCTGGTAGGTACCGGAATTTTGGGTATTGTAGAAGTATTAAGGTCGATGAGGTTAAGGGTGCTGTTCGCAGGATGCGCAAGGGACGAGCGACCGGGCGCCTGATGAGATTTCAGTTGAATTTTGGAAGAGCGCAGACAAGGAATGTTTGGAGTGACTGATTGAGTTGTTTAACGTCATTTTTAAGACGACGAGAATGCTCGAAAAATGGAGTTGGAGTATACTATTGTACAAGAACAAAGGTGATATCCAGAGTTGCAACAACTATAGGGGTATCAAGCTGTTAAGCCACATTATGAAAGTTTGGGAAAGAATCGTGGAGATGAGGATGAGAAGAGGCATGTCTATTTTTGAAAACCAATTTGGATTCATATCGGGGCGTTCGACCACAAAAGTCATTCATCTTATTAGGAGGTTGGTGAAGCAGTATAGGAAGAGGAAGAGAGACTTACATATGGTTTTCATCGATCTCGAGAAGGCATACGGCAAAGTTCCTAGTGAGGTTTATGGAGATGTTTGGAGGTTAGAGGTGTACCTGGACGATCAAGGATATGTATGATGGCGCCAAGACCAGGATATGGACAGGTGGAGGAGACTTGGAGCACTTTTCAGTGATGATGTGACTGCACCAAGGATCAATTCTTAGCCCATTCTTATTTGCCTTAGTGATGGATGGACTGACGCGATAAATTCAAGAGGAGGTGCCATGGTGTATGTTATTCGCAGACGACATAATCCTGGTTGATGAGACTCGCAACGGAGTAAACGCTAAGCTGGAGGTTTGGAGAAGTCTCTGGAATCTAAAGAGTTCAGTTGTGTAGGACCAAAACAGAATACTTGGAGTGCAAGTTCAGTAACGAGAGCGACCTTGAGACAGGCGTGGTGAGGCTGGAACTCAGGTCATTCTAAAGAAAGGAAACTTCAAGTACCTCAGGTCTATTATTCAAGGGGATTGAGAGATTGATGACTATGTCACACATCATATTGGGGCAGGGTGGATGAAATGGAGGCTCACATTTGGAGTCTTATGCGACAAAAACGTGCCACCAAAACTTAAAGACAAGTTTTATAGGGAGGTGGTTAGACCGACTATGTTGTATGGGGCGAAGTATTGGTCAATCAAGACTTCACATATCCAAAAGATGAAAGTTGCGGAGATGAGGGTGCTAAGATGGATGTGCGGGCATACAAAGAGGGATATGATTAGAAATGATGATATCCGGGACAAAGTGGGAGTGACCTCGGTGGATGATAAAATGCGGGAAGCGAGGTTGAGATGGTTTGGGCATGTGCAGAGGAGCTACACAAATGCCCCAGTGCGGAGGTGTGAGAGGTTGGCTATGGATGGGTTCAGGATGGGTAGAGGTAGGCCGAAAAAGTATTGGGAAGAGGTAATTAGACTGGATATGGCGCAGGTGCAACTTACTGAGGACATGACATTAGATAGGGGTTGTGGAAGATACGAATTAGGGTAGAAGGGTAGTAGGTAGTCGGACGTCCTCCATGCGCTATCATGACTTATTTACTTTTTGATACCAACATTTTCATACTGTTTTAATTTTTTTCTGACCGGGTCTGCCCGTTTCTCTTCCTTTGCTTTTGTTTGTGCTTGTGCTCTGTCTGAGGGTCTTTCGGAAATAGCCGCTCTACCTACCAAGGTAGAGGTAAGGTTTGCGTACACTCTATCCTCTCCAGACCCCACGTTGTGGAATTTCACTGGGTATGTTGTTGTTGTTGTTCAAAACCTCGAGTCTTAACCAACTGTCCCTTTAGTTTATGCCATGGTAGGTGGTCTATTTTCATTTTTTGGATATACGCATGAGCTCATAATCCCTCAAGTTCCCTAAAGTTGAGCAAATTTAATCCAACTAGCAGAATGATACTTACTGGACCAAAGAACTAATGGTGATACCATTTGCCATTCACAAGAGCATGGTTTAAATGAAAGGCCTTCCTGAGTTGTCTTCCCCAATTCCGCCCCTTTAATGGTGGCATGTGAGTCCACGTGGTTTCATCATTACTTGTTAGTTTTAATGGTCAGTTGGGACAAATATGCTCAACTTTAGCAAACTTGACGAATGAATGCGTTCAAATGTATATTAAATGATGAAAATTGACCTAACCCAAAGGCCCAAACACTAGAAATAGTTTTGGTTAAAAACTCTCAGAAACTCCATTTTCTAGTTTAAAGATTCGAAATGATTGTTCCATTTTGTAGAAGTGAATATTGGCTTTGGGGGGCACGACACAGAATAATTATCTGTCTATGGCATGATTCCGTTGTTTAAGTCAAAGAACTCATTAGTTACATTATGCAACTTTATAGCTGAATCACTTTCCCATTTCCAAAATGTTGATTGCAGAAACAAGAATTAAACTTACAGCAGTCCACGAAAGCGAAAGCAGCAATTCCTATCTCTTCATGAATTTGTAACAAGGACTATGCTGCCAGTGAACGGATAGAACTGTGCTTTTTCTTAGTAAATGGCTATTTAAAAAACTTATCTCTTAGCTGCTGCACCACATTTTCATGTCATGCATCCAGCATTTCCTTTCAGATCTCAAGCCCCTGTGGTTCCTGCAACTGCTCCATCAACCACAGAGGATGTGGAATTAGCAATGGCGATTGGTGCCTCTCTTCAGGCCGCTTCACAAGAAAGACCAATCTTTCATGAGAATCACCCTGGATCAGCCAGTCACCCAAAAAGCTAGTAGTAGTGGCTGTCAAGTTGAGGAAGCCAGTTCAAGTGGCACTCAGGTGGAGCAAGTCCAGGCTTCGAGTGATACGTCTACTGTTGTCCAAGCAATGCCGGAGAATCCGGTTACTGCATCTGTCCCAACAGCTCCTCCTCTTACCGACGACGTAATAGACAATGTGCCAATTCATTATCCATCGATAGACTCCAGCCCAATTGACTTGACTGTTCAGTACTCTGGAGCACACGAAAGCAATAATCCTGATGGTGCTTCTTCATCTTGTATAATATGCTTAGATGCTCCAGTGGAAGGAGCTTGCATCCCTTGGGGCCATATGGCTGGATGCATGTCTTGTTTGAATGAAATAAAGGGAAAGAAGTGGGGCTGCCCTGTCTGTCGTGCCAAGATAGATCAGGTGATAAGGCTATATGCTGTTTAACAGTTGAAGCAGCAAATGATCGAAGCAGTAAATGTAAGCAATTCGGGAACCTCATGTCCTCTTAATTGCCTTTGTTTCACTAGATATAATATCTAAGCGAATATGTTGACTTATGTCATTCTCTCTCAGTAACATTTCTGCTTTCTGAAATATAGCCAAGTTTTGGGGTATTCCAATTTTTTACTAATTGGCTCTTGTTCAAGTAAATCTTGGGTTCTGCTATTAGCATACAACACTTTGTGTTTGTTAGCGAAGGCAATATATTATTATTATTTAGGGTCTTTTCTAGTTGGTAAAAGACACTGTTGGATTGTAGAGGGATGATAACTGGAGCTACGCCCTTGTTGCCTATTGACCCAACTTTTTTCTGAACCATCTGTATTGGAATCCTGGTTAAACTCTAGCTTTCCTGGTAACTAACAAAAGGGAGGAAAATGTGTTTGCTTTTGGGAAAAAAGGTTTTTAGATCTAAAGTTGTACATCATAAAAGTTCTTGCTATCATCATCAAAAGCATCTCAGGAAATATGACCAATTTTGGAACTGATAGGTGTTTCCCTTATTCTGTTCAAAATTATTTTTATTCTCTTAGAACATGCCCCTTGCTTAGCATGTGCATTTATATATTTGTACACCTGTTGATTTGTCCCAAGAAGATAGCTTTTAGAGCTATGTCGACTACTACCAGATGCTCTGATTTTTGCTGAATGCATTTTCAATTTTTTATTATTCTTGAGTGAGACCCTTTGAATATGAATTAAATTAAAATAAACTAATATCTGATTGAAAGACTTTGATTGATGGCTATGAATATGATTGTTGTGTGCATACTAGAATGCCGTAGAATCATATTACAAGATTCCTTTACTAGCAGTAGCAGCTGACCAGCTATATACTTTTTCACTTTGCAGGCATACGCAGAAGTTTTACATTATTGGAAATTGCGAATTTTGTATACGTATATATATATATATATATATATATATATGTGCGCGCGCGCTACTAGTTGTTCAAAGTAAGGCTGGCCAGTGGGCCGGGCCGACCCGGTCCCGTATCGGCCCTGTTTAAATAAATAAAAAAAATAGCGGGTCTGGGGCTCGAACCGGAACGGGACATGGTATGGTCCCGCTCGACCCGGTCCCGTTAGGACCCGAATTCGCCCCGCCACTTGCCAAAAATAACCGCAATAACGGTAATTTTACATTTTTATGTCTTTTGCAATTTTTTCAACAGATGCATTACAATGTTGTAATTGAATCTTGTATATTTCAATGAAATAATTAATAATATAAGAGCACAAAACTTTTGATGTTTTTTTACACTCTTCTTGTCTTTGTTTAATTATTTAATTTATAAATATATATGAGTATAATACTATAATAGTATAATATGAGTATATGACTATCACTATTACTTTGTTAGTAATTTAGTATTTTTAATTTAGTGGAAAAATTAAAAAAAAAAAAAAACCGCCCGTCCGACCATTGCCATGGGACCGTGCGGGGCGCGACACGGTATCGTTCCACTAGTACCGGTCCCGCCTGGCCCGCCCCTCCTCTCAGTCCCGACCCCGTCTCGAGCCCGCCTATCCCGATTCCAGTGGGCCCGGCCCACTGATCAGCCCTAGTTCAAAGGGAAGCAAAATGCTATGGTTGTTTTCTTCACGGAGAAGAATGTAAATTTATTGTGCAGAGAAGTGAAACTATATTGATACAATCCCGTGAACAAGTTTTATTTTTATTGTGACCTTTATGTGCAGCCGTTACTAATATGCTGGCGATGTTTATCAGTATAAATGGTCCGCTTTATGTTGTTAAAATTTGTGATGCATCCAACTACAATGTTTTTATTGTTGGGCAAGATTCCTCTTTGTAGTAGAATATTTCTCGTGGGGAATATAAATATGGTAAAATGTTGGAAATAATATTGTTTTAGATCATGTTTCAGTGTTTTGTTGGATGCAAAGTTAGCATTATGATGGACAGTTAAGTCATATTTCCTTAGTAAAATTCAATCTAATTGGATTTTTTTTTACAATAGGTGGCACAAAAACTATTGAAGCAAAAAGAAAGAAAAATCAGATTGCTCGCTTCTTTTTTTGTTTTAATGACTATTTGTGCAATACTTGCTGATTTCATGGCCAAAATGTCAAAATGAGAAATGATGACAACTCTAAGGGCCGCGCTTAATGTATTTGGCTAAAGTTCCCATGAGATGTTTTCCTTCAACAAGGCACAAGCACACCCAATGAGGAGAAAAAAGGATGAAAAAACTACATTAAAATTTACAAGTTACCTTTGCACCACTAGGCAAAGTTTAATAAGTTAATATGAGACATAACCTGATAAGTTTTTAAGTCCATCATATCGGAGCACATCTACAGATCTACGTATACAGGCTATAGCAAAAGCACAGAATAAGATTGATAGAATTCTACCGTGTATATCACAGTTAATTAGATTATTAAAATAATATTGTATAATTATCATAATTGTAGAATATTAGAATATTAGAAGTATAGTAGGAATAAGATTTTTCATATTTGGAGATTGTAAATTGCATATATATCTATTCATTCAACAAGAATAATCAAGAATTATTTCTTTCATGATATCAGAAGTCTAGGGTTAAAATCCTTCTCTCAAACACTTCTACCGCCCCCTTATTTTCTCGGTTTCCGTGACCTACTCTCGGATTCCGTCATTTTTTTCTCCTCTATTCCCAAATTTTCTTCCAAATCCCTAATTCACCTATTGTTCTTTCGTTATGTCTACGTCAAAGAACATGTTTTATCCTGCCCTTACAATTTTCAACATCAAGAACCACATCCCCATTGTTCTTGAAATGAAAAACGTCCAATACACAAAGTGAGCGGAATTATTCAAAGTTCAGGCACACTCGCATCAAGTCCTCCATCACATAATCCCCTCGGTACCTGGCGTGGAGAAGGTGCCTACCCCCGAGAAAAATCCCACGTTATGGACAACCTTTGATGCTACCGTTCTCCAGTGGATTTACTCAACTATCTCTACAGACCTTTTATAGACGATAATTGAACCTGACGCTACGACAATGGCTTCCTAGAATAGGGTGCATGATATATTTCACGATAACAAAAAATTCTGAGCTGTCACTCTTGAGCAGGAATTTTCACATGTCATGGAAGATTTTCCTAACGTTTTAGCCTATTGTAAATGACTCAAGAAATTGGCGGACCAACTCTGCAACGTTGATGCGCCTGTTACCAATGATCGTCTTGTTCTTGAAATGGTTGTCAACCTTAATATCGCTGATAAGTAGTTGTAGCATAGACACGTCACCACAATAAAAAAGACCTTTTGGGAAAGGGAACACATCCACAAATCAAATTCAGCAGGGTGTAGATGACCTTTTGATGAAACACAACCATCAACAGCTACATCCAAAAATACCATAGAACCAATCACGCAAGCCATAAAAAAGAATTTTCATTGGCTTATCAACATCTTGAGCAACTTGACTAAAAGTATTATAGCCGCTAACAGCCGTGTAATTGACCTCATCAATGCACTTCTAAATTTTCTTTTTGACATCGTAAATGTTACCATATTGCTTCCAATTGTTTGAGTCATACCCTGCGTAGGTCCGATACCCTTGTCCGGACAATACAAAGAGATGGTGCTACTTTTTGTTTTTACTACTAGTTGTTTTTTATAACTAGAACACAATAGTATCTATAATATAGTCGTTTAGAAGTTCTGTTTAGGGTAAAATTTTTCTCTCAATAACTTTAAAATATTTTTATATTAGTTTTTTCATGTGTAGGTCAATTGACCAAACATATATCATATCATAAGTCTTTTATACATAGTTTTTCTTTATTGTTTGATTTATCATCGTTAAAGATTCACAATTATTATCTTGCACATGAAACCTGATTATTTCGATCCCAACATAATTAACATCAAACTTTTTTAAAATTATACAATTAAAAATTGTGGTGGATGGTAAGTACTTCTCAATTCTTAACAAGAAGTCTCGGGTTCGATCTTTATGAACAAAATCCTATTTGATAGGGAGCGCTTTGCTCCCAAAAGAGAGATTTTTAAACACGAATATGAATTTATCATATTCAAATAAATACCAAACACCAAGTAAGAAATAAAAAAACACTTTTTAGTGAGCTAATAATTTAGGGTTTCTAAACATTCTTCACTCATATACCTATTTAACCTCCAAATTCTTTTCATAGTTTGAACCTTTATAACTTGAAATATGTTAGAATTATTTCGTATTTTAGCTAAAAATATTTTTAATCAAATATTTTGTCGACCTTAAAAAGTTGGTATTCAAACCGTAATTCAATTTTTTAAGACCATCTCCAGTAGGGGACATTGTCCCCGATAATTACACTCAGCATGAGACAATTTTGAATGACATGTTGACGTGAAAATAATTGGAAATTATTGAATATATAGGATATAATCTTGCCACGTGAAAACAATGTCTCCTGATGCAGAAGGAGAAGAAGACAATGTCTCCTGCAGCGCCATGTGGCAGCCTGCGATTGACTGCCAGAAATTTATTTTCCACTGCTACTTTAATTGCTATTTTGTACCAATAATTTCACCGAATTATAAAAAAAATACACCAATTTTTTTTTTATTTTTCAATATCTATAAAAAGAGACAAGTTTACTTCATTTGAACACCGAAATATTTTGACTATTTTCTCCAAATTTCTATCTTCTTCCAAATTATTTGCTATTTTTTTAATATGGATTCTAATCAAAATTTAATTTACCTCCAAATTTTATATTTTCTAACCAAATACAAAATCTCAATATTCAACATCCACAAAATTCTCAAAATATGTTATCCAATTTTCAAATGTAATATATTATGCCAACTAATTTTGGTATGCAATATCCGTATAACCGAAAAGTTTGGAACAATCGAAAATTAATTTTCAATTTTTTTTTTAATATTATCAATGTTTTAGTGTGTTTTTGATAAATTGTACGATTAATTTATCTTTATTAATTAAATCATGTATTGTTGTGTTTTAATATTATAATAATATTTTATAAGTATCAAAATTAAATGAATATAAGTAATTTATAATTTTATTATTATATGTGTAATAATATGAATTATAAGAATAATATCATATACAAAATAGAAAATGAGATAGAATAAATATATTTGGTGGGGTATATTTATTGATGTGGAAGAAAGAGAAAATGAATTATTTTATGAAATATCTTCTGTTGTGGAGTGTATGTGATAAATGAATATATTTAATAATGTGACAGATGAATAATCTGATGTGACAGGACATAAATGTAATTTCAATTACGTTGGATACGATCTAAGTGGTCCAAAACCGGGAAATCCCGCCTACGTTTTTCAATTGGGCCATAGATTCACCCAATTTTTACCATGGTACATTTTGTAAGTGCCAAGGCAGACGCAGAATGACAAAAAGGTACAGTGTGAGAAAATAATATTTTAAAATTACTTGAACCAAATATTTACAAATGATAAAGCTTAGTATTCCAAATATTCCATTCGCCAAATTCTCCATGACAAATGACAAAAAGGGTGATAAAAAACATATTCGAAAGTTAAATTTTAGGATTTTAACCTTTAAGATTTTTTAACATTAACTCATTATATTTCTAAAGTTATGGCTCATAGCTAATATATTATTTATTATAATTTAAATAAAATTTTATATATAAATTTAAAATACGTACAAAAAAATACTGAATTCATGAATCTGAAACTGTAATGGTGAAAGTGCTCCTGCTTCAATCAAATACAATAACATTCCACTAAAATTTCACAAAATGAAATCTGAGAAAGATAAAGTGACGCAGACTTTACACTACATTTAGGAGGTAGAAAGCGATTTAGCTAACTCTTGTCCTGCTTGATCAAATCTGATAACATATCCAAGTATAATTTCATAAAATCATAAAAAATAAAATGTCGCATCTTTCTTATTTTTAAGCAGAAAAACTATTTCCCATAGACTCCTATCTCCCCTAATTCAATCAAATATTTACAAATAATAGAGCTTAGTATTCCAAATATTCCTTGTCCAAAATGACAAGAAGGTACGAGAAAAGATACGTAAGGAGTTTACAAAAAAAAGAAAAAGGAAACAGAACCAAAGGACTGACCCAATCCCAGACAAGACAAGGCATAAGGATAATGGGCCCATTATGACATAGACAATACAACAACCTTCACGGCCCAGGTTTTTATCTACAAATATTTCCACATAGCGTCAAGATCGTGAACAACACGCTTTGGACAGGACCAATCACAATATTTGAAGAGTACCTATATGGGCCGACATGAACCACAGATGCTCACGTGCAGTGGACAGATAACGTGGGCCCAACGTTGAACTTTATGTCAAAATCATATGGGTCAGCTCAAGTGGGAGTTGTATTTTAAGAAGTGAAGTACCACCATCAAAGTGAGTTCCGTCAAATATTTTCCTATTTCCATATATATGGTTAAATTTAATAATTAAAATTTGATAAAATTATAACGAAGGATAAAAAAAAAATTAATTAATTTAAAGATCAAAACTGTTTAAATACAATGGACCATTTTTGTTATTTTCTTCATATATTGAGACGGAGAAAATATCAGTTTTTTTAGCCTCCATAAAATAATGTGGTAATTATCACTATCATTAATATCAATATCATAAAAATTATATTTGTTATTCAGAAATTTGTTCAGAAATATCGTTAAAGGAAAAAAAAAAAAGGAGTTCGCCGCCAGGTAAAGATTGCTGATTTTTTTTGACAATTAACCTGAAATCTGATTTCTGAGTTAGAAATAAAAACAATTCAGTAATGAATGTTTTACTCCCTGTAATAGACTTATTCCATAATCGATTTCTAATGCCAAATGATTAATTAATAAAAAGTAGTAGTAGTTGTAGTACTAGTACTAATTGTTTGGTTTATTTGAATTAAATTTTATAAAATACTTTTTGACTAGGTCACAAGCTCATAGTATAGCAGGAGGCATTCTCATACCAGTTCCCTAACCCTTTTAGACAAAAATATGTATGGGATATTGACATTCTTTTTGTGTATTTGAGGGAAGCTGGAAAGTTTATGAGAATGACAGATTCACCTGTGGACTGCCTTCTCTTCGGAGCAAAAAAGGCGAAATCCCTCGCCCACAGAGTGGACTGCCTTCTCTTGTCCTGTTAAATCTCTGAGTTAAATTGTTTTCACTTAAGAAAAGAGTACAGCAGGAAACATTGAGTAATAAAATACAATGTTTTTTTTATATTTGGTTGAATAAATTTGAGATTATCTGTATCATAATTATGGTATTATTTTTAGGGTCTATTCAATGTCAGATAATAATTTCTTGATTGCTAATCTCGGAAGATAAATTTACGTCTACTGATAAAAGTATATCCGCTGTGATGAAATATTTTCATCTGTTGCTAAGATTAAGATCATTCTAATTTTGCTTGCAATAGCTGCATATTATGATTATGACATTTGACAGATGGACGTCAAAACCGTCTTCCTCAATGATAATCTAGTTAAGAAAGTGTATATGAGACAACGTGACGGTTTTTCATCTGAGTCCAAGCCAAATGTTGTATGCAAGTTACAGAAGTCCATTTAAATATTTAAGCAAGCCTCAAGGAATTGAAACATTTGCTTTGACTAGGCTATCAAATCATTTGATTTCGTCAGAAGCAAAGAGGATCCTTGTGTTTATAGTAAACGCAAGGATGGAATTATTGTCATCATTATTATATATGTGGACGACATATTGATAATAGGAGAAAATAAGACTCTCTTGCGGTCAGTCAATGAGTGATTGTCCAGAACCTTCATGATAAAGGATTTAGGTGAAACCTGCTACATTCTCGGAATTAGGATCTATAGAGATAGACCTAATAGATTGTTGGAGTTGTCACGGTCAGTCTATATAGACAAAGTTCTTAGACGTTTTTCTATGAAAAATTCCAAGAAAGACGGTCTACCTATGGGTCAAGACATCAAGTTATTTAAGAAGGATAGTCCTAATGCTGTAGAACTTGAGCGCATGAAGAGGATCCCATATGCTTCGGCTATATGATCAATCATGTATGTCATGACTTGTACTAGGCCAAATGTAGCCTTTGCACTTAGTATGACTTGCAAATTCCAGCAGAATCCCGGGGAGGAACACTGAAAAGCAGTCAAGAGTATTCTTAAGTATCTTTGATGAACTAAATAATACTTCGTGGTCTATGGTGGAGAAGAAAAGCTAGCTGCTACTGGGTACACTGATGCTAGCTTCCAGTGGATCTTGATGACTTCAAGTCTCAGACTGGATACACGTTCATTTTCAATGGTGGAGCAGTGAGCTGGAAAAGTTCCAAACAAGCTACAACTGCTGATTCGACAACTTAAGCTGAGTACATTGCTGGATCGGAAGCTGGTAAAGAAGTTGTCGCGATTTCTGAGTTCCTAAAGGAACTAGGGGTAGTTCCGAGTGTCAGTTGTCCAATAACTATTTATTGTGACAACACTGGTGCGATTGCACATGCTAAGGAATTAAGATGAACAAATAGAAACAAACATGTACCAAAAAAGTACCACATACTCAGGGAATCGTGGAGGCTGAAGAGATTAAATTAGACTATGTTCCCACATACGATAATCTAGCTGACCCACACACTAAACTATTAAGCTTAGTTAAGCATAATGACCATTTTGAGAATATGGGCATTAGATATGTTGGAGATTGACTCTAGGCCAAGTGGAAGATTGAAAGTATATTCATGTCCTAGAGACAATATGTATTAGGACAAATGTACTTTATACATTCATATTATTATTAATGGATATTAATATTTTGATATTTGCAATAGTTAAATTATTAGTTGATTGTTTATAATATTCTATAATATGCATCCCTAGAGGTTACACTGTTATTAATAGTGTGAGATATTAATATTATAACGTAACTCTTAAAATAGCCTCGACTAATGATCATTGAGAATGGAATATCGATGATATGTGATAAGTCGACATGTGGTCTGTACATATCCTTAGAGGATGTAATATGTCTCACGTGCTACGAGTTACAGATACTCGCGATGGACACATGGATACTTTGAGAGTATTGGTATACCCTGCTGATATACTGTTTGTTATACATATCTAAAGTATGATCAGCGTGTGGGTGATAGAAGTCCTTAGACTTAAGGTCGATCACGACTTTGTCTCTGAGTAATGTCTTTGATTACATCTAAGCTCAAATGCCTTATAGGTTAAGATACGACTTGTATTGGGTATATTACGAAGTGGATTAAAGGTGGTAGTTGAGCCAAGATTAGGATTCATTCCTCGAATATATATTCGAGAGAGCACTCAGTTTCTCAGTGATATTAGGTTGATTAAGTCGTTGGTCAACGCAATAGATATATCTAGGATATGGTCTTGTTGTCAACTAATATAAATGAAATATAATGATGAAACCATTTGGATAGACATTTGGCAGATCCTAAGCTTGATCGAGTGGGTCGTGAATGAAAGAATTTTATCTTCCCACATAGAGGTTCAGTTTACCAGATTCGTGTACATACTTCACATATTGAGTTCATCTTCCGGCGCCATCTAAGAGTTCTGTATAGACCCTAATATGATTAGTGTTGATATGTGAAGGCCTTTAGGGTAACACTCTGTCAATTGTTCCGTCGATCTAAGGATGTAATGAAAGAATATAAATGTTTGATTTATGATCGAGACATTCAAATGAATAATGATTATTTAATTAAATCGAGATTGGATTTCGAATATAATTAAAATGAAAACGAGACGACGTCCTAAAATGGACTTGGTAGTGGCGTCATATCATGGCTAAGTCGAGACGATGGGTCGGTCTCATTGACCCACTTCGGGCTCGCCCATAGGAAACCAAGCTGCGTTTTAACCACTAAACGCAACTATCGATAGAGTTTAATTCATTATTCAATACACTTGATTTTAATATCAAACTAAGTCTTAGAGACCTAGAATAAAAATATTATCTCTCGAACCTTTGTCGGATTTCCTAGCTGTCTGAAAGAGTATTACATAAGAGTTCTTGGAACTTGCAATCGAGGATCAGTTGCGTGCGCACCCTCGGTATACTAAAAGACTCCAGATTTATACAAATCGTAAGTATTCTTCGATACATTAAGGTTATTACATACATGTTATATGATAGCATGTATTTTACATTATTATATAATCATCTTGCAGTTCGTCGTTTGTTGGGTTTGAAGTATAAAATTTTCAAATTTCGTTGCGTACACGAACCCAACAAAATCCTTCACTTAGTGCTTTAATTTTTTGACCGTGTCTGACTGTTTTTTGCTTTGTTTGTCCTAGCGTCTCTCGAAAACAACCGCTCTACCTACCAAGATAGAGGTAATGTCTGCGTACATTCTACCCTCCCCAGACCACATGTTGTGGGATTTCACTAGGTATGTTGTTGTTGTTATATGGAGAATGATGCATAAAAAGACCCCTTTCAATGAAGTTGTATCTAAATTTGGAAGACAAGGTTCTCCTACAGTGGCCAAAAATGACACAATTCAACATGTGTTTGTTGAAGAACTGGCTGCTCATTATATTTTGAAAACTCATTGGAGCTCCTTTGGGTTTCATTCATCAGAATATTCCTATCAATGGCTTGCTTGATAAGTGGTGGAACATCAAAGCCAAAAATAGTGTTCATAAGCTGATCCTCCAAGTAGCTCCTATAATGATCTGCTGGGAGCTATGGAAGAACTGGACAGCTTGTAGATTTGGAGATCAGAAGAACTTCCCATTGTATAAGTTGGAAAACCAGACCTTATGGAATATTAAAGCTGCTCTGAATGTGTCATTTCCTAAGAGTGCCATTGAGGGAAGTTGGGTAATTTTTTGTGAAATAGTGGAAAGACTTGGTCCTGTTTTGAAATGTTCATCCATCTAGTGGGAGAAACCAACTCATGGAAATATTAAACTCAACACAGATGGAAGTTTTTGCAGGGAATCTCAGAGAGCTGGTATTGGAGGCATTATAAAAAATGAAGAGAGAGACCTGATCATGGATTTTTCTATCCCTATAGTTTGTGAAAGCAATAATCATGCAGAGGCCCTTGCTGTGGAATTTGGTTTAACATGGTGCAAACAGAGAAATCTAAATAACATCCATGTTGAACTTGATTTCCAAATCATTGCAAATATGCTCATCAAGAAAGGCTCTGACAATCTTAAGCTCAAGCATATCATCACCAAGACTCTAAAAAATGCAAAGGAATGTCAAAACAATTCACTCACTGCTTTAGGGAAGCTAACACTGTAGCTGACTTCACGGCAAACCTTGCCGCTTCTAGTAGAATCAGGACCTTATATCACTCTTTGTTAAAATGTATCGGCCAGTGGCCCAGCCGAGAATGGCCCAACCGAGTGGGCCTCCATTTCCTTTGTATATTTGGTGAACATTAGATTTAGATTTGTATCTTAATTAATAGTGTAATATTATCATAATTGTAAAGTTAGTATTCTTATAGAATAGAGATTTCTAGGTAGAATAGGAAGAGGATCTTCCTTGTAACTTGTATATATATGTTTTTCATTAATAAGAATAATCAAGGGATTAATTCTTTCATGGTATCAAGAGTCTAGGTTCTCTTTACCTCGCTTTCGCTTCTCAAAACTTCTTCTCTATTTTCGGATTTTGGTCCTCAAATTCTCGATTTTTGTTCTTCCCTTTTAACAAAAATCGAGCATCTTCTCTTCCAAAATCATCCCTCACAAATTCTCTTCTCCGAATCTTGTTGTTCTATTCCCTATGGCTGATAAGAACAATTTGCATTCTGCCCTCACGGTTTGTAACATCAAGAGCGTCATCCCTATCATTTTTTACCTAGAAAATGTCCAATATGAGACGTGGACGAAATTATTTAAGATTCATGTTTTGGCACACAAAGTCCTCCACCACATCATTTCACCAACTCCTCCAAAGGAGGGTGATAAGGTGGTTACGTCTACGACGGTTGTGCCCACTAAAAAAGCATATCCAGAATTATGGGTCATGCTTGATGTCAAAGTTCGTCAGTGGATTTATACCACTATCTCCTTGGATCTTTTACAGATGATTATGGAACCCAACACCACAACTATGGCAGCGTGGGATCGATTGCGAGACATATTCCAAGATAAAAGTCATTCTCGAATTGTTATCCTTGAGCAAGATTTTTCTCAGGATCTATGACGAATTTTCCAAATGTTTCTTCGTATTGCAAACGCCTCAAGGACTTGGCAGACCAACTCAGCAAAGTGGATTCTCCTGTTTCTAATAGTCATCTAGTTCTTCAGATGGTTGCAGGCCTGTCAGAGGCCTATAGCGGTGTTGCTTCGGTTATTCGACAGAGTAACCCCCTGCCGGGATTTTATCAAGCCTGTTCTATGCTTACTTTGGAAGAAGCGGGATTGACTAAGAAAGTGGCGATTGGGGCCAACCCTGTCGTCACGATGAATGCTTCCAATTTTACTCCTTCAAATACAGTCAACGTGACCCAAAATCACAATAACGGAGGTGGTAAGAAGGGACAAAATCATAAAAATAATGGCAAAAATCGTGGCGGCAACAACGGGGGCAACCGTCAGCAGCAGCAGCAGTCATGGTGCCCACAGGGCCCACATCATGCGATTGAGAAGTGGATGATAGTCCACATATTTTATAATGAGATGTGTGGTACAAATCGTACCATCATTGATCTTTGCGAGGAACGTTCATGAGAAAAGAGTGCGATGAGGCCACGTGATGCATAGAAGACATGACCACAAACAACCGTGAGCGGATGAGAGAGAGCATTGAATAGCAGAAAAGTGGCAGGGATTCATGAGTTGGATGCTATCACACCATTTACTGCACAGGTAGCCACTTTGACAAAGCGGTCGCAAAGACAATACCATGTCGATTAAGCGGTTGACACGCATGAGTTGCGAAATTTGTGGGGTCCCCATACTTTTGGTAGGTGTACAACAGTGGACCCGAATAATATGATCATGGAGCAGGTTCAAGCAGTGGGAAATTTTCAGAGGCCCTACAACAACCCCTACTCTAGCACATACAATCCGGGGTAGAGAAATCACCCAAATTTTTCATGAAAGAATGAACAAGGGCAGCAACCACAATTTCAGGCATCATCCTCACAGTAGTTCAGCCCACCAGAGCCACAAGAGAAGCCAGATGATATAAAAACAACACTATTGACCTTGACCAACTCTCAGACTCAATTTATGGCAGAAACCAGGTCCTCAATTTCATCATTGGCCAATACTGAGACAAAATTAATGACAGACACCCAGCATTTCATGACAGAGACTAGGTCTTCTATCAAAAAATTGAAAATAAAAAATGTGGAAAAGACAGTTGAGGTAGAAAAGGAGGAGGTTACTGATGACCGCCCTACTTTAGAGAAGGCTCCACCCGCAGTGATGAAGGAGTACACAAACAAAATTCCTTACCCTTAAAGTCTGCAGAAGAAGGCTGTGGATAAGCAGTTTTCGAAATTTTTAGAGGTATTTAAAAAACTGCACATTAACATTCCTTTCATTGAAGTCTTAGAGCAAATGCCAGCGTATGCGAAGTTCATGAAAGATATCCTTTTAAGAAGAGGAAACTGTCAGATTATGAGACAGTGGTGCTGACAGAGGAGTGCAGTGCTATATTGCAAAAGAAACTTCTCCCAAAGTTGAATGATCCAGAGAGTTTCACCTTACCTTGCACCATAGGAAATATTACATGTAAAAGGGTTTTATATGATTTGGGGGAAGGTGTCAATCTGATGCCCATCTCTGTGTTTAAAAGACTCGGGTTAGGAGAGACAAGGTCAACCACAGTCACCTTGCAACTAGCTGATCGCTCAGTTGTGCATCCCGAAGGAATAATTGAAGATGTGTTGGTACAAATAGGTAAATTCTTCTTTCCTGCTGATTTCCTCATTTTAGACATGGATGAAGATGAAAATATGCTCATCATCCTTGGGAGACCATTTCTAGCCACAGGGAGGGCACTTATTGATGTTGAAAATGGAGAGTTGAAGCTTAGAGTGCAAGATGAAGAGATGACCTTCAAAGTGTTCAAGCTATCGCCTGAACCTCAAGACACTGATAAATGCTTTTCTCTTGGCGTAGTTGATAAAAAGGCTCCTCATGAAAGTTCCAAGGGTACTGATGCCCTTGATGGTAAGAATTTTGCACTCGTAAATGATATTGTGGATGAGAACAAGGGAATGAACCCTCCTAAAATGAGCCTTGTGAAAAAAGAAAAGGAGGAGGAAAATGGTGCAAAAGTGGATATGCGGAGGGGACACTCTACCCCCTTGATTTAGTAATCTGCGTCCGGCTAAAAGACGTTAAAGAGCGCTACTTGGGAGGCAACCCAATATTTTTAATTATGTTATTTCAATGTTTGTTTTAGTTTGTTTATTTTGTCTTGACAGTCTCACGATCTGGTATGTTAGTGTTTTTGGATGACAGATAAAGGCAGGGACTCACTCCGAAGGGCGAAGCCTTCACAATGCAAAAAACTGGAGGATACTGGAATTTTTTCGAAATTAGCACCGTGGTTCAGGGTCAAGGGACCGCGGTTCCTCCTTCGGCAGTGTCCACAGTAAGTTGTCCCTTTATTTTCAGTCTTCACACATTGGGGACAATGTGTCGATTAAGTTTGGGGGGTGTCTTATTTTGTCTTATTATTTTTAAGTCTTTTTTATTTTTTCTTTGTGTTGTTTTATGTGTTTTTGAGTCATAATTTTTTTTTATGGATCATGCATGTTGTAATTGCTAACGATATTGAGTGGATAAAGTGAGATAATGTAATGGAATTGAAAGCAAAAATCTGTGTGCTTAAGTTAGATATGCCAAAAATTCATGACATCTAATTATTTAGGATATTTGTGCTTAGCCTATGTGTGTCAGTTATGGAAAGAAAGGTTGAAAAATGTCTAGAAAATTTGTTGCTTGTTATTTGAGGCGAAATAGTTAAGATGTACATGTTTCGGAAGATGATTCAAGAATTTATTTGATAGACCTTCTGATCATTCATTACCTATCCCGACATAAATTGTATCACTAGTCAGTCTCTTTGAGCCTAAAATAAGATATTTCTTTGACACCTTATGATTTCCTGTTTGTGTCATAAGTAATAATTGAAAGTTATTGAGATGAAAAGTGTTGAAAAGAGAGTGAAAAAATTTTGATGCACCGCAATGAAAAAATATGCAAAAATCTAAGTTTGGGGGTGCTTGTTACTTATAATGTATCTCATTCTTTAAAGGCAAAAATAGGTAAGAGATTAAAAAGAAAGTCAAAAAGAAGAAAAAAGGAGTTGAATGAAAAATGCTTATGGTACGTAATGTGAGCCCAAATGCCTACTTTTACCTACCCTAGCCTAAGCCTACATTACAACCCTTGAAAGTCCTGATGATCTTTAAGATGTATGTTTATGATTAGTGGAGAATAACAAGTAAACAGATCTATAGCATTTTGGGAATGATGGAATGAAATTGACATGCATAGGTTAGGTGCTTGTATTCCAGTGACTATTTCATGCTATGTATGTTCTAACATATTATCCCAACTTTCATCCATAATTTTGAAGAAGCATTGCTATAACAACTTGATCCATTTCATTAAGACTTTTATTTTATTTCATTTTGTTTTTGTTTAGTGCTTTTGTCACGACCCGACCGGGCGCGGCCCAGTACCTGCAGGGTACCACTATCGGTATCGTCGAGAGAATAGCGGCGGAACATCGTGAAACAAAATCGTATAAGGTGAGCATCACTATGGCCGATAAGGCCGCCTTTCATAAAATAACTTAACCGAAAGTGAAACAGTACATCTTATCATTACAGCCCAAACCACAACCGTGACTACAGACCTCTAGGAATAACAACTGTGGCGGGACAGGGCCCCGCCATACCCCCTGATTGTACAAAAGTAAAATAACCTCAGGGAATCATACCAAAAGACAAAGCCTCCGGAGGGATGGAGCTTTCGGAAAATGAAGCGGTGATCACAATAGTGCGGACCCGGCAAGCTCGTATCTCGACTGCGGCGTGACGCGGCCCGAAGAGTCGATCTGACAGTACCAAGTATGTGGCGAGAAAATCGAAAATACCTCGTAAGTCTAAAATAGCGGGGACGTGTATAAAATCAGTTCTACGAACACATGCCTTACCAACAATGAGAAAATCGGTCATATACTATCTGCGTGAAAATAGGAAGCTCATAATCAACACGTCGAGTAAACTCGTATAGAGACCGTGGAAGCATACGTGGAATCGCCCATCGCGGCGCGTCGATAAACTCATACTAAGACAATGGAAGCATACGTGGAATCGCCCGTCGCGGCGATGCGTCGATAAGCTCATACTAAAACAATGGGCATACCGTGGAATCGCTTCATCATGGCGACGCGTCGATAAACTCAGCGGTGGTATGGCGATCTTGGGGCTTGCCCGCCGTTCATCTCTTACCCACGAAGAAGGTGGTATAACGATCTTGGGGCTTGCCGCCGTTTATACTCTTACCGCCCATGCATGCGTGCCTCGGAATCGCTTCATCGTAAGCGTGTCGAGTGCGTACGTGGAATCCTTCATCGGCGATGCGTCGAGTAAACTCATAATCGAACAATGGAAGCATACGTGGAATCGCCCGTCAGGCGATGCGTCGAGTAAACTCATAATCGAACAATGGAAGCATACGTGGAATCCTTCATCGCGCGGCGCGTCGATAAACTCAACAATTGGTATGGCGATCTTGGGGCTTGCCGCCGTTCATACTCTTTACCCTATCTCAAATGTCATCATATCATAATAATAATAAGTTAAGAAAACTTATAACTTCTTTTAGTCTTGTTCACATACTCTCTCATTTTAGTTTACTTAAGGCACTTAACCATATCTTTAATAAAAAGAACAGAGTTTAACCCAGTACTACATACTTGACTCTTTCAAAAGTGACTCTTCTTTATACATAAAGCCTTTGGGCAATTGATGCCTTTAAATCAATTTGCCTCTTCATATAATTATCTTACTTAGAGTAAATCCTTCTCATTAACCTTTTATGAAGCTAATAGACCAACTTCCCATAAAGTTGTTATATTAACTCTATACTTTAGTAAAAATCACACTTTTCCTTAACGAGGGACTTATACGTTCTTAAAGCGAAAAGTCATTTTATACTCAAAACAAGTAAGAACACCAAATCTTGTACGTCTACCGTACTACATAGTTTCATCTATTCATGCTCAAGAGATAGGAAAGCTTCACATACCTCTTTGGTCAATCCACTTGCTAAGCTCAACTACCGAGTAATATTTCAACCTATAATAACCATGATATGTTCATTAACCTCTAATTCGATGTAGAATAATCTAACTCAAAGCCACTAAAATTCTATAGAAAATTGGGCAGCATTTCCTTTGTTTCTACTCACTTTGCCACCTTTCTCAAGGCCGAATTTACCATCAAAACACCACGTTGTAAGGCTCGATCAATCCAACATTTTAAAGGGGATTACACACCCAAATACCAATTCGCCCATAAGTTTACAACAATTCACTTAACAATCCTAAGGTAGTTTTTAGGCTTCAACATGCTCATAAACTCTTCTTAACCCATTTTTCATATTCAAAACACATTTCTAGCATGCAATGACTCTAAGAGCATTATTCACTACCACAAGTTCTTTCTTCTTAACATGCAAAACTAAATCTAAAGAAAGAATCATTACCTTAAAGTTTTAGCCCAAACTTATTCCAAATATTGCTAGCTTCCTTGCCAAGAACACCACCACAACAATGCCCACAAGCTAGCTACAAGCTTATTTTTGGTTCTTAACTAATCAGATTTTTCTAAGGGTTTTTAGAGAGAAGCGATTTGAGAGAGAGAGAGAAGATGAAAGATAGAAAATGTCAAGTCTTGGTCAATATATTGCATGCAACAGAAAATCAGATGGGGACACTTGTCACCCTCCATAGTCTCTTTAAAACAAAAATCAGACTTTTCTAAGTTTTTCCGCCCAAAAATCCGCCTCGGCGCGGCCACGCCCGGCCATGGCTGACCTCCGCGAGCTCTCGATCTTTGGCGCGCGGCCCTGCTGTCCGGCGCGTGGCTGCAACTTCAGCGACCCTTCAGAACTTTAGGCGCGCGACCCTGCATCCCGTATGCGCCGCGCGGTCGAAACGCATTTACGTCATTGCGCCTTGAACTTGTAACTCTCGTAACTTTCTACTCCGACGTCCTATCGGCGAGCGGTTGGTTGCGTTGGAATCGGACTCAGCGAACTACGCCTAGGCCTTTAAAACACTTAGGAACTCTCAATGTACCGGGTCATAACCGCCTCAAAGTTGACTAAAACCGCCGGAATAATCCGTCAACCTATCCTTTGAAAATTTTAAGTCTTACCCCCTTCAAATGCGTACTCAAGCGCATGACCTGAACTACGGGTGTAACATTCTCCCCCCAGAAACATTCGTCCCGAATGTTCTTTTGGAAACAATCTAATATCCCTCGGTACTCGCCGTACTTTATACTAATGGAACTTTATTATGCCACGCGTGGTCTAAGATATAAATGCACACGTATCCACTCATCACTATCACACAAGACAACAGACCCCAGTGCACTAACGCTATCTTAATTCTTTTCAAGACCTAAAGGATTCTCTTATCGTACCTCGACCTCTGCTGGCATACATACATAACCCTAATATCCTCGCTCATGGCATTCCATCACACAACAATCCTATCATGCATACTAATCTCTAAAGGGTCAAAGGTATACACGGCGTCATATAGGCGGGTCAGGACGCTAAAGCGAGAACCGCTACCACGACCTCTGCGCGTCTGCAGGTGTATGAGCATCTGCCTAGCCATTGAAAGTGAAGAACATGGCCCGATCGATAGATTGTGCCATCCCGCGAGGCTCTTACGGTGGACGATCTCTCGCTAAATGGCCTTGTTGGCGCAAGTGTAACAAGGCCGATCTAGTCGACACTCACAAATGAGATCTACCACAATGACCACATCGAGGCAAAGGTGGCCCACTGCATCTTATCTTGGATACCGGTGAACTGTCGCCCGGAGCCTTGACGCTCACGAATATCCACGGCGGTCGAACCACCGCGGAAGGCGGGAAGGCACTCTGGAATGTAGACCCAACCTGCTGCTGAGGCTGTCCACCCTGAAAGCTATCACGAAACCACAGCCGTCACGGCCTCTTGGTGATTGGAACTGGTAGCCTCGCTCTCGCATCCTCGATCCGCGGCAAGCGCTGCGTCTGGCGATATCCATACAGGTGAAGAGCCACTCCCGGACGTCGCGATGTCATGTAACGATCTAACCCGTCACATGGCGGTGAACTCGGTCGCCGTGTTTGCCATGATAATGGGCGCATGTCGGCGATGAATCAAACTACAGATTGTATTCACGATGGTCTTCCCATTCGTCTCGATGCCAAAAACCTATCAGCGGGCTCTCGCCGTCTCGGGAGGCAAAAAGTGACCGAGGAAGGCTTAGTGAACTCATCCCAGCGGTGGAGGAGCACGTACCTTTGACAACAACCACGACTCAAACCAATTCAACGCAATATCGGCGTAGCGGTGAAAGCTAACCTGACGGACTCCGTCTCAGGGCCCTAAGCACTGCGTGGTCGCGCACTTGTCGGATAAACTCACGAGGATCCTCGCCGGACCTCGAACCATAGAACTCGGGTGGATCACAACTTAGAAAGTCCGAATCCTTAAGCTGTCGGCTCAGGGTTGCTTGGCCTCGCGGCGATCTTGCCCTGCCACAATGCTAGTCAACAACATGATCTGCTCCCCGTAATCCCTATACTCTGCCCCCGGCTGTGGAACGGGAGGCTCTGGTACCGCGGTCTCGTGGCATTGTTCTTTCTCGAACTCATTGAAATTTGGCGGCGTCGTGGAACTTCGCCGCCCGGCTATCATCTCGGCAAAGGCGGGCACAGGCCTGCGTAGCCTCTGCGTCTGCTTGCAGTTCCTCATCGCCTTGCCGCCGCCGGGCTCTGGTTGCTGCGTGGAGGCATCGGCTGCTATAAAGAATACGTCGGAGGAGTCGACTTATAACACGGCTCTGAGGCACGATCTCGAGTGAGAAGAATGGAAACCCGTCTAAATATCCTGCGACTTCACGATTATAGATGTGGTGCCTGACACCGATAATCAAGACTACTAGATACGATGCGTAGACACTTTCCGAGGACAACTGGCTCGATACCACTTTTGTCACGACCGACCGGGCGGCGGTACCTGCAGGGTACCACTATCGGTATCGTCGAGAGAATAGCGGTAGAACATACATGAAACAAAATCAGTATAAGGTGAACATCACTAGTGGAAATAAGGCGCCTTTCATAAAATAACTTAGCAGAAAGTGAAGCGATCATCTTATCATTACATCAAACCACAAGCGTGACTACGGACCTAGGAATAACAATGGCGGGACGGGGCCACGCCATACCCTGATTGTACAAAGTAAAATAACCTCGAGGAATCATACAAAGACAAAGCCTCGGAGGATGGAGCTTTCGGAAAATGAGCAGTGATCTAATAGTGCGGACCCAAGCTACGTATCTCGACTGCGGCGTGAACGCGGCCCGGAGGTCGATCTGCAATACCAAGTATGTGGCGAGAAAATCGAAAATACCTCGTAAGTCTAAAATAGCGGGGCATGTATAAAATCAGTTCTGAGAACAACGTACCTTACCAACAATGAGAAAATCAGTCATATACTATCTGCGTGAAAATAGGAAGCTCATAATCAACACGTCGAAGTAAACTCGTATAGAGACCATGGAAGCATGCCGTGGAATCGCTTCGTCAGCGACGGCGCGTCGATAAACTCATACTAAGACAATGGAAGCATGCGTGGAATCGCCGTCGTGGCGATGCGTCGATAAGCTCGTACTAAAACAATGGAAGCATGCCGTGGAATCCTTCATCAGCGGCGGCACGTCCGATAAACTCAACGGTGGTATGGCGATCTTGGGGCTTGCCCGCCATTCATACTCTTACCACGAAGAAGGTGGTATAACGATCTTGGGGCTTGCCCGCCATTTATACTCTTACCGCCATATGCGTACCTCGGAATCGCCATCGTAAGCGTGTCGAGTGCATACGTGGAATCCTTCATCCGGCGGTGCGTCGAGTAAACTCATGGCGAACAATGGAAGCATACGTGGAATCGCCGTCATCGGGCGATGCGTCGAGTAAACTCATAATCGAACAATGGAAGCATACGTGGAATCGCCTTCATCACCGGCGCGTCAATAAACTCAACGGTGGTATGGCGATCTTGGGGCTTGCCGCTTCATTCATACTCTTTCTATCTCAAATCACATCATATCATAATAATAATAAGTTAAGAAAACTTATAACTTCTTTTTAGTCTTGTTCACATACTCTCTCATTTTAGTTTACTTAAGGCACTTAACCATATCTTTAATAAAGAACAGGAGTTTAACCCAAGTACTACATACTTGACTCTTTCAAAAGTGACTCTTCTTTATACATAAAAGCCTTTGGGCAATTGATGCCTTTAAATCAATTTGCCTCTTCATATAATTATCTTACTTAGAGTAAATCCTTCTCATTAACCTTTTATGAAGCTAATAGACCAACTTCCCATAAAGTTGTTATATTAACTCTATACTTTAGTAAAAATCACACTTTTCCTTAACCAAGGACTTATACGTTCTTAAACGAAAGTCATTTTATACTCAAAACAAGTAAGAACACCAAATCTTAGACGTCTACCGTACATAGTTTCATCTATTCATGCTCGAGAGATAGGAAAGCTTCACATACCTCTTTGGTCAATCCACTAAGCTAAGCTCAACTCTGAAGTAATATTTCAACCTATAATAACCGTGATATGTTCATTAACCTCTAATTCGATGTAGAATAATCTAACTCAAAGCCACTAAAATTCTATAGAAAATTGGGCAGCATTTCCTTTGTTTCTACTCACTTTGCCACCTTTCTCAAGGCCGAATTTACCATCAAAACACCACGTTGTAAGGCTCGATCAATCCAACATTTTAAAGGGGATTACACCTGAATACCAATTACGCGTAAGTTTACAACAATTCACTTAACAATCCTAAGGTAGTTTTTAGGCTTCAACATGCTCATAAACTCTTCTTAACCCATTTTCATATTCAAAACACATTTCTAGCATGCAATGACTCTAAGAGCATTATTCACTACCACAAGTTCTTTCTTCTTAACATGCGAAACTAAATCTAAAGAAAGAATCATTACCTTAAAGTTTTAGCCCAAACTTATTCCAAATATTGCTAGCTTCCTTGCCAAGAACACCACCACAACAATGCCCACAAGCTAGCTACAAGCTTCCTTTTGGTTCTTAACTAATCAGATTTTTCTAAGGGTTTTAGAGAGAAGGGAAGCGATTTGAGAGAGAGAGAGAAGATGAAAGATAGAAAATGTCCAAGTCTTGGTCAATATATTGCATGCAACAGAAAATCAGATGGGGACACTTGTCACCTCCCATGGTCTCTTTTAAAACAAAAATCAGACTTTTCTAAGTTTTTCGCCCAATCCGCCTCGGCGCGCCCGCCGCGGCGCCATGGCTGAAACCTCGCGAGCTCTCGATCTTTGGCGCGCGCCACGCTGTCCGGCGCGCGGCTGCAACTTCAGCGACCCTTGAACTTTAGCGCGCGGCCTGCATCCGGCGCCGCGGCCGCTTGGTCCAAACGCATTTGTCATTGCGCCCGAACTTGTAACTCTCATAACTTTCTACTCCGACGTCCTATCGACGAGCGGTTGGTTGCGTTGGAATCCAGACTCAACGAACTACGCCTAGGCCTTTAAAACGCCAGGAACTCTCAATGTACCGGGTCATAACCGCCTCAAAGTTGACTAAAAACCGCCCGGAATAATCCGTCAACCTATCCTTTGAAAATTTTAAGTCTTACCCCCTTTCGTACGTACTCAAACGCATGACCTGAACTACGGGGTGTAACAGCTTTACTCGAGGGCGAGTAAAGTGTAAGTTTGGGGGTGTTTGTTGAGTGTATTTTATACACTCTTTTGAGACTTTTTTAGTCAATATTTTACTCTTTTATTTTGCATTTAGTATAGTGTTAGGTGTGTTTTTCTTTCGTTTGTGTCACAACGTCATAAATGAGAAGATACCACTTTTGAGGATGAAAATTGCACAAGCACAACCCAAGGAATGAAGCCTAAGAAGTGCCAAGAAGAACAGAAGAAATCTGGCATATTTCGGACAGAAATTAGAGAGGCATCGCGGTGCCTGGCCAAGTCCACTGCGATTACCATGGAACATGGTGCAGCCATAGCACTGATCATGCCATGGAACCGCGGTCAACAAGAATTAGCGTCGCGGAGTAAAATTTCCAGAAAGTCCGAAACTGAATCACCCTAGAAGGAACCGCGGTGCCTGACAGAGGAACCGCAGTGCCTCCATTCCAGTAATCTCCAGTGATTTCAAAGCCATTTAGGGCCGCGGTGTCGACGCGTATTTTTCAAGTTTCCTGGGCCGAATTGGACATGGTTTTTATGGTCCGAAACATAACTTTTTCCAGCTATAAAATCCCTAAACCCTGCTCATTATTCTATACCTTATACCATATTACAAATTCTACTTTGGAGAGGAGAACGACGGCTACAAGCTACAATTGTAGACATCTAATTGTTCAAGTTATTTTTCTTTCCTTTACTTTATTTCAGTTTATGTTGGATTGTAATTTAGTTCTTGACATGACAATGTTTAGGAGCTAAATACTTTAGTAGGGTTTCCATCTAATCTTCTTGAAGCTCTTTCATATACTTAATACATTAGTTATTGATTTCTTTTTCAGCGTATTAAGATCTATTCAAAATTATTATGATTGCTTGATAATTAACCAGCTATTAATTGTCATCACTTATATGATTTCGAATCAAAAGACTTAAAGGTGAGATTTGAATATGTTGTAATTGTCTAGACATAGGTTAAAATTGTGGACGAAAGTACCCCGATACTTGTGTAGTAATTAAGGTTACTGTTCTTAATCCTCATGTGTGGTAAAACTTATCATAGAAATATAGAAGGTTTCTGCACAAGGTTGAGCTCTTGTATGTACTAACCAGAATATAATGACAGATTTGTTAACCTGTCATCTTAATAAGAAGAAGAATCATTAGCATTGCATTAACGCGTGAAAGAGTGGGTAGTTGAGGAGATTGGAATCCCTATTTCCTTCATAACTATTATAAACCCAAAGTATTATAATATTTAGTTTATTTTCTGCACTTAGCCATAATTCTTAGTTATAATTCTCAAACTAAAGAACGTCAACCAAATAGATACCATAGAATAAATAATCGATGCTTAATAAACGGTCTGTGGGCGATAAACTCGGTCTTACAGATCTTTATTACTTGAACGATACGTACACTTGCGTAAGCACTTAGAAATATCGCAACAAGTTTTTGGCGCCGTTGCCGGGGACTGATGTACTGTTAATATCGATTTATCTATTCTTATTTCTAATTTGGTTTTTATTTTCAGTTTTTTTAATTATTTTTATTTTTTCTTTAGTGCTGTTTATCGTGATCTATCTGCTGTTTTTATTAGTCTCAGGTTCTTAGTTTATGAGAAGTAGGAGAGGAGCTGATATTCATATCCCTCTGAACCCTGAGATTGAGAGATTGTGCAGACAGAACATGAAAGAAAAGAGAGCAGCTGATTTGTTAGCAATGGGAGATCAGTGAAATAATAATTTGGAGAATGATGAGTTACCGCTTGTTTTAAGACTAGTCCATGCAGAAAGGAGCTTGAAGGACTATGTGATGCCTACAATTACAGGGATGCAGACTTGCATCAGGCTTCCAGCTGTTGAAGCCAACAATTTTGAAATCAAACCAGTCATATTGCACATGGTTCAAAGCTCAGTTCAGTTTGGGGGATTATCATCTGAAGATCCCCATTTGCATCTAGCAAGTTTTCTGGAGTTGTGTGCTACCTTTAAATATAATGGTGTTACTGATGATGTCATTCGGTTGAGACTCTTTCCATTCTTACTCAGGGAGAGAGCAAAGTGTTGGCTGAACTTATTACAGACAAACTCCATTACCACATGGCAAGAGTTAGCCCAGTAGTTTCTTGTCAAGTTCTTCCCTCCAGCAAAGGCAGCAAAACTCATAGGTGAGTTGAAATAACTTCTATCAGCTAGAGAGAGAATCACTATATGATGCATGGGAGCTGTTTAAAGATTTTCAGAGGAAGTGCCCACATCATGGGATTGAGAAGTGGATGCTAGTCCACATATTTTACAATGGGATGTAGGTACAACTCGTACCATCATTGATGCTGCAGCAAAGGGAACATTCATGAGAAAGAGTGACAATGAGACACATAATCTGTTAGAAGACATGTCCACAAACAAGCATCAGAGGCAGATAAGAGAGCATTGAATAACAGAAAAGTGATATGGATTCATGAGTTGGATGCTATCATAGCATTAACTGCACATATATACACTTTGACAAAGCAAATGTAGCACAATACCATGTCAGTTAAAGCGGTTCAGACACCTGTGAGTTGTGAAATTTGTGGAGGTCCCCATACTTTTGATAGGTGTACAACAGTGGACTCGAATAATGTGCCCGTAGGCGAGTTGGCGGTGAAAAATTTTGAGGCCTATAACACCCCCTACTCTAACACATCTGATCAAGGGGTGGAGAAATCACCTAAATTTTCATGGAAGAATGAACAAGGGCAGAACCACAATTTGGGCATCATCCTCACAGTTGATTCCCACCAAACCCACAAAAGCGGATGACATAAAGCGATCGTTGACCTTGACCAACTCTCGGACTCAATTTATGGCGAAACCAGTCCTCAATTTCATCCTTGGCGATACTTAGACAAAATTAATGCGAGACCCATCATTCATAGGCGAGAGACTAGGTGTATCGAAATTTGGAAACACTGTGGGACGGTTGGTGCACCTGGCTGAGCATGAGACCGCAGGAACCACTGCTTGACACGGTGATGAACCCAAGGGAGCAGTGTCAGGAAATTAACTTGAGGAGTGGGAATCAGTTAGAGTAGAGGGCACCCTGACCAGTGGTTGAAAGAGAAAAGGATGTAGGGAAGATAGTTGAGGTATAAAAGAAGGAGGTTAATGATGATCGCCCTACTTTAGAGAAGGCTCCACCCGCAGTGATGAGGGAGTACACAGATAAAATTCCTTACCCTCAAAGACTGCAGAAGAAGGCTGTGGATAAGCAGTTTTCGAAATTTTTGGAGGTATTTAAAAAACTGCACACTAACATTTCTTTCATTGAAGCCTTGGAGAAAATACCAACGTATGCGAAGTTCATGAAATATATCATTTTTAAGATGAGAAACTGGTAGATTATGAGACAGTGGTGCTGACAGAGGAGTGTAGTGCTATATTGCAAAAGAAACTTCTCCCAAAGTTGAATGATCCAGAGAGTTTCACCTTACCTTGCATCATAGGGAATGTTACATGTAAAAGGGCTTTATCTGATTTGGGGGAAGGTGTCAATCTGATGCCCATCTCTGTGTTCAAAAGACTTGGGTTAGGAGAGGCAAGGTCAACCACAGTCATCTTGCAACTAGCTGATCGCTCAGTTGTGCATCCCGAAGGAATAATTGAAGATGTGTTGGTACAAGTAGGTAAATTCATCTTTCCTGCTGATTTTCTCATTTTAGACACGGATGAAGTTGAAAATATGTCCATCATCCTTGGAAGACCATTTCTAACAACAGGGAGGGCACTTATTGATGTTGAAAATGGAGAGTTGAAGCTTAGAGTGCAAGATGAAGAGATGACCTTCAAAGTGTTCAAGCCATCGCCTGAACCTCAAGACACTGATAGATGCTTTGATGTTCGTGTAGTTGATAAAAAGTCTCCTCATGAAAGTTCTAAGGGTATTGATGCCCTTGATGGTAAGAATTTTACACCCATAAATGATGCTGTGGATGAGAACAAGGGAATGAACCCTCCTGAAACGAGCCATGTGAAAAAGAAAAGGAGAAGGAGGAGGAAAATGATGCTAAAATGGATATGCGCAGGGGAAACTCTACCCCCTTGATCTAGTAAGTAACATGCGTCCGGCTAAAAGACGTTAAAGACATCGCTACTTGGGAGGCAACTCAATATTTTTAATTATGTTATTTCAATGTTTGTTTTAATTTGTTTATTTTGTCTTGAACAGTCTCACGATCTGGTATGCTAGTATTTTTGGATGACAGATAAAGGCAGGGACTCACGTCAAGCCAACTACCATTCACACAGTGCTCAGCTTGGCTCTTTCAAAATCATGGCTCATTCATCAGCTAGATGTGAAGAATGCTTTCCTACATGGTGATCTTCAAGAGACATTGTATATGCATCAGCTTTTGGGGTTTAGAGATACTAGATATCTTAATCATGTCTGTCTATTGAAGAAGTCTTTGTATGTGCTTAGGCAGTCTCCACGGGCTTGGTATAAGAGGTTTGCTGACTTTGTTTCGACTATGGGTTTTTCTCATAGCAAGTCTGATAATTCAAATTCATATATCGTCTGGGATCTTCCATGGCATACATTCTCTTATATGTTGATGATATTATCTTGACTGCCTCTTCTGATGCTTTGTGAAAGTCCATTATGACACTGCTCAGTTCTGAGTTTGCCATGAAGGACTTGGGCCCATTGAGTTAGTTTTTGGGTATTGTTATAACTCGTCATGCAGATGGATTGTTCTTATCACAGAGAAAGTATGCAACAGAGATCATTGAGGGGGTTAGGATGTCATCCTGTAAGTCCACTTCTACTCCAGTTGATACTAAACCCAAGTTGGGTGCTGCAGCTGACTCTCCCTATGCGGATCCGACTCGCTATCATAGTCTTACAGCGCCGCCCGATCCGGCGTTCACGCGACACGATATTACATATATGCCGCACAACGGTGTGTTTGTTTATGCATGATCCCGAGTTGAACATATGAATGCACTCAAAGCGCATTCTTAGGTACATTCGAACACTGACTATGGTTTGCATTTGTATCCATCGTCGACGTCACTAGTCTCTATCTGAGATCTTGATTGGGGTGGTTGTCGACACGGGCGGTCTACGTCTGGCTATTGCATGTTTTTAGGTAATAACTTGGTCTCATGGTCTGCCAAGTGTCAATCCACGCTTTTACGTTCAAGTGTAGAGGCCGAGTATAGAAGGGTAGACAATGTGGTTTTCGAGTCATGTTGGTTACATAATCTCATAGAGCTCCATTGTCACTATCGACATGCTACCTTGGTGTATTGTGATAATATAAGTACCATCTACCTTTACGGTAATTCGGTTCGAAGCTGCGTACTAAACACATAGAGATGGATATTCACTTTGTTCGAGAGAAGGTAGCTAAAGGACAATGCGATCTGCCATGTCCTTCCGGATATCAAATTGCGTACATCTTTACAAAGGTCTTCCTGGTCCTTTTTAAAGATTTTAGAAACGATCTCGTCGTCTGAAGACCGCCTGCGGCGTGTGTTAAAATGTATCGGCGATGGCGGTAATTAGAATGGCCCAACCGAGTGGGGCCTCCCTTTCCTTTGTATATTTGGTGAACATTAGACTTAGTTTTGTACCTTAATTAGTAGTGTAATATTACCATAATTATAAAGTTAGTATTCTTATAGAATAGAGATTTTGTTACACCCCGTAGTTCCAGGACATGTGTTTACGAGAATAGACGTGAGAGCACAAGACTTATAAATTTGAACGAAGAAAAGATTTGTTATTTTTAAGGAAAAGTTTTCCGAACCTCGGAAAGGAAAATGTTCGTTAATGAGAATTTAGTTTCCGAATTTGATATTTGAGACTTATAGAATTTATCGGAATTTCGGGAGATGAAATATTTTAGACCAACCGAAGGGCGACACGTGTCACCCTCCATGGGCCCATGTGGGGTGGAAATGGACAAGTCAAGAAAGTCACGTGGCTTGACATTGTTGACCACATCTCATCCACACAAGTGTTTTAATCCTAGCCTTTGATTCTCTTATATATCCATTACTAGTGCAAGATTAGTGAACACTTAGAAATTTTTTCAAGAACTTGTTGTTCTTAGAGGGAGCTCTCGGCAATGGTGAAGAAAAGAGAAGGAAATTTTGCAATCTTGCTCCATAATTCCCAATATTCAAACTCAAGGTTCCTAGGGGTATTGTAAGGTTATCTCAATAGAAAGATCCCGAAAAAACTACGTTTTCACGTTAGTCGCAAGATGGAAACCTAAGGTGTTCTTCAACTTTGAAGATGGAACTTGAAGAGGAGTTGTTCATGAGCTTCTAAGGAGTGTTTGGAGCGGATTGGAACATAAGAATAGGAGCTAAAAGTTGCTAAGGATCGACTTTTACGCTTGGACATTATTAGGGCTTATTGAGGTAAAATCTTCATCTTCTTAATGTGATTAAAGATTACATGTTATAGTAGTTGATATGAGCATGTGATATGTATAGATTGAAGTTTAAAAAGATTTGGATCATATCGACATGTTATAAACCGAAAATTGGCAAGTTAGCCATTAATGTTGTAATCCATTTGGTTGATAGTTACAATCGTCGCATGTTAAGGAAGAAAGGATTGATAGTTGTTGTAATTGTTATTATGTATATAACATGTTGGAATAACAACTTGGATTGAAAAAAGAATTGAAAGGAAATTGATATTTGTTGTGACAATGGTAGCCGAATATGGCTTGGAAATATTGGACAGTTTTATATTGATTGTGGGGCAGAATTTTACACGTCCTGTTAGGCGTGTAACCCCCTTGGAATTTCTGAATTGTTGAGCCTTAAATGTGGCATTTGGTTATTGATTTTCGGGCCTTGAAAAAGGTGAAAAAGTACGTAGAAACAAAGGAAGTGTTGCCCGATTTTTCGTAGAATAAGAGTCCTTATACTTAGAAATATTCTACGTTGAAAGCTAGAAGTTGATAGGCGTATTGTGGTCATTATAGGTTGACATTCTACGCACGGCGTATTCAACTCGGCAAGTCGATTGAGTCGAAGAGGTATGTAGAACTTTCCCTATCTCTTGAGCATGAGTTTTATAAATGTATAGTACGGTAGACGTACGTAAATTAAGAGAACTCGATTCCATTTTAGTATCCTTGCCTTTATTCTTGAAAGTGTAGTAACTTGACTTTTAAAAGGTATAGGTTACTTGATCTTATGTAAAAAGACATCTTGACGTGTAAAGTATTGATTACTTGATATTCTAAAGATTGAGAAACTTGATATTCTAAAGATTGAGAAACTTGATACTAAAGATAAGAGACTTGATTTCTAAAGTTAAGAGACTTGAAGTAAATTGAAAGTATATGATACTTGGTTTTGAAAGTATAAGTCTCTTGGTTATAAAAAGAATGAATTTGTCTAAGACATAAAGAGTTATAACGGCTTTATGGGAAGTTAGTTATAACGACTTTATGAAAGGTTAAAGATGTCTTAGTTTCTAAAGCAGAAAGTTAGTATAACGACTTTATGGGAAGTTGGTTATAACAACTTTATGGAAAGTTAAAGGAATTGTTTTCTCTAGTAATGTAAACAAAGATAAATGACTTGAAATAAAGAAGGGCAATTTGATTTAAAGGCATCAATTCCTTAAAGTTTTAAAGTAAGAGTCACTTGATTTAGAAGCCTAAAAATGTATTTCTAAAAGTGTAGTGACTTATTTGAAATGTAGACAAGCCTTGATACTACGGGTGTTAGTATCTTGGGGTTTTATATGAAAAAGAGTCTTTTGAAAAGAATGGAAGTACGTAGTACTTTGGGTTAAATTCCCGGATTTTTATATGACACGGAAGTGCCTTGAGTTTATAAAATGAAATTCATTTTTGTATGATAATGAAAGTCTAAAGATTTTATGAACTTGTCTATGCTTGCTTGCGATAGCCTTTGAGTGCAAGTATTATATTTTTACGCTGCCGTGACTCTCAGTTGGAGGGTCGGATGTCTTGTTGTGAATTTACTTGGACGTACCGACAGTGATGGAGGATTCCACGGGTATGCTTCCATTGTGATTGATCCTTGGACATGCTTATACGATGAGGGATTCTAGGGCATGCGACCATGATGCGGGTTAAATTCCCGGGTGCTATTATTACCCCATGGCCATGCTTATACAATGAGGGATTCCGGGGCATCCGACCATGTTATATACTATTACTCCATGGACTAGCTTCCCATGTAGACATGTACCCGAGATGAGGGATTCCACGGGCATGTGATATACGATTATTACCCCATGGATTAGCTCTCCATGAAGTCATGTACCCGAGATGAGGGATTCCACGGACATGAGATATATATATATTGCATATGTGCACGCCGACAGTGAGGTGGGATTCCACGGGCATGTTACATGGATATAATTTACACTTACGGCTGTCGGCAGTGATGAAGGATTCCACGGACACGCTTTGATGTTTTGCGGGCTTGAGACCCTTGCTGGACTGTGTGATGGTTTTGAGGGATTGTGTCCCTATACATGGTGTGACTATTGTTCATGTGTTGAAATAGTCTTTTAAAAGGTAAAACTGACTTTCATTACTTTCATTTCGGCAAGGCACGGTTGTACTGTTAATTTGATTATCATAATTGCCTCCAGCTTTTTATATCTAGACTTTATGATTTAAACTGCAGTACTTTCAGTTTTACATACATGATACATATTTTGTACTGACCTCCTTCGGGGGGTTGCGTTCATGCCGCGGGTTGAGGTACATAGCTTGCTGATCCTCATTCTTAGGATCACTGTTCAGTTCTTGGAAAACTCCCTTTCTCCGGAGGCTTTGTCGTTTGGTACAGTTCCCTGAGGTTGTAGATTTGTGTATATTCAGGGGTATGGCGGGGTCCTGTCCCGTCACAATTGTTATGTAAAAATTCTTAGAGGTCTGTAGTCATATCTTGTGGATTGGGTTGTAAAGAAAAAAGAGGTAACTGTTTTTTGGTTTATGTGTATACTTTTGGAAGGTGGCCTTATCTGCTAACCTGTTATTTATTTCTCTTTGAGTTGTATGTATGTTTCGCTACTATTCTCTGATGTATACCTGTAAGGGGTGCCCAGGTAGGGCACCAGTCGCGAGCCCGGGGTCGGGTCGTGACAAAAGTGGTATCAGAGCAGTTAGTCCTTGGAAAGTGTCTTCAGACCGTGTCTAGTAGAGTCTTGGTTATCGGTGTGTTGTGCACCACATCTATAACCAGGAGGCTGTAGGACATTTAGGATTGGTTTCCATTCTTCTCACCATGAGATCGTGCGATAGAGTTGTGTGGTTAGATTCGTCTCTCCCTAACGAGTTATGTTGATTGCAGCCGGAAAGCGTGATGACCCAGGAAGGATTATGTGGATTGCGTATCCAGGTTGGTAGTGATTGCTGTATTATTGGTATTATGACATACAACTATACAGATTTGTGTGTGAGGGTCAGACGCGTGTTGCCTAGAATGATTTTAGATTACCAAGAGTTGATAAGGACTAACTAGTTACCGGGAAGGTATGAAACAGTTTAATGAATTCTCATCAAAGTTTTACGTGATAATTTGAGAAATTAGGAGATGATGAGCTGTCTGAGAAGGTAATGAACCCTTAAGAAGTCATATTTAAAGGACTTAATGGAATGCCATGATTATAGATTAAGCTACGTGGTATGATTAAGAGAATGGTACGGATGAGATCCGTATGGAGTAATTATGGTTATTGTGATCTAGACAACACGATTATGGTATTATGAGAAGTTATTATTGTACGTTCTGAGGAGGCGATAAGGT